>JANVCC010000010.1:35838170-35904872 GCA_025345505.1 Todiramphus chloris collaris | reverse complement strand
TTTTCTTTTCTTTTCTTTTCTTTTCTTTTCTTTTCTTTTCTTTTCTTTTCTTTTCTTTTCTTTTCTTTTCTTTTCTTTTCTTTTCTTTTATTTTCTTTTCTTTTCTTTTCTTTTCTTTTTTTCTTTTCGTGTGTGTTTTTGTTTGTTTATAAAAACCCAACTAAATGGACTTTGTTTTGTCTTTGTTTCATCAGGCTATTTATAGACTAGGTCCCTCCATGCAGCTGAATATTTTTTCTTCCAGTAACATGATGCAAAAAAAGGTAGTGCCCTCACTGAAGGCAACTCTGTTAATTAGAGGAAAGGCATGTATTGTGTGAACATTTGATAACTGTGACTGTGGGCTGAGTTGCTGCTGCTCTTTGTCTGAGAAATTCAGAGTCCATTAGGCTGATAGCCACTGTTCTTCTGAGGAAACTACAGCCCTTGTGGCCCTTCCTGTTTCCTTTCAACATTCTTAATGTGATAGTGGAAGAGGATATCCTAAGGTCAGACATCAAAATGTAAAGTTGTGAGGTGATGATTAAATGGGAACACAGTGAAAACTTCACTCTTCATTATTTTAATATAGTCCAGCCTGTGCTGATATAATCATTTCCAGCAGATATTTAAGGTAGTTACAAAAATGATGAAAAGAAAGGACTTTCATTTATTATCTTCATTATATTTGGTGTGTTGGTTTTTTGGTTTTGTTTTTTTCTTTTTTTTCCAGAGACCAACATTATTCAGGTTTAAGTCTTACAAGCCCATTTAAAAGACAGTAATATATTTTCAGCTCTGTATTACCCTTTGATGTTTCAAAGTATAATGCTTCACAAAGTGTTACAGCAGTGGCCACTTCAGTTGGGATTCATAAACATTTTCCATCATAATGCCATTGTTCCACAGTCTCATAACCTTCTGAAAAATCCATTTTGGGATGAATGTGTCCATTCTCAGTCACTGCAATTAGTTTTAAAATTGGTGGATGATCCGTTCAGCTTTTTTTACTTATGGGAAGAGTAGAGAAAAAGAAGCACCATTTTTTCCACAGTAAGTGGTCTTCTGAATACTGCTACAGCAAAACCAGCTGAACTACTAATCTTGAGCTTCTTCCTGTAGGCTGACTGCAATTAGTTTCTTTACAGAGCATTATTCTTCTATATCAAACCAAACAGGTAGAACAAGTGACAGCCTCCAGGTGCATGATGCTGGTAGATGTGATCTCTCAGCTTGCAGGAAAGTTATGATTCAGCAACGGGAGAGTTCAGTGGCACTGCTCACGGGCTTGACAAGAGACACACATTTACATACCTTCTGAAAATGGGTTGTAGTTAAAGGGCAAACCCAAAGTAATGAAGGCAAGCTCCCACATTAAAACAACAGAGTAAAATAAAGCATTGTGCCCTAAATGGCAAACAGGACACTAGGGCTGTGGGAGTCTTTGCTTCTCAGCTGCAGAGGAGGGCAAGGTAGAAGAGGCATGTGAGGGGCACTGGCAAAAGTTGTAAGCTGACTTTACACTTTCAAGGAGAGTATTAACTCAGCCACACAGGTCCAGCTTTCAGTTCCTGTTTCCATTATTTAAATGTCCAAAGTAATTTTTTTTTAAATAAATAGAGGCTCCCAAATATAGAGGATGAGCTATATGAGATATATATCTCATATAGCTCTATATATGTAATATGAGATATTACAGTTTGCTGTTAGAACCTTACTTTTGCATTTCCTGACACTTTGTGATTTTAACTGTTCAACTGTAGCAAAACATTGGCCCAGGCTTCTTCCCTCCATTTAATTTTAGATGGAGTACAGAGTACAATAACCTTGGTAAATTAAAATGTCACATGGTTTCCTCTCTGCAAGCTGAGCGGATGTGTCTGTGGAGCTCTAATGAAGGAGGGTTAGTACAGGAATGGAGAGCTTGCATTCGGAGCACATCAAAGCCCTTCAGTGTTTGTAGAGTTCATATGCAAAAAACACAAATGCTGTGTGAAATTCCAGTTTGAATGAGTTGTGGTCCTCTCCTGTCTGCTATTAGGTCTTCATATGGGAAGAAAATGCAATGGAAGTGGATGGAAAAAGCTTGGACAGTAAAAATGTCCTAAGATTAAGCACATCAGTAAAAGTTTTGAGACTGGTCTCTAAGTTGTTACACCTGGCTGGGATTGCAGTCCTTTGCCAATTCATGTCCAGCACTTACTTGGAGCATAAGCTAACTGTGGGCTTGTGCAAGAGGTCATGAATTCGTTCCATTTTAACTTCAAGTCTGGTATTTTCACTTTTTCTTTTCTTTAGAATCATTAGGGCTGTCACTACATCACCTCGAGGAAAGGGAACAGACTCATGGTGTTTTGAAGAGACGTAAGGGACAGTTGTTGGCCAGGGCTGACCTCTTTCAAGTCCCATTACATAGAGTCAAAAGCTCGCAGCACTTCCCAGGAAGCATTCAGCAATTTGCAGGAATGGGTTCTCAGGATCTAGGTCACCTAATGAATTTTAACAGAGCGGAATCACATTATGAATGGAAAGCAGCAAATAGCAGATACTTTTCTTTCTTTAAACTGGCTGCCTGTAATTGAAGTACAATTGACTTCTTTCAGCCCCAGCCCTGTTGCAGAATTGTGTGGGGATGACAGAAGGATTTGGATAGTCAAATATGCAATTCTACTCCAAAAACTGGCTTCAAAATGGCATTATGTATTAATGATTCCCAGAACAAATTTACTCAGTTCACAAGTGAAAAACTGAGGGGTTTTATATCTGCCAGCTCTGCAAATTCCCCCTGGGACATGAAGGTCAAGCTTGCGCTATTTCCTTCTCACACATCATCATCACCGTCATCATCAGTAATAAAGATTATGAGCACCAAACTGTGCCTCAGTTACGCCTGTGTAAGCTCTGATGTGTTTCATGGAGTTACACAGATGTAAAGAATTGTCCTCCCATGGTTGCAGAGTTGTGCTCCACGGCCAACATTGCCCAGGGACCTGCATGTGGGACAAGCTCCAGCCCTGTCTCCCATGCGCCACAGCATGGGAGCCTCTATGAGCTGCTGCCCCAGGTGAGCCCTGCAGGGATTTATGGCACCATGCAGGCAACTTTGCTTATACAGAAGGTAAAGGTCTGCTCATAAATGCCATGGCTGGATCTGGTGTACCAGCCAGGCCCTGTTGCTCAGGACCCAGGCATCAGCTATGGAAAGGTTTTAAACTTCGTATTTGTTGTTCTGATGCCTGGAGATGACTTCCAGACCACAAGGCTCAGACCATGGGCTGGTTTTGAGCCTGGACTCGTGCCTTTGTTGCAGAGCAGCTCCTGTAGCTTCAGTCAGCTGAATATGTAAAGGATCTAAATGACGTGCCACAACTTTCTGCAAAGAAAGGCAATATTGCAATGAGCTTTAACCCAATTCATAAAATAGTGCCTAATAGGAAGCAGAGTTCTTGGGGAAAGAACTGTTATTTTTCCCGAGAAGTCCTCAGAAAGGGGTTGCACTTCAAACACATCTCAGTGTGCCAGGAATGACTGAAACGAAAAGCTTGCCTGAGACATGTCACCCCTTGTCCAACAGAAGAACAAGGGCATGCTCCAGTGTTTCATATGAGGGTCCCAAGTGACACTTTTCTGTGAAGATGCAGCATGGACATAGTTGGGCAGCTAAGGTGCTTGTATAGGATTTCAAGATCGGACTCTACACAAGTTCAAAGTCTTTCCATAACACAAGCGCAATGATGCAAGTGAGAAAGCAGGTGGCTTTGTGCACTTGGAGAATATGTTCAGGAGCATTTTCAACTATGTAGTGGCTTTGTCTTTTACACTGCTTTGTATTTTCTGTCCACCTGATGCAGACTGTTCTTGGCAGTAATTCCAAGAGCCTTACTGCAGCCACACAGGAAGTGGTAAAAGAGGAGAACTAGACCATGTATTTGTTAAACCCTAGGAGATATTTTAAATTTATCATTTCCCTACATTGTTTTTGGAATATTGCAGGTGCTTGGAGAGTAAGACACATCTTACAAGCAGCAAAACACATATGTGACAAAGGTTTTTTGACACACTATCTTCTGTATGCTTTCGCTGCTGGGCTGGGCTGTGGACAGCAGAGTTAAGCCGACATAATTTATATGGCACCAGGTGTGTTCCCAAAGAGTGACAGCAGCTTTTCCAATGGATGCAAAGGGTTGAGAGGCTCCTGAAATCCTCACAGCTGGGGCCCCCTTCTCTTTCCATTCCTCCATCACCTCCTCTGTCTCTGACATGTCCCTGGCACTGATGCTTCTACAGGGTTGCCTCTGTGTTTCCTGACCCAGAATGACTCTTGCCCAAACCAGTCAGATCTTCTTTGCTCTCAGTGCAACCTTTTGTATGGAGGGATTGAAGCGGAGGTAAGAATTTCAATTTTTGTGCTAAGAAGTAATCTCATTCTGAACTTTTCTTTCATGAATCAAGTTTCTACCTATGTGAACTACACAGGCGTTTGTGAACAGACACTCTGCTGAGCTGCTCTGGGTCAAATTACTCTGTATCACAAAATGCCAACAAGATCACCATGAATTGTACAATCCCGTGGGAGCACAGAGCCTCTGCTAGGAAAAGCTTGTGTTTTACAGACACATGTCAAAGGCTGTGGGAGGAAACAGGCGCAAAAAGGTGAGGGGACTTACTGTGCAGCTTACCCAAGGCTGCACCATAAATTACCGTGAAAGCCAAGAGCAGAGTCCAGCTTTGCTTCTGTACTGAAGATAAGAACCAGGAACCTCTTTACAGATTACACTCTTTTTCTATATAGATCTCCTTTCCACTTTGGAATGAATTAAAAATTGAAACATATACTAAGATTTAGAATTGGTCATGACCGTCTCAGGTGCTTCCTTGTCTCAAAGAAGTGTGCAAGATTTACACGTACCACATATACATTGTTATCATTATTTGTGTGTATATGCACAGCACATGTGAGCTATATCTCACAGAAGCCCCTATCTTCCTCATAACTTATACACTGTAGACAACAAGCCCATGGAAGGGTAATAAATGCTTTTTTTGTAGCTTCTGGCCATCCAAAGCACTTTGGGTTCCCTGCAGACTGCAGCTGGGGTCAGAGGGTATTTTGTCCAGTTTCTTCAAGCACATTTTTTAATTTCACACATCCTTGGTGGCTGCTATGGAATAACCAGCCAGGCTTCCCAGGTAGCCAGGGTCAGGGGCAGCGTGACTTAGTTACACATGGATGATACAAGTTACTATGCTGGCAAGGAAGCATGCAAGAGTGTAAGGTGGTGTCATTTATATGCCACAGGGATGAAAGAGAAGCTTTTCAGAAGGGAAGTCAAGCAGCAGAGTGAAGAATGTAAAAGCTCCTGCCATGTACTCCTCACAACTTCTTGTTAGCAGTTTTCCCTGCAACAAACTTGACCCTTGCTCTCAACAGATATCCACTTACAGCAGTTTACAGACAGGTAACCTATAGCACCATGTTTCAATCTGATGCCTAATCTTGCACAAGGTGATATGATAAGCAGGCACTTTATAAGATCATTGAAATCCCCTACAGAGTAAACTAAGTGACCTAAGTTGAGCCGCTGGCTCCTGATGTGGCAACAGCATTTTATTTAACAGTATTTTAAAAAAAAAAAAAAAAAAAAAAAAGGCTGCGTTGGTCTCATTTCCTTGTTTAAATCTCAGTGGAAGACTCTGATTTCACTTGTAGCCTTTAGTATTATGCCCGGGTAAGACATCTGTTATTATTTATACTTATATTCTTATGTCTGCTATTACTTATACAGTAAGTAACGTACTCTTAAATTGTCTGATAACTAACATCTAATAACTGTTAGGAAAAATTCTGGGTTAAGTTTTGTTTTACTCTATGAAATGCTTCAGAAGATAAGTTTTTGTGATTACCGCTATTATTAGAATGAAATTCTAATATTATTAGAAGATGAAATCTTGGATTCCCTAATGTGCTTTAGAAAATCACCTACCTTAGACTGTTTCTGAGATGCTGGTACCATGGGTACCTGTGGTGTGAGCATTAATACACTGAAACAGGTATTTATACTCTCTTGTTTTCTTCGCTTCCTTTGAGCAATGTTAGATGATGGTAACAAGGTTTGTGTCCTCTTCACACTCTTGCATCCGTCTACAGCAATGCCTTCCAGTGGCATTCTGCTAGATCTAACTCATGTCAAGTTTGGTGCTTTACTGGAAATTCAGCCTTTAGTATTATCTGAATAGGGCTTGCATGGACCTCAAAGGATTCTGTACCCCAGAGGTGGTCAAATGGGAACCCACAGGCCAGATCCAGTCCACCAGAACAGACAGATCATATCATTACTCAGTCCCACCCATAACCCATCCTCCTTCAGGAGGGCCTCCAAGAGGTAAGCAAGGGATGGGGGGGCTAGATGAACTGTCACAGCAACCCACCCTCCCCACCTCTGGGATTCCTCACTATGTAACCACACATGCATTCCTCAGCCTACCTTTCAAAAAAATGGTCCACGTATCATTTTGTGTCCTCCACAGATTTTCACCTACAGACAGTGGTTGACAGGACTACTTCTGGAATGACCATGATCTGCTGATGATTTTCTGCATCTCAGTCTTTCCTTACTGGTGAAAGTGAACACAGATTTCTCTGGTTTTACAGTCAGTTGTATCCTAGACCATGTACTGCTGCCTTCTGCAACTCTTGTGGTCTACAACCAATCTGATATCTAGCAATGCTCACTATAGAAGTGAATGTAGTTATGGCCTTATTCAGTTACTGTGTTAATCTAAGACTGTAACTGGAATCCTTTCCTGTGTAGGATAAAGCCTAATTCAAACAGCAGACTGAGCCATCTTTTTACTTAATCTATTTTGTGTATTTCACATTTCTATCATTACAGTTCCTACCAAGCCAAGGGTTTACTCAGTTTTTTTGTTTGTTGATTTTGTGAAGACTGGAATTAACCAACACACACACATATTTATTTATATGCATATGTACATATATAGAGCTATATATAACAATGTGTGTATTTTTTATACTGAGTATTACAGCAGGAAGAGTTCCCTGATAGTTCACTGTTTGTCATCTTCAGCATTAGATTAATGTACTTTTCCAATGGTTCTGGCCATCTAGTCTTTACCTGGTTTTTTGTTAGACAAGGCTGCATTCAGCGTCTCTTCATATGATGAGTACTGATTCCTTTATTCCATGGGAAAGAAGTGACTCGGCAGCGGGAACTCCCTTAGTGTGAAAGAAAACTCTGTGTGCTGTCTTGAGGCTAAGCTCCTGCCACTTCTCCAGCAGCCTGGCTGGCTGCTTTCCACCACTTCTCCCAAAAGATATCAGCTGCCTTTCTCACCTGCTGGTCAAGGACTCCTTGTCCCTTATTCCGTGAGTGCAGTGCCTGCAGAGAGATGCTCTGAGCAACCATGGGGAGGGTAGGAGGGCAGAGATGAACAAGCAAAGGACTGACCTGGTCCCATTGGCTCCAGGTCTGCAGACCTCTGCTTCCTCCTGGGCACATTGTGTGACTGATGTGAGCAGATCAGAGGGCCCTGACTCTTCCCTAGCATGGTCTCAGCATTGCTGGGCAAAGTGAGCTACTATTTGGAGGAGCCTGGGCTACTCCATGTGTTGTGAACAAGTTCCTGCATGTGGCAGAGGAACAACCTAGTCTTGCTGGGCACCTGGGATGGGTGCAGATACCAGCTATCCACGTGCTGGGATGGTTTCCAGGACTTTGTCCGTGGTTCTGCTCCTCTCCCTGTCCTGTGAGTTTTCCACGAGACCCTTGCACAAAGGGAGGGGAGAGGCCAGACATCATGGAGTCTCTGACCCCAGCACAATTAGCCCTGGGGGTCAAGGGGCCACCAACTGGCATCTTATTTGTCTTGTTGTCCTTGTCAGGATTTCTGTCTGAGGCAGGAAAGCAGGGGTTATATAAGCAAAGCATAAAAGCAATTGTTTTCTGGACAGTGAACAGATCAGGTGAAGGCTGTTTCCTTTTTCCCATCTGCTGCATTGTAGACCCATTTAGACAGAACAAGTGGTTACACAAAAGCCAGGGGCCAGCTACATCTTTAGGTATTGTGTGGATCTAATTCTTTAATCCCATGCCATTCTTACTAAGTGATCAGTAGCTGCCTGAAATGAAAAATCCCAAAGTACAGATTTTAGAAGTGCAAAAATGGAATCACTTGAACTATGATTGATTAAAAAGGAGGAGACCAGACCTTCAACAACAAGAGGATCAAATTTAGCTGGTTGTAGGATTGACATGTCTCCAGTGTCGTCTGCAACAAGAACCAAATGCTAATTGCCTGACACTATTAAACACCTCATCAACTGTGACTTAGAGCTCTCCCTGTGCATGACTTCGGAAAAACAAGCCTGCCTTTATGCTTATCCCAGTTTCGTGATTTTCAGTGGACCTATTTTTCTGATGCTAATGGGGGTAATGTACTTTGTTGCTACCGTTTTGCAAACTACTTTTGATGAAGCACACAGAGGAAGCTTTCACACAGTCTGGATTCACTAATTGGAAAAAGACTTGAGACAAATCTGAATGGCGCTATGTTTCCCCATGTCATCGTGGAGCTGTTGATACTCTTCAAAAGACCTCAAGGAATGGTGGTGACATACTTCATTTTCAGAACTCTCAGAAAAAGGGAGAATACAGGAAGATTCTAATAAAAATGCTAAATACAATATACTATCTTGCCAACAAGAATTCATTCTACGAAGGCATTATTCAGACCAAGATGAAAATACGAAGAATTTGACCGCAGCTTTTTTTCCAACTGTTTTTTCCAAAGTTAGAGTATGATCCCATGACTTTTAAATAGTTGAGAAAGGGTGAAGTCAAATTCACAGATTCTGTCGTGTCCCTTGATTAGTAAAGGATATTTCTAGGAATTTTTTAGGAAAGTGGTATGCTGCTGTGGTAAACATAAATCTGACTTAACCAGTGAAGGGCAATTATACTTAAAACTGTATTATATAGGTGACACAAATGCTTGTGAAGGGCTTGCTGCAAGACAGCCTGTGCTCTGGCTGAGATCATTGCATCTGCAGTTAGAGCCATCTCCAAATCTGAATATTGACTATTATCGTGGATCATGCTACGCTGGTTTTGTTTGGCAGATGGAAATCAGCAAGAAGAACCACAACTCACAAATCTATGTTATGGGCAAGCTATGACCTTGCCAACCATAAAGTATGAAATATGATGCTGTGAAACTAGAGCTCAATGAGGGTTGATATGGCAACTCAAATAGGAAAATGCAAAGGGACTGATACTGATAGAATTTAAGTCTTAAATATTGAGTAGAAAATGCACAGATCATATATTACTGTCAAAGAAGTTCTATAGCCTAGAAAACAACTTTTTACTTTAGTCCATGCACTAGATCAGACACAAATTGTTCTAGGAACAAATCCATAAGAAAGTTGGGAGTGAAATGATTGTCTGAATTTTAATGGTAAATAAAATTTCTGGGAAGATATCAAGAGTGAAAGAGGAACCCAAAAACTCACACTGAGAAAAGAAACTTTACAGTCTCATCAACTCAGAAATAATGAATTGTAATCAATATTCAACCAAGATATGGCCATAAAATTTATGTCATTATTTAAAATGTTGAGGTTCTTGAAATAATTCAAACTGTAAAAGAAATAAGCATTCAATGTGGTATGTTTCTTATTTCAATAAAATGCTATTTTTTTCCTTTCCTTTGCAAAATGATTTTGCAATATTACAGATACAAGTCAGAGTTTGTGCCTTTGAGACAGTAAGTTCAAGGGAGACTGAAGCTGGATGAAATAAAGATAAGAATTTGAAACTTACTCCGTAGATTACATTAGATCCCTACTTCAACATCATTATTTAGAAGAGACTCTATCTCCAATTAACGCAATTTAAATATTTTTCTGGAGTGAAATTCCATAAAACTTTGGTTTATATAGATAGGTTCTACATTTAGCCAAAATTCATACCATCTGTTTTCTGAATTGGTGTAGTTGATAAAACTTTTCTGGGGACCCATGCTGAAAAGGACAATTCTAGTGCTCAGCATGAAAGGAAAAGGTGATTTCAGTTTGGAGTAAGACAGTCATGGCTCAACTACTGCATGATTTTATAAGTCTACCAGGACAAAACTGGTGACCTACAGCTTACAGCTGATGTAATTTTCAAGAAATGACACAATCAATCATGTACTAGAACTTTTTTATATTTATAATTCATGTTTTTTATTAATACTGAAAAGAGTAGTGTTTCAAATGGTAGTTTTTAACATGAGTAAATGGTCCCTTTTTGGCAAAATGAAATAACCTGGTTCTGTCCTATCTCTACTTTCTAAATAGAATCCCTAAATATTAAGGAAGAGACTAAATCTATTATCCCAGTCCCAGTATTCTGTGTCCTACGATTGTTTGTGGAAATGCAACATGAAACTAAAGAAAAGGAAAAGGTTTCCTCATGTATGGCTTTCATGTGGATTTTCTTAGTCAAGGTTATTGGTAGATGCTGTTGAATGTGCCTTTCACAAGAAAAGATGGTTTAAATTTTTTAAATCAACAGTTTCTTGGTTTTACAGGTGAATTAAAAAAAAAATATTTGGAAACAAATGGATATGGTCTTGTGAGCCCAAAGCACTAGAATCTCTTTGATCACAAGGCTCTTTTTACAAAGTGAGGCTAATTTTGATTTTCACTATCCAGAAGAAAAAAAAAAGAAAAAAAATATAGAAAGAAAGCCACAATAGATGATGGCGTGCGTATTAATTTGTAAAGTGCTTTCTTTTTACTAGGATGTTATCTGTCATGTGAGTAAAGAGTTGTGAGTACAAACTTCACTCTTATGTGCAATAAGTCAATTGATTTGTACCATTTCTTCAGCTCACACAATTGTTCTACATCAGAGAAAACACATCCCTCTCCAGTCAGGCAGTAAGTGCAGCCAGCACCTCTCTCATTCCAATCACATACCTTTTTTTAGGCAATATATTACATACAAAGAAACCATTGTACTTTCATTCCTGCCAAATGTGATACAGCTTACAGGAGACAAAAGAGCAGAATGGTTCCTTTTAGCAGATCTTGAACCTCCCAGTAAATATATAGAGGTTGCTCAAGCGCTAACCTCTGAAAACTGAACCCTGCAGCTTTGATTGTAGCAGCTCAAAGGAACGAAACTCTGCAGGGCTTGCCCAGCCGGTAATTGCAGCAAACAACATACAGGAGCTCCCAAATATTGCTCAACCAAGCAGAGTGTTGGCAACTTGCCATGAGGCTGACAGCCACTTCTGATCTGCGTACAACAGCACAGCGCAGAGCCGACCGCTGGCCAGTGGGCAGGGATGGTGGCAGCCCAAGGCACTGGGGTGGCTTTCCTCAGCTGGCTCTGCAGGTCGTCAGCGGAGCAGAGGGGAGGCACTGGGCAAACTGTGGACATCTGTGGATCACGTTTGGCCTCTGCACCTCTCCCGGTGCTTATATGTAATGAGTCAAGGAATAATACATACACAAGTCGTAGAGAGCAGTAATACAACGCAGCAAAACCGTTGTAGCCAAAATAAGCGAGACTAACAGCACTTTCCATTCAGACGGGTACTACCCGTAGCTACAGGGAGCCCTTCATTGTATTTAGGGCAAAATAGCATAGGGACAATATGGAGCCCGGGGAAGAAAACCACTCGTGTAGAGAAAGGCCTATTCCCATTCACATTGAAGTCACCAAAAAAACTCCTACTGCTCCTTCCCAGGAGGCTGTCTTGGTCCAATGTCAGCAGTGACTTTTGCAGGTTGTAAGCCTGTGTGTAATCATGGCAGAGTCCCAGTGAAACACTGTGTGGTGAAGGGGGTAACTGTCAGCTGAGTGAGTGATGTGCAACTTCCCAAGTACCTGGGAGCAATTCTCCTCCTGCCTCCGCTCTGTGCTGTGCTCCACTGCCTTCCCCATAAAATGTGTTTAAACACATAAAGTTGACCTCTGCACATGGAGAAGGGTTCTGAGGAAAAACAAAAGCTGAGTTTTCTTTCATCATTGCCAACATGCCACTTATTTGTAGTTATTACTCTGGTCGACAGCAGGCTGGGGGGAAATAATATTGGCAGAAATACTGTACCTAATGAGAGAACCCCAGCTAGAAGGCAGTAACGAAGAGACCAGGCAGTGGTGGTATATAAATTAATCATGAGTGCATGACAGGATGCTTTGTGCAAAAAAGCAAATTGCTAGTTTTGGATACATTCTGAGGGAACCTGAGTAAATCAGTGACATAAAGCATTCCCCTTTTCACAGCTCAGGACTCGGGCATGAGACCCTGGCTCATGTTGGTGAGCACTTAGTCACACCAGCAGTCCCACTGACTCCAAGAGCATAACTCATGTAGTCTGTTTTGTTCCGGGCCCCTTCGTTCAGAAGAGCTAGTGATAAACCAGGGCAGCCTGAAATCCAACAACACAATTGATAAAAAGGTCAGGGGCCATGACCTACTGGGAAAAAGCAGGTAGACTTTGCTCAGGCTGGAGAAGGGGTGACAATGGGCATATGCCTTTTGTCAGGAGATGACGCAGGTGTTAGTGAAGGATTTAGAAAAAACACAACAAACCTCTATAAAAAAGTTCCATACAAGAGAGAAAAGAAGGTGCAATAATACCATTATAGTAAAACTCATGAATGCAACTGTATGAAAAGGTCTTTAAAGATGTGTTCAGTCAGGCAGGAATAAGTATACCCTGAGAAATCACTGAAGTATATAGAGCCCCCCTCCCCCGAATAGGTGCAAGACAAAGACAGACTTAATACTTAGGAGTGAATGTTAAACAAATACAGCATTGAAGTAACAGTATTAAAAAGTTCTGCAAATTTGTCCTCTCCAAAAACCAGGAGGGCACTCAGTAATGGTTCCCGCACCAATTTTATTGTCATTAAAGGACACTGCTATCTCAAAAAAAAAGCCAAAGCAGATGTATAAATGAAAACAATAGAAATAAATGAACAGCAACAGCCGTTGTAACAAATTCATCACTAGGGAAGAAAAAAAAATGACACATTTTTAGCCTTACTTTATGTGAGGGGGATTAAAAACGAGATAGATTTCAGAAAGAGGAAATCACACACTCTTGGAAGATTGCAGATATGCCAAAGGACTCGAGACTGCAAAACCTACTAAATGGTGGACAAATTGATTCACAAGCTTGAATATAACCAGGCTACTTTTAGGCTGGAGATTTACACAACATTAAGGCCCACATAAAGCTTCACTGTGTCTTAAAAGGTATTCAATATAAAAAAGATACTATTAGACTGAATATTGTCACAGGACAGGAAGACCATGAGTACTGGAATTAAACTTTAAGCTAGCTTCTGGGGTCATGCTTCTCCAGGCTGTCATGAGATAAATGGGGGAATTGCTTATGCAAAGCACATAGCTGGAAATCACGTTTTAACTCTGTAGCCAACTGAAGGCTTTCCAACTGCAAGGAGATTCTAAAAATCATGCCAGTATTATTAACCTGACTCACAGTCTCCAGATAAGTCCCTTCTAGCCAAGAAGACAGTATATCCAGCAACAATATTTCTGTCTTTCCAAAACTGAGGACAAGACACCTCTAATGCAGCCAAAAAGCAGTAACATTCAGACATTCCTCCATAGCTTAGACTGAACCTGCAGTGTCCACATGAAATATAAGATGAGTATTGTCAATATACTCTACCTTGTATTTTATAATGATCTCCCCAGCTGGCTGTACTTTAAAGAATACAGACAGTAAAGCTGACCCATATTTCAGAGTCTTCAGTGATGAGTCCAAGCAGGCATCACCAGGGGTGTATTCCAGTACTCTGTAAGGGCAGGAACCACCAGAAAGCAGCTTCAATTAAAATAACAAAATCCCTGTCTGCTGTATCACTAGCTGCAAAAGGTCCAACACAAGCAAAGTAGCTTGGAGATTTTGATCTTACATTAGCAGGAAACAATTTACAGCTTCTCGTGCATGATATTGACTCCAAAGAAAGACCAAAAGATGGAACAGCATCTGAACCAACATCCCTTGAAGTGAAAGAATCACAACCTTTCTCCAAAAAAGGAGATTTAAGATGGGCTGCATCTGGCAAATACTCCACAAAATGAGGTGATTTCTTGAGGACTGGGTGAAATGTCCATGCGTTTTAAAGTAGCCAGTGTTTTACTTTCGTTAAATAATATGCTAATAATGACTGCACCTTTGCACTTGCCTTAAGTCACTGTAATGGAGGGGAGAGAATTACAAATGGTTCTCAAGGTATAAGAATGTCAGTGTTGACTCACCAGGAGCTGACTTGAACCCAAACACATAGCAACAGCCTGTGGAAACCCCAAACTCCTAGCCAAAAGAAAAATCTTGCTAAAAGCCAATTGACCTTTTCCAAATGTACATTAACATAGTATTCATAGCATGTCATAGAAAGTAGCTATAGAAGATGACACACTACGTAATGCTAAGACACTTTTATGTCCCAGCTTTGGTCATGTCCCCTGCTTCTCCCATCCAGGTAACTGTGAAGTCCAAAAAGTGATCAAATTCCAAGATGCTCTTCAACCATTTCCTCCCCAGGCTGTAATCCAAATGCTCCACATCCCCATTAAATGCCAACGGTGATCTGCTGAGATTCCTTCCAGTCTGTTGTTCAGCTCTGTGGTTTGCACTAGTATGAAAGTTACTAAAATGAAATGGATCTGTTATGCTATAAGCCCATAGTGAGTGACCTTGACCACAGCATTAAGAGCAAGGAAGAATATTTGCCTTGCCATGGGTGAAGTGGCACTTCAGCGGATATCTCAGAATCAATGGCCACCATACCACGGGTCAAAGCCTGATGGGCAGCCCCACAAATGCTCTCAAGTAATGTGGGTACTAAGCTTACATGAAATCTGCAGGACACCAGTTGTGCGGAAAACCCCAGAGAACCACACTCTTAACACCAATGCCACCAGCTCCTTGGGATCAGATGAAGATTTGTCCAGTGGATCTCACAGTCATTTCACCAGTAAAACAGGCAGTTTTGATCTATCCTCATAGAAAAAAAAAAAAAACTCAAACACTGTTTGCCTTGAAGGCCAGCAGCCTCTAATGCTGTGAGCCCACTTGTCACTCGCCTCCTCTGTGAGACTGCAGGGACAACGGGGACTGTTATCATGTTGTGAAGTGAGAGGTGAGTCGTATGCAAATACAAAATGCAGGGGGAAACTGCAGTTGCTGGTTGTATAATAAAGCGGGTTTGACTTTAGCAAGCTTAGAGACATGATGAGAGAATTTGAGAAGTCAATTGAAAGAACAAGAAAATAATTTAGTATTTTCATTGATTTCAAGATTCCTTGCCAAAAGTCTGAGAAAGAATCCTCAGTATTGCTTGGTTTCTTAAACAGATTTTCCTTAAGTTTTTGGCTTATAGACAAAATGATAATTTCAAAATCTTTTCCGATAAGCATGAAAATCAGAAACATTTTTAAACAAATGCATTTTCCATTAAAAATAATATGAAACAGGTGAGAAGTGTGAGCAAAAAAAAGACTTAATTTT
This sequence comes from Todiramphus chloris collaris, assembly GCA_025345505.1. Classification (NCBI taxonomy): domain Eukaryota; kingdom Metazoa; phylum Chordata; class Aves; order Coraciiformes; family Alcedinidae; genus Todiramphus; species Todiramphus chloris. Next base: position 35,889,331 of record JANVCC010000010.1, on the reverse strand, counting down.
GACAAAACCCATTTTTTCATACCAACATCTCAACACTTCCTTGGTGAGAATTCTTTGTGTCTGGAAGTTACTTCTGATATACATGGTGTAGGAGAGGGAAGAATAAAGCTCTGGTGTGTATAGCACTGTCAGACATGTTGGAATAACCTCAAAGGCCTATGAATGAAAATCCCAGTCAGACTGTCTCTACAGGAAACAGTCCATTCAAGGTCTGGATTTCTTTCAGAGAATTTGCTAGCAATATATATTAGCATTTATCAGTAAGCATTAAACAAGTCTTACAGGTATGTTACCAGCTGTTTGTTAATGACCAGTACGAGACTTTTTCCAGGGTCACTGGCTCCTTGTTTGACTTTTGTGAGAGCAGAGCCAGTCAATCTCCAGGGCACGATAATGTTTCATCTCTTGCAAAAGATACAGATTTATCACCCAGCTCTCCAGGGGAGTTGCAGCACGCCCGGATTGCCACGGTTACTTTCTGACATCTAGAATTTCATGTGTGATAAGTCACTATTTGCATGTATGATTGGAGGTGAATTTTTTTGCTTTTCTTACCTAAGTTAATCTTTGATTTGTCACTTGAAAGCTAGTTTATTTTCCAGATCCATTTGGAATTATGTGGAGTCCAAAAATATTAAAGAATTCCAAAGTCTGTGTTCATTCCCCTAGGGATGAGTGCTTCTAAAAGCAAGCAAGCAAGCAAGCAGGAGACAGGAAAGCTGCCCTACCCTGCATGCAGGACTAGGGTCCAGGAATCCCTCAGCTCTGGCTCTCATACCCAGGTACTTCTGTGGTTTCAGACAAGCCACATCAATACAGATGAGTGTTGTCCTCATATGCACACAGGAGAGTAGGTGAGTAGAGACCCTTCTGACTTCTGATGACTGTGGACAGCAATCTCTTTGCTTTTCTTACTTTTCAGGGTGTGCAGGTTCTATCTTTACATTGTTCCATCCTCATCTTCCCTTCAGAATCTCTAAATAAATACATTTCAGATTTTGCTTGGTATAATGCCAGCAAGTTTCTTCAGTACACAGTTCCCTCAGTGTCCTCAGCTGCAGCCAAGATCTGTGATTAATCAGAGAAAATACTTCAGCAATATCCAAAAGTTCACACTATATACTAGACCCTATTCTGGTATCTATGCAGAACAATAGTTAGGGTTTTCCATGTTTTGAAATGAATTCTTCATTGAATGATGAAGATTTCAGTATATGACTGGTATCAGTTATTACCCCGCTGCTATAATCTACAGGAAAGTCAGAATACTCAGCCGTGACAGTTCTTCCACCCCTGCCCTGCATTTGTTGTTTAAAAGTAGAACTGCTGCAGTGCATCACGCTGCTGAATATCTTATCTGACAATGGCCAGCAGAAGTTATTTCATGAGATCATAAGAAATGAAACCTCTGCAGTCCCAGGCAGTGACTGATAGACACCTTTATCTTCAGGTTTCATAGAGTCATAGAAGCTGAGGTTGGTTTGGGTTGAAAGGGACCTTGAAAGGTCATCTAGTCCAATCCCCCTGTAGTGAGCAGGAACATCTTCAACTGGATCAGATTGCGCAGCATCCTGTCCAACCTGACCTTGAAAGTTTCCATCTGGACAGTCACTGTGGAGTAGCCACGAATAGACTTCCACAGAATTGTTCTAATCCTGTTTTTAACCTGTGTATATGTTCAGTCACCACAGCATCCTTGTGTCAGCAAACTGCACAATTGTGTAAAGAGATTTGGTTTAAAACTTTTTCTGTCCAGTCAGTTCATAGAAGGCTACCCGTTTTCCTTGGTAAGGACAAGCAAATAGTAATTTCCCATTCTCACACATATATATATATATTTTTTTTTTTTTTTTTTGCCTGTCTTATGACCCTTCAGCTGCATCTTTTTTAGTGGATCTTCCTTGTTATGTTTGCTGTTCTCTGGCTGCTTACGTGACATTGCATTTATTTGTAATGCTTCTCTTTCTCGTGTACTGCTAGTAAGACGGGTGTGTGATCCTGCAAGTGCATTCAGCATGGATTTATTCAGCAGTACAGCTTTCTATTACATCCTCTCAAGCAATTCTCACCAGTTTGCTTGTTTTCCTGACCACCCAGCAGTGAAGCTGATTCCTTGTTTCCTTTGCAGATCAAGAAAAACCTTAATATTTAGTGGCCAAGAGGTGCACTTGCTTTCAGCCCAGAATACTACTGCCTCTTCTCCACTCACTAAAACCACCCAATAGGAAACTTTGTGTCTGTCAGAAAGGAAGACAAGCACCCAGAGCACACTTTATTAAGCACATCAGAGTTGATTTGCAGGCTTCTACTTTATGATTCCTACAACATTAACAAAATCATCCAAAGTAGCAGAATCGAACTGCCTGTGCAGGCTGAATCATCTGGCAGCAAGTGGCATTTGATGGCCTTTACCATGGTGTGAGCAAAGCACACTTGCTGTGAAGCTTCAGAGAGGGCTGAGTTGCACACAGTCACCTCTGGGCCAAACCTGGCCTCTGTGATGCTTGCTACTGTATCTCATTCATCTCTTGTCTTTGGAAATTCTATTAATCCTTGAAGCACCACAGAAAGTACAAAAGGTTTTCATTACATATTGGTGAGTGTATTTCCTTAAGAAGGTTCTTGGCATCCTGTGGAAGTAAATGAATCACTGGCTCCTCTGGCTGCTGCATAACTACTTATTGTTTTATTGAACAAGAGAGTAAAAAGTCACATAAAACCTTGCATACTATAAATGGCCAGGGTATAATTCAGACTTGCCCATGTGTGCATTAATTTACGCATTGGTCTTTTTGGAAAAAATGTCAACTGAATAAATATAGCTTAGGCTGAGCACTTGAACCACGAATGACTTTTATTATTTTTTTTGTTAAATTCCACTCACCTTTTTTTCCCTCCTTTTTTGGCATATGAGTTTTTCAAATGTAGACTGAAACCATTTGCTAACAAGGGGAAAGAAAGCTAGGACTACAGAAAAAGCACATACCTTTTCCAAAGTCATTAAGAGCAAGTTTTGGCACTTTCCATATATGGGACATAAAGCTTTATGAACCTAATCCGTAATCTCTAGGTTCTCTAACTGATTTATATGTTTACTTATGGTATTGTGTGTTTTCCCCTTCTGAAAAGCACAGTCAGGTCTCTTAAAATTTGTACTCAGGAGACCTTTTTTACGTCAACAAAATGGTGTGAATTTCAAGAAAGTACTACAAGCTCCTGATTGCTTCAACATCCCTGGAGCCTCAGTTTCATATGTATTTTTTGGAAAAGCTGAATTTTAGTTTCTTTCACAGAAGTACATGTGTCCTACAGCTTGTCATGGACTTTCCTGGAGACTCTCCCAGGGCCTGATCCCCTACGTACCAGCTGTGGGGTGCGAAGTGCCCACAGGATCCATGGATGTCCATGAGTCACTGCTGAGATGTGTTGAGTACCTGCAACTCCATTCTGAAGTTAATGGAAATAGCAGGTGCTCAGTGTTTCTCCAGAGGGCACTCAAGAGAGACAGGGAGTACCGTGACACTGGAAAAAGACTGCAAGTGGAGGGAGGCCCTGAAAGAAAGAAAATTTGCTGAGGTCCCCCCACGTACCATTTCTCCACCAGTCCTCCTCCTGCCAAAGCAACAGGGAGCCTTTGTACTCTGGGAGGCATCACTCCTGAAAAACCTTCTGTGCTGCTGAAAACCAGACTACCCTCAAGACTGACATTTAAAGGAAGAGAGATTAAAAAGGCCAAGAGGTATATGCCAGGAGTCACCTTAGCAGGCAGGAGTATTGCCTGCACTGCATCCCTGCAGAGTGTGCTTCTGCATATGTCTTGGGGCTCCCAAGTGAACAGCTTCCTGAGAAATGTCAGGGGACACATTGAAGATATTTCCAGTTAGAGGTATATCTACCTACTTCTAGTTGGCCAGAAAGCAAAGGAGTTGACTGTATCCTTTAAATGGATAATTCCCTTATGCCAGAGCAGCTGTGGTGGTTCAGCAGCTTGGGAGCACCTCTGAAGAACAAGTTCTCTCAGTAGGATCTCCACAGACATCTTTCATGAAGAAGATAACTGTTATTTCTTGGGGTGGTGACCCACTGGTACTCCATGCAAGGATCCAGACCCATTGGCTCTATACAAAATTGCTGACTCTTGAGAAATAACAAAGGGAAAGAGTGAGAAGAACCACAGCACATAGTAAGTGTACTTACCAGCTGGTTAGAAAAGAGGGAGAAATGGCAGCAGCCAAAACCAAAATGAGTGGGAAAGGGTCTTTATAGAAAGGCTTCTTATAAAGATGCAGGAAGAATCTGGCAGTAATTGTGTGCTTATATAGCTCACTTACTGATGATGTCCCATTAAAGGGAAAAAAAGCACAGCCATCTGTGCATCATGCTATTCCACACATATGTCATAGGCAGTTCTGCAATAGTGTTACACTGGAGATGTAAATGTATGTAGCATGGATGCAAGTGCTTGACATAAAAGGAGCTATACGTCTCAAAATTTACATACTAGCTGCTCTGTAAATGGACTCTCTTTTCTCTGTATGTAGCATTAGCTTTGCTGGTATTTCAGAACATGTGTGCCTAGTTGGGAAACCATTCTCTTTGCTTTCAGGTCCTTTGAGCTCATCAGATAAGTAAATCCCAGGTATGTGCAATAGTGCAAATCACCTATGGAAATCTGAGCTTTTAGGTAATCCACTAGATGTGCAAGATATAGTTACTGATCTTTAGAAAGGCACATATTGCTACTATTCCCTTTTGCACTACTGGGATTAGGATGTTCAGGATGATTGCACATTAATCTATATGAAATGAAGGGGAGCTGGTGATGCAAAGTTCTGGAGAAAGTCCTTTCTTCGTGGCTCTCTTCCTCCAAAACAAAATATTACAAGAGCACCATCTTTCAAAGGATATTGTCAGGTTCTGCTTTTCAGAAAAACTACAGGAGAGGTTCTTGGTCCTGGAGATTAAATTTATACAAGGGAGACTGGGTTTTGTGGTTGATCAGTCTTATCTATGAAGAGGCTATTGAGATATTTTATATGTGTTAGAGACAAGTAGGGTGAAACCTATGGCACCTAATTGTAAATGTCTGCTTTGCTCACTGCTAGACTAACTAGTAAGTAGTTGAGGGTGCAGCTACATCAGTGTTTCAAGCTGGATCTGGATAGTACTTCTGACATAAATCTCATTGCCATTTTTCACACTTTGTTTGCATTGTGGAGTCCTCTTGGAGCATACATGTTGGATTCCCTTTGGATGAAAGCTAAGGCAGGAAATGATCTCCAGAGGACCATCAAATGTGCTCCAACTGCTAATGGGCATTCAGGCTACAGGAGCAGACTAGAGCTAGTGCAAAATAAAAGCCCCAAATGTGGATGTCAGGTCCTTTGCATGAGTTGCTTTACACTACAGAGATGCTCCTGCTGCTCCATGTGATGTCTGATGTAGACATAGCTTCAGACCCACTTTACAGTCCTTGGAAATAAATGGATAAGGTCTGAGTTATTTGACCTATGTTACATATGTGCTTTAGGATGTGGTAAATTACACGGTGGAAGCATCTCTTTAACTTCATTGACCATTAAGGTAATACAATTGACAAGCTCAGTTGTGGATAGGTAAGGTATAAAAGTCAACATTTGTTCAACTGAATACTAGACCTAGAGGGTTTGGGTAGGTGTCTTTTGTCATTTTAAAGATGTAAAAAAAAAAAAAAAAAAAAATTACATTACAGCATCTGAAATTTAAGGGTCCTGCTTTGCAGATTTGGAATATACATGCAAGTTCTTTTTTTTAAAAAAAAGCAACACAAAACTGAAACAAACTAAGGGACCTGTAAAATCATGTTTACTGTCATTACAGTCATTTCTATAGCTGAATTGTCTCTCATGCAGAATGCATTTCTAATAACCATTTCATCTGCCTTTCATCTTACCTCAAATTTATCTTCCCTTTCCTGTATGTGACTGTACTAGAAAAGGAATAGCAAAGAGGAGTGACTGAGGCTATGCTGACATGAAGTTTATGCTCAGCTTATGTCACAAGTGTAAAGACATGCTCTCAATCTTATAACGTGCCTTTGAAAATAATATTTCTTGCATTTCACAGCTTCTGGTTTCCAAAAAGCAGGAGAAACTGATGTCCAGTAACTAACCAGGAAGACAATTTGATTCACATTGTGCCCATCTGAGCTAAAGAAATCACCTTCCCAGAGCAGTCTTGTGCCGAGGATGGAGGAAAACCTCCCTACCATTTGATAGTTACCAAGCATGATGAAGAAGGTGTCTCATGGGTTTCTCCTCCTTTCAGTTGCAGGCTCTGGAGGGGATCTCCATGAAGCTGGTAAAAGAGGCACCACTACAATGGGCATAGGTTTCCCCTCTTTCCATTGCAGACCTTGAGCTAATAAGATGATGATTTGCAGTATCTTTCCTTCAGGGCTCTTTGACAAATATGTGACTTGGTGTGTGAAAACTAAGTACATGGCATCAACTGCAATCTACATAAAAGAGAGCTGTGATACTATATGTAGTAAAATGTGGTATGTGGCACCGTTCATATTCAACAAACCCAGAAAATATAGAAAATGATTTCCGCACCATCCCTGTTGCACATGCATGGCCTGAACTACACTGGTAGCATGTCTCCTGCCCTTGCAGCCATTTTCAGATGTTTCAGTCAATGCAACATCCTTTATTTAATTCTACCAAAATAAAATCTCTGATGGAAGGTTTGCCTTTCCTCATAAAGGTTTGTATCCGCTTTTTATTCTCCATATCTCTGTCTTTACTCCTGAGGTATTTGATCTCCTGATATTTCAAGTAATTTATGTCTTTTAAGTCAGTGAAGGTATTTTTAGCTCCATTGAGTGGCAATGGCAATATCCTCTGTGCCCTGCACATGATGCATACACAAAGCACAGAGGAGTCAGGCTCCCCAGGTTATCAAAACAAAGACCAAGATTATACATTGAAGCCATTCTGCCCTTGATCCGGATCTGAGCCAGGAAACCTTTCTATCTATTAAGAAATACATATTCCATTTTTATAGAGCAACACCTGAAATGCCACCACTTCCATGGTAATACTTCAGCATCATAAGCAATGGCAGTGTTTGTGAAAAATTTGTATTCCCTATGGGCATTTGAATTTCTCTCTCTAGTTTTACTTCAGTAAAAGAGTTTTCCCTCTGTGTATCTCTGAAGCAACAAATCAGTCAGGTTTTTCCTATGTTTATTTATATAAATGTTGGCTCCATTTGATCTAACCTTCTCCTTGCCTCCCTTGACTGTCAGCTGGAGTCCTGAACAACTTAGTGCTCTCCTGGGTATCACGGGTGCTCTGGTCACTCAGCACTGAAGCTGACAGCTCAGCCTGGCTTTAGACAGCTACAGGCACAAAGGGAAAAGAAAGGAAAGATTATGTTTATTCTGTGCAACATTTGGCTAAATCAGGCATGTGCAGAGGCTGGAACTGGGAGAGCTGCTGGATAGATTCCTCATTCTTTTGGTAAAGAATGGAACATGTACAGGAGATGCATCTGAGTGTAGGGCATGATTGAAAGGAGTGACTATAGTTTTTATTGATAATAAAAAAGTTATTGTTTCCCTTGCTGCAGAACAGAAAGAATGCCTCATCTTCAGCAATAATCCACTCCCCGTGCTGAGATGACTCAGACTTCTTCCTTATGGTTTATTCTCTTGAAAACCCAATTATTGCCTTGTAAAATGGAGTATCTCCTCCCATTATCCCTTCAGTGACAGAATAACAATCACTGTAAGTACAGAAAACTCATCTTAGTCCATCTGAGTTCAGTTGGAGAACAACTGGCTTAGATCTGCTCCTACTATTAAGGGAGGAATGCCTTTATTTGTATTACATATGATGATTAGTTCCAATTATCTCTGCAGAGTTTTAAATAAACAGGGACTTTAGTGTCTGATTAAAGACATAATGAGCTCTGAGTTATTTGTTTCATGTGAGTGGAATTTAGGGAAATTCCAGATATGAACCAAACCCCAAGAACACAGGGTTCTCCCTTTTTAGAAGGCACGTGTGCAGTTTCTTCAGGATCTACCTGGTCTTCCTCAGGTGGTGTAAACCAACACAGTTTTGGTGGCATTGGAAGCAATGTTGGTTTCCACCAAATGAGTGTCTGGTGCTGTTTTCCCTGCCTGCCCATAAGAGTTCTGTTAACAAATGAGCTGTCACCATGACTATGCTTCCCAAAAAGGACCCAGCAATGTACACACACACACACACACACACACACACACACACACACATTTTGCTGCCACCCTGTGAAGTATTTTGCCTTTCTGAGGAAAAGACTCTATGTCAAAGCTTCACTATTCTGTGAAGAGTTGTTTCCATACCTTTCATGTGTTTTACTGTCAGCTTCTTTTTCCTGCAGTGAACAGGAGACAGGCATACTCAGGTATTCAAGGCAAAGTTTCAACCCCATAAAGAATCAACAGCAGCCTTTTCATGGACTTCCAGGAGCTTTGGATAAGCAGAAGCAATTAGAGATTTCCTCCACTGCTGACAGCCTACAGCAGAAGGGACATACTTGGGAAAGTTTTGAAAGACATTGACCCAACAAAGGAGTAGCAGCACTGTGCTTGTGATCTAGATGGACTCAACAGCATGACAAAGATTGTGGTGCTGACTGCCAGAGAGACTAAACCAATTTAACAGCACAAGGAACTGAAAAAAGTATGATAGGTATTTCCCCAAAGGTTAGCTACTCACATTGCCATTGTAAGGAAGGGAAGGAAGCTTCAGGCTGTCTAACAAAGCCAGAAACAGATCATTAGAAGCAAGCAACTCAGAAACCTTGACCTGCCTGAGACACCAAGAATTTCCATGGGGAAGTGAAGAATATGTTAAGGGAATTCACCAATATTACCTCAAGTTTTCTCAGAAATTCCTCAGGAAAAAGGAGCCTCAATACGTAACTAAAAAGAGATAGTAAATCTGGCATAAAATATCCACTGTGGAGAATGGTGGAAGGAAGCTAGAGTGTTAGCACATGGCCAAGAGCTAGAGACAAAACCCAGCCCCCCTGTCTGTGTGGAGGTGGTCTGTGTCAACATACTGTTCTCTACTTGAAAGAGGATCTTGCCCTATTCTGGAGGTTCTGTTCCCCAGAATCATAAAGGAGCTGAGAAAGGAGAAAGAGAAGCTCTCCAAAATCTTCTTTCCTTAGCTATATCTTACAGCTGCTCTGTGGGAGGTTGCAACTTGTTCTGAATATTCTGTGGATGAAGCACACAAGCACTGCTCTGGTTACTGAAGAGGTGGTCTGGCTCAGTGTGCCAAAGATACGAGGTACGCATAAGAACAGCTGAACCCTAAGTCTTAGTCTCAAGGATGTTCAAATCCCTGAGTCCAGTCTCACTGGAAATCAGAGGAACTTAGCTCCTAAGTCACTTTGGAAAAATAGTGTTCAATTTTTTCCTCATGTAGACATTTTCCAAATGTTTACCCACCCGCTGATCTTTAAAGTGCATACAGATCTCACCTGTTTGCTATGCCTTTTGTATACCGGGGGAATTATGGTAACAGTTGGGGAATTTAATTTTGTCTTTTTGGTGGAGTGTGAGTCTGTGTGAGTGAAGCTAAAGAGATGTAGTTGATAAAATGATTCTATTCCAACATTGTTGTGACAAAAGACATAGGAAAGATTTTAGTTGGTACATAATTTAAAACTTTGAACTTATCTTTCCTCTCTAAGGATCCTAATGATGACAGGCTGCAAACAGAAAGTTCTCAGGAGTGCAACCATTCTTACATTTTGACATCCTGAGAAGCAGGTCTGACCTGCTTCTGGAGGGACCTCCAAAGGTCATCTAGTCCAGCCCCCCTGCAGTGAGCAGGGATACCATCAACTGCTCAGAGCCTTGCCCAACCTCACCTTGAATATCAAGGCCAGGGAGCAGGGCAGGTCCCTTTCTTCTGTGGCAAGAGGAGAAGGTGGGGTCACATATGGGATGGTGAAGCGCTCTGGAGGGCCAGTGTTATGACAGATGAGAAAGTTTGGGCAAATTTGGGGAAATTTTTTCACTGAATAAAGTCAGACCTGGACAGGTTATGACCGTTTTCACCTCCTCTCCTCTTTATTGCTACAGGCAGCTTCCTCATTTGTGCTGGACCAGAATGAAGAAACACCACTCAAACCAGGGCACAGTAGGTTAGGACAGAACATGATCAAAGACAGTGTTCTTCACATTTCCGATGAGAAGAGGAAGTATTGTTATCAGGGATAAGGTGCACAGGACAGCCCTTGCAACATTCACTTTGCTTCCTGATTTCCTTAACCTCAGAGTAATGGGACAGCAGGGTGAGTGAGATCATTGAAAGCTCTTCTTGGAGGACCTGAAGTGAAAAACAGTGTCAGATCAGCTCCCATGGAAAATCACCTTATGCTGTGTAGTGAATTGTCCCCATGTGCTCCTGACTTAGTCCAGAAAGAACTTTCCCCTGCATTTAATCTGCAAAAAGAAAATTCATACACCTGGTAGTCCTTTAGTTGAGATGGAAATCATTCCATATTTCATGCAGTGACCCTTTTTCATGAACCACCCTTGGTAGATGTAATTTGCTTTCCCACTAGCACTGTGTTTCTTGTCAAAGATTACAGACCTGCATCTCAACACCACTTTTGCCCACTGTTGATGAAAGCCAACAGCAATTTGTTAGTTGTTCCTATGATGTGATGGGATGAATGAATGCACATTTGTACAGCAGCATAACTCTGACTCTTCTGAAATACACTGTGGATATACACCCATAACTTATGTACTGCCCACATGAGCTAGAGCCTAGAAATCTAAGTGTATCTATCAGGTCTTCTTCTGGGTGGGGGCATGGGTTCTTTCTTCTTATTTTTCTGTGGGCCACAGTGGTTTGGTATTGAGAATGTGGACTTCGAAAGACAAGTGAAAAGCCCCAGTTTAGCATTAGCTTTCTCTTACTTCCCGGGTGATATTTGTTGCAGAGTTGCCACCACTGTCCTGAGGGCTGGCAGGGAAGGAGAGCATTGGGATGTTGCTCCTTCCCTCCACCCCCTACCCTGTACCCAAAGTGTGACAGTCCTGCTGCTCACAGATTTGGAGAAAACCTGTGGTACATGGGTGGAAGGACTGACACAGTTGTGGTACAGTGGAGGGTGATCAAGGAACAGCTCAGTGTAAGAGCCAGATCTTTTTCCTCATTTCTCTCCTCATGTTCCCCATTTCTTCCCCATGTTTCTCTTCTTCCCTGAGAAGAAAGCATGAGACTGGAGTAGGGGTGAGAGGCTGAAGCAAGGACAGGCAGCTGGGAGGGGGAGAGCAGGGGAAAGGGGGCCTGGCAGAAGGAATGGGGTGAAGACCAGACAGAAACCAGAGAAAGTGAGGATTTCCATGTCTCACTCTGACACAACAACACAGTTCATGAGAAAGGCAAGCTTTTGATAAGGATAATATTTTATTTTCATTGTTAACTTAAACATTTGCAGACCCCTGAGATCAGAGAAATGCTTTGGGATGCAATCACAGATGCAGACAGCCATCACATTAAAGGCACAGCAGTATTACTCCAGTATTATTTTAGCCATGAGTAAACAGAGCAGTCACTGTATGGAGGGGCTGGGCATTACAGAAGGCATCAAGAGGTGCCTCGTAAGACAATCTTGTCCTTAAGAGTGGTTTTGTACCCTGTAAAAGCTTGAGCACATCTGTGGGGGAGCAGCTCCCGAAGAACTGGCTGCTATATCTTCACCAGATGTGAGGGCCCATGGGCAGTATCTGGCATTGCACGACTCCAAAACTGAGCACACGAACATTATATAAAAATCCACATCCTACACTGCACACAGTAAGTGAAAGCAGTGCTGCAGGGGACGTGCAACATCAAAAAGTGGGCTGCCAAAAAGTGCAATCTTCCTTCAGGAAATTTATTGCCTGGAGGCTTCTGTGCCATTCTTACATGAAGATGTCTGCTGATGGTGGAACCGTGGACCTGCCTCAGCTGCCCCTGGGTGCAGTGGGTAGGGCGGGGGTGCCAGGGCACCCCACAAATGGTCAGGACACTGTCACCATCCCCACCACCCTCATAGTCTTTTTCTTGCTTTGTCTTCTGTTTAAGGACTTTATGGGTACATATCCACAGTAGGCCAACCCTGCAAAGTGGGACATGAGCTTGTGCTTCGTGCCCATGAAGAGAAGAGAGGTGTATCTAGGGGACTGGTGGAACAAGCCCTCCGCTCTCTGTCCCCTAAGCAGTCCCACCAAACAAAGGGTGCTTGTCCAAAGAAAAGGGAAGGCAGCCCCTCCGCCCAGCTGGGGACCAGCTCCAGGTGGCTCAAAAATGCTAACAGCATATACCCTTGCTTCTGTCTTTCTCATTTCTGTTTTTACTAACCTCACACACACACGTACTATTTTTAACCTTCAAAAATAGGTTAGTAAGGATTTTTTTTTTCCTATTGGCTAAAAGCTGTGGTGAAATGACTTCATATACTGACGAGAGTTTGGCTCCAAACATGTTGAAATATTTGTGTGAGGTTTGTGTATTGGGACCCAGCAGAGTGCCGTACAGGTTGATGCAAGTGATACACTGGTTGCCACGATACTGCAAATGTTGGGATCTGTCGACTGGCCCAAGCACGCCTCAGTGCACAAAGCACTTCTTATACCCAGCCCCGAGCAGCCCAACCTCATGCTAACGAAGGCTGAGAGTTCATTTAGCTCATTGAAATCTGTGGATCCCCAAACATTTTCCAGCAGATGTGCAAACCTCTTTAGAAATGTCACGTGCATAGAAGGCTGTGCAGCGCGTATGAACTTGCTTTGCTTCATCACTTTTTACGCACTTCTTAGAAATATTTTGCTCCCAGGCTGAAAAAACAGATTTCAGTTGCATGCACTATGTTGGCTTTTAAATGGCTCCTCTTTGCTTCACTGATCGTGCTCGACCTGAGGAAATGTCAAGCTCAGACAAAGGAGAGTTTCTTTGCTTGTCCTTCCAATTTCAGGTGACAGAGGACATGCCTTCTGTGCCACAGGGCCTGCTGTGGGGTTTTTAAGATGGGATTGGCCCCGGACAGTTGGTTCTGCCAGAGCAAGCTTGGGCATGAGAGATGGCCAGGCAGCATGAGGGAACACCATCCAACCAGTGGGGCTCAGTGCTGCCCCATGTGGCATCCAGCTGTGCCCAGCAGCTGCAGGGTAACATGAGCCACCCTGTGTCAGCCTAGCTGTACCATGACACGTACATGGTGCTATGAGACAGGAAGAGGTCAGAGATGGTTTTGGGAATGTGAGTACCTCCAGAGACACTCTCTTTGCATGGTGATGGAGGGCATTGGTGCCACGTAAACCTCAGTACGAACTGTATGTCCATCCTCTTGGCCAAACCACCCAGGTTGCTGGCCTCAGGTCAGTCTGTGGGTCTGTGCTTACAGTGACACAGAGGTTACTGGCTGGACCAAACCTTGTATTGCAGAGAGTATGGGACCAGGGCTGGGATTAACCATGAACGATCCTTTTGTCCCCTTTTTCCCCCTCCCCTTCCTGACACCAGCACATACATATCCTCAAGTGGCCAAGGACTAGGGTATAAATTTGTTTCTCCTCAGTCAAAACTTCCACTAATTTGATCATGGTTTTGCCAAGGAAGGAGTAAATATGGAGCAGGGACTTTGGGGATTTGAGCTATAAAAGTAAGAGCTGGAGAAGCCAAGACTGAAGCAAATTTTTGAAGCAAGCAGTCAGACCCAGGCATCCTGGCTCCCTCCTGTATGTACTTCTGGCCGAGCATCCACACCCTGCTTTGACACCCTCCCCCTGCACAGAGAACAAATTATCAAATGCCGGTTTGGGGGGATCATGGGGCTGGGATGCTCACAACATCCTGAATTTCACGAGGGCCAAGTCAGCTCTAGGTCAGGCCAAGCTGTGAGGGTTGAGAGACAGCTTTCTACTTACAACCCCCTACACCATGTTGTGCACAGCTCTTGGTCCCAAACTTCTGCAATACACTTACAGAGCATACTCTTACTGAGACAGGCTGGAAATTTCACACTTCTGAATGCAAAATAGGTCACTCCATACAATTCCCCTATTTGTGCAGGCGTATTTAGTGTTGGTGCCAGCATACACATATTTCCAGGTACAACCTATATCCCTATCTTGTGAAAATTCAGACGCTTCTTGTCTACTGCCTGAAAACTTGAGATTTGTCTTTTCAATGTAAGATTTAATGTCCGGTCTAGGAGAAGTTTAAATACACTAAGGACTGGCGTTAAAACCAGCTGAATGATCCCCAATGCAGTCTTAAAAATGAATTTCCTGTTCTCTCAGGTTGGGGGAGTCCTTTCCCTGCAGCTGGGCCAATGAATTGGGCACCTTATTTCTCTCTCTCTCCTCGTTTCCCCATTAGCCAGCATGTAATAAGGCACCACAGGCATCAAACATGATTTAAATGACCACTTCTACCCCTGCTCGATATGTGTGTCTGTGTAAAGTACAGAGTGGTTTTTTTCTTCTTGCTCTTTTTTCTGTTTCAGTTTCTCTCTCTCTCACTCAGGAGTTTGCTGGTGAATACAATGGCTTCAGATTGGAGATTGCTGAAGCTAATTTTCTTATTCTGTTTGAATAAATGGCTGTTGGCTCTTACAGGACTAGGTTAGCTTTCTCATGTGGTTGTAATCTCCTTAACTCCCATCCACAGAGCTCCTAATGCCTGTTGTATAAATAATCCGCCTTTCATACATGGCTGTGTTTGTCCTTATTTAATTATCTTTCTGCATATCTGTCTCTAAAAGTCCTGACCCTGACAGGGTATTTCTCATCATTCTAGTTCTCTTTGTTCAGGTACTTTTTACTGGTCAGTCTATGTCCTGCCATCAAAGAGGAAGGGAAGCCTCCAATGTCATGGCAAAAGACATGGAAGCAGGGTCCCTGTGGCCATGAGTGCACCTTGCCAAATGCCCTGTGCTGACCAAAGGAGCAACTGGAGGATGAGATCCCAGTTTAATGCTAGCCTCTGCAGCTCAGGAGGTGTCATCTCCCCTGCCCTTGCTCCTCCCACTCTCCTTAGGATTCTTAGGATAACACTCACTGAGTGTTGATGAAATCTTCCTGGTATCCCCAAGGATGGATGGCTACCAGCAAAGCTAAACATGTAGTGGTCCAATAAAATGTACAGACTGTCATGGTGTCTTTCCATCCCAGTAAGCTATGCACAGTGTTTATTCACTATAAACCTGGGTCATGCAAAACATTTTTGTCTTCTGTCATGGTCAGTCTCCATCAAGACCCAGAAATTAATCGAGTCTGTAGCTCCATGAGGTGGGGTGACCGACTTCTCTCTCTGTCCAGATATAGTTTCTGGAAAGTGTTGAGTCCTAAGGATGAAGGTTCACAGTTCCCTTCAATTGGCATAAGGTGATGCTGCTGTCAGAGGGCAACTTGCCCCTCGGGTCTGTGGGACCACTCCTCTGCCAGCAGTTACAATCACTGGCTGGGCAGCTCAGCAGCTTAGGCTGCTGCAAAATGACAGTGAAACCATATGCTGGGGATTAAGCACTGCTCCGACAGTCTCTCCATAGGCAATACCAATAGTCTGTCAGGGCTTTTTATATGAGAAGTACATGATTTTTTTTTTTATAGCCAAATGCTACCTGTGGACATGAGCCAGCCAGTGGGTTTTGCATTCACATTCAATAAGGCATTTTCAGGTGAAGCACCAGGATTTCTCAGTGTACATCCATTTACTTGGTACACAAGTGAAGCAATCTAAGGGTCTTTCCAAAAGCCTAATACAATTGATTCTGTAGAAAAAGTTGTCTCCATTTGAAGAAGGGCAGATGACACCCTGAAGTATAAAATTAAGCTGCTTCTATATTTATTTCTTATCTGTCATGATAGGGGTATTAAGAAAACAGGCTGTGCAAATATTCTGCCTCTGAAACATCATAGGAGATTGCTGCTTCTCAGCTATGTCAGCTTTTCATTCATGGAGTGGTAGTCACCTAAGTTCACCGAGTCATCTGCATGGTACTGGTATTGCTGAGGTGACTGAACCTCCAGGTTGTGTAGCCTGGGGCCAGACCTGTGGGGTGAACTCTGCAGAGACAGGTCACTGTGGCCAGGATATGGTCTCCCACATCTTGGGAAAAAGGTTGCAGGGAGACATCCCCTCCTTTGGCTATGTACATCAGAGGCATCCACTGAGAAGGGAAGGAGAGACATAGAGGGCAGAGTTTCAGTGGTTGTAGAGCCTGCAATCTTTAGGTTTAGATGAGAGCTGAGAAATAAGCTTTGGGAACAACGGTTTCAGATTTAAATGCCTAGCAGAGTTAGGGTAAACATTTCATATTCAGGTGCTTTTGTGAGTCTAACACCTGGAGCTTTGATGGTGTCAATACAACACACTTGATAACTGTACTTGGCAATTAGTTACAGAGTTGAGAGCCAGCTATGTATAATAAAATAACTATCATATTCTAAGGACTGATAGGGATTTTCTTTATCATTTATGCATCTTAGGGATAAGGTTTTAGCACCTGGGATCAAAAAACCATGAGTGTGAGGAAAAACAGTGGCTATCCACCATGTCTGTTTCATGATACCATTATGTCAAGCATAAATTAGTGACACATTTCAATTTACTTACTATCATTTCTCAAACTGTAAACATTCTGAATGGCTTCAAACACTCGAGACCCACCATGGCACTGCAAACTAAGCCACAATAATGAAAAGTGCAAGTATTTTGCAAGCTGAACAGCATTTGGGTTGTTCAACAGGTAAAAGATGCATAGAAGAAATTAAAATCTAGTAAAGTAAACTTTTAAGGACAACATACTCCTTTTAATATTTATTGTTAACTCAGAAACTTCAGGTTATTTTTTTTTTTCCTTTCAGCACACAAATCAACAGTTTGACTTTGCTAAATGCACAGTTCTGTTCCTCTGAATCCTAAAAGCATATTGTTTACATGACATAATCAGCAAATGAAAATGATCTTGTTCAAGGAGGGTCCGGTTCCCACAAAATATCCACACCCTTCCTTGCTCATGAATTATGGATGTCTGGGTTCTGCGCTGTACCAGAAACTTGGCTGGGCTATGTAAAACCATTTTCTGGAGAGTGTGTTTTATTTTGAATGAGGCAAGCAGGCAAGAGGCCAGTAGGATTAAAATGCGTTCTTTATTTAAAACAACTTACAAAATACAGCAGCTCCTACCATTTTGTTAGTCTCCCCTATTTCTCTCCAGATCCCTTTTCCAGGCTTCATCTGGTGCTCTTGAGTACACTCCGCATCTCTCAGGGCGCATCAGAGGGTGGCTGCTACCCAGGGCCAGTTGCCACCCAAGAGCCCGTGGACACAAGAACAAGGAGACTCTTGTGGGAGCCCCAGCCACCGAGTCACTGGATCCATTATCCCAGCCGTAGTATGAAGAAGGAACATCCATCTTTCTGCTCTCTCAGCTTATGGGAAATAATTCCTCCAGGTATAATTCAGAAATACTGTGAAGCTTTAATCCTCTGAAATTGTAACAAAGAGCTCTCAGATTCCCTGATGAAAAAGGGAATGCTCTGTATCTATCTAATATTACGTTGCATCCAAAGCTCCCTGAATTTATTTGGACAGTATTAACAGAAGTTTATTGTATACAGGCAAAATAGTGAATGGGCCACATCCACAAGAGCTGCGTACTCTGGCAGTGCTGAGAACTGTCCTGCTTGACCAAGCACGCTGCAGTTGCCTTCTCCATTCCCATCAAAACCTATGTGAGTGATTTCCATCAAGTCACTGCAGCATTTTAATCCTGCCTGACTTTCTCTCATGCAAAACCGGAGAAAATAGCCAAACTTGAAACAAGAATTATGGACCTCCTTTGTCGAAGAAGAGGTAACCTGACAACAACAAGCAAACTCCAATGTCATGAAAGATATTTAAGTGAATATTGTACAAAATGGCCCTCGGTGCTATGAAATTAAAAGCTGCCAAATCATTTAGCAGTGGCCTCTGATAGGAGAAATTAAGTCTGTGGCTCAGAGTCCCACCCCATTTAGTGTTGCAATTTCATATGTCCATCTGCTGCCAGTCCCAGTGAGCACTGGATCCTGCCCTACACACATGTCAGCAGAGCTCAAGTGCTGCTGAGCAAAACAACCACCCCCTAAATGTCCATGAAGGTGCCTGCTCTTATCCAGTGCCCCTTGGGTCCCCACCATACAGGAACCCTTCCAAGACCACTGTCCTGAAAGAAGAGACCATCCTTTTGCTATCTGCCTTACAGAGAGACAAGAAATGATCTTTTCCAGACAAAAACCTATTTCCTTCCTTGTGACATCCTCATTACAAAAGTGGCCTTTCCATCTCTTTAATCACTACTCCTTCTTTCTTATTTTGTCTTGCCATGTTCACTGCTTATCAGTTTGCTCAGCTCAAGGACTTTGAGTTTCATGGGTTGTCAACACTGTAGGTGCTAACCCTTGCAGAGTGCCCCAAGCCGTGGGAACCACATTTGCTGCCGCCTTGTGCCAGCCCCAGTCTCCAAACCGCCTCTTCCCCATGCTGGGGCTGGGATAGGAAGAGGAAAGCCCTTCTGGACTGGGACAAAGGATACCTAAAATGAGCTGGGGGAAAGAGGGGAAAAAGAGCAAGAGCCCTGTTAGCTGCAATTGGCAGCCACTATGTAGTTAGGAGGACCTACAGGGCTCTAGAAAGAAAGCATTTCTCTGTGCGCTTTCCAAGATTTGTTTTGAAAAGATGCCAGGCAGAGTTATGCAGAGTTAAGTGGAAGTAGCAAGCATGATGGTGACATCTTTAAACCTGGCCAGCTACCAATGGGCTTTTACAGGGCCAGAGTGATAAGGCTAGTAGAAGATTATTTTCTTTGTTGTTGTGAAATCATAGTCCTTGTTCTTGATAGCTGTGTAGGTATTTATCCAAGAATCCATGTTAAAAAAATATCTATGTCACCGAGACAAGAGCAACTGCCATAATTTATACAAGAAGGCTGACATTCCGGTATTGAGTAAAAAAAATCATGACCTTTGCCATTTTTAAATCACCTCTGGGCAGGATTTCCAGTCAGACATTACCACAGCCCAATTAACCTGATAAGAGGAGGGACAACGGTTAATGTTCACATTAATAATACACAATCCTCTCCCCTTCCCTTGCCTGAAAAGAAAAAATAATTAGAGTGGGATTATAAGTTTTTTTATCATGTATATTAATAATCAGCCCAAAGGCATGAAGAAGAGACCTTTTGACAAAGCAGAAATTAATAAGGAATAGTTTAGGGAGATCTGCTTATAGTAGATTAGTATTGTCTTTGAAAAGGTTTCCCCCCCTCCCCATAAGATGCTTGGAGTTGCAGTATTATCTGAGGGGAAAATACTGCAAAGGTTGCCAAAAAAGCATCGGAAGAAAATTAATATAGACACGAAAGACTGAGACAAGATGGTGTTCCAAAGGTTTCGGGCTTAATGTTCAGAATTGCCCTAGTCCAGCCTTTGTCCCAGCAGCAAAAGGTGCTGAGTTAAAATAAAATATGGATCTTTTATTTCTACTTGCAGATAGTACTGAATTATTTGTAGAAATTTATTTCCTACAATACATACTTTTTGGCTTATAAGGAAACTAATATTGAGAGATTCACCATATAGCAAAAGAAAAAGCTGTATTTTAGTGTCCAAAAGGGTCATGTCTCCAACTTTTGCTATTTCTTCTCTGAGTGAGGAAAAAACCCTGTTTTGATGTGAAGAATAGAAGGGCCAGCTTGAGGCTTGTGGAAGTTAATGGTGCTTCAAATCAGAGGGAAGAAGGGAAGGAATACTTCTGAAAATGAGTAAACGCGAAAAATACAAATGTACTAGAACTCACCACTAGCCACTAGAGAGAGAACTGTGAGTCAAGGGTGCTCAGTGATTCAAAGAAGTGAGAAATGGAGCCAGGGAGGGAGGTGAAGAGCATGAAAATACTCCTTTTGCTGTCAAATTTTACCCTAGAGGTATATAAATATCCCCGGATAGACACAGTTAAGAAAAGGCTGCAGACAAGAGGAAGAAGATGACCTACTGAAGAAGACAAGAAGTAAAACTTGATGATGAAAATATGCATTTTCCTGGTGTAATGCTACTGCTGCATATCCTGTTTCCTTCTAGTCGGTTAGGTATGTAAAAACCAAACAAAACAAAGCAAAATTCACTACTGCCTTTTTTACTTCAAAGCGGAAAGAGAGGAAACAGAGAAAGGCATGGTGGTTCCAAGGGCACACACTAAATCAACTTGTGCAGAAAAATGAAGGCTTATAAGGCTCTATTACTGAACTAAGTTCTCCACGCATGACCAAGCTTCCTAGCTTGACACTCTCACTGATAGAAGAAGGTATCTTCTCCATGTACATTAAAGCCCATCAAAACCAGTCTTGTTATTATACCGCTTAAGTGCTCCCTCTCCAAGCACAGTTTAATCAGGAGAGCGAAGTGCTCCTGCACATAATACCCTAGCAGCAAAGGTGGCGTTACACAAAACAATGGCTTTCAAATGGTCTATGGAAAACAGATTCAAGGAACCACACCTGACAGACAAAAAAAAAGCAAGCATCAGCTTGTTTTTTCTTTAGGCAGAGCATCAGATGAGGTGGGCCATGCTGGAAAGGTGGGAATAAAGATTTTAAGGAACCTGGCAGGCATCCCCTGGTGAACTGCACAGTGGCTTAAGATAGGAGTCCTTGTGCTGATGCCATCCTTCTCCTGTGGAGAAGGCCAGACCCGTATCAGAGATGGTGTGTCCACTTAAGAGTAAACGTCTAAAGAGGTCACTCTGCAAGCCTTAGTGCCTGTGGTTCACCATGCACAGAGCCAAGGGCTGGGCTGCTAGCTGTGGGTCAGGGTTGAAGTGCACTGAGCAAGCCTACCCCTTTCTGATAGCTGGAGCAGTGTCAAGGATGCAGGACTCTCCTGAGGCATTGCTGGCTTCAAGGGCAAATGGACATCTATGTGTAGGATGCCTGCAGCTGGTGGATGCCGATGGCCCTGAAGCTTGCTCCCTGGTCCAGTACCTCAAGGTCAGACTAGCCATATACTTTAATTCAGGTATGACAACATCTTTATGATTTAGCTTACACTGTGTGGGACAGGGTTTCATCTACTGGTGAAAATGTGTTTCAACACATCATAGAATCATTTATGTTGGAAAAGACCTTTAAGATCATCAAGTCCAACCATTAACCCTACTATGCCAAGTCCACCACTAAGCCACATCCTCATGCACCACATCTATATAGCTTTTAAACACATCCATGGATGGTCACTCAGCCACCACCCTGGGCAGCCTGTTCCAAGGCCTGACAACCTTCAGTGAAAAAATTTTTCTAACGTCCAGTCTTCCAGCTTGAGACCTCTTGTTCTATCACTAGTTACTTGTGAGAAGAGACCAGTACCTACCTCTCTATAATGTCCTTTCAGGTAGTTGTAGAGAGCTATAAGGTCTCCCTGCAACCTCCTTTTCTTCAGACTAAGAAGTCTGCTCCTCATCAGACTTGCTCTCCAGGCTCTTCACCAGCTTTGTTGCTCTTCTCTGGACATGCTGCTGTGTACACAATTTTTGACCAGCCCTTGGTGTGAAGTGGCAGTAGCTATGTTTTCTTTTTTTTTTTCAAAGCAAAGACTCAAAAGCAGAACTATTTGTCTTATGCTATTTCATGAGCTAAGACTAACCTGAAGTGAAATCATTGCCTTATGGGAAGACCCTAACTAGTAACATTTGTGTGCAATTGCATGTGATAAGATCATTCTTAAAAAAAGAAGGTTTAAGTGCATGGGAATAATCATTAGCATGAAGAAGGGAAAGGTGGGCCACCTTTAGTTTCTGCAGTGTGAAATTATGGGTCTTTTCCTGTGTCTGTGGAATTTAACACATATTATCACTCAAGCTGTGACAGATCTGTTTTAGTGAAGCAGTCAAGAAAGTCTTCCTCTTTCTATATGCTCTCCAAGATACTGTGGTAACACAAACCATTCCTTTCTCCATCTGTCTGCACAGCTCCTCATTATTAATTGTATTTCCCAAGGTTCAGGAGTGTCTTCAGTAACCTTGGGAAATCATGTTTTCAAACTCAAAATATGGTTTCTTCCCTGATCCTTCTTACATCCCCCTCTTTAAATGAAAGGCTCCCATTCATAGTTACCCTTTCTTTCCTCTTCTTTCACCAGTTTTCAGTCCAATATGCTTATTGTCCTTCTATTCCATGACTTCAGCCCTTAGACATTTTAACCAACAGTGGAGAATGTTGTCAAATGCTTTCTGAAAAACGGAGTCTATAATATCCTTTCCCCTTCTTTACCAGGCCAGTAATTTCCTCAAAGAATTCCAACAAATTAGTTAGGCATGATCTCCTTTCCCTGAATTGATGTTAGCTGTCTTTAATCAAGCTCTGCTTTTCCAAGTGTTCCCTATTTGATTCCTTAAAGGAGTTTCGGAGTCTTTCCCCTTCAGTGAAGTCAAACTAACAAGTCTGATTTTTCCCAGTGTCTGGGGAGGCTGTCTTCTTTTTTTGGTTAAGAAAAAATGTTGAGAAATAAATTTAAAGTAATTTCATCAGCCTCCCACCTAGAGACACTTATTCCCTCAGATTTTTAAGCACAGCTTTTGCTGTCAAGAGAGGGGTTGCATACTAAGAAGACAAGGGTGAGAACGGAAAGACACAACATTACAGATGACAACTTTGTGTAATTGGATTGTGTATTTCAAAATCTGGGAACCAAATAATAACAAGAATTTCTGATGAAGTCTGAAATTTGCATGGATTAAATTAATGTCCAGTTCCTCCTGAAGGCAAGCAACACTGGGACCATACCAGCCTCCAGCACTTCCCCACAGACCTTGCTGGGGAACATCTGCTGGGATGTGACATGGTTTGTGTTAAAGTCTTTGGTGTATTTATGTACTTATGAGGCTTTGCACGCTGCCACCCAAGATAGTCTTTCACTTCAGGCATAAGTTAATTGGAGAGGAGGGATGTGGGAGATTAGCCCCTCTGCTGGCATCAGCGTTGACAACCTGTGTCCCTCTGTGCACATTTATGATGTGATGCACGATCTGGCTTCACGATGGCACAAGCCTCTCTCCACACACCATTGAGCGCAAGTGCATCTGTGTCAACACCATTTATTCCCCACACAGTGCCATAGCCTGTCTCTTGCTCTCAGTGAATATTTGCTGGCCGTAGCCAGTAACCGCTGACTGCACTCAGGACCAGTCATGAATGGCAGGCAGACCACAGAGAGGTGGGAGGGAGCACCCCTCCACTGGGACCTCCTCTGCCTAGCCTCGACTGCAGTGCCCCAGGGCAGGGCAGCCTGGGGCAACTGGCACAGGGTACCTACCATATGCTGCTGCACTCAGGTCTGGGTTTGGCTTCTTCTGTGTGTGTGGGTTTCACTGTAATCTCTCCATAAATTGCCCTTTTCTTCAGAGGCAAGCTTCGTTCACACTGTCCTCCAGGGACAGAGATGGCCCCAGTGCAGTAGGAGGACAGTGTTCCCTGGGGAAGGAGACAAAGGCATGACTGTGCAGGATGGCCTTGCACCTGGCCATTGTGCCTGGTCTCAAGAAGCAGCAAAATGCCCAAAACTTGTATCTGAGGGAAAAAAAAAAAAGTTTTCACCACTATCATTGGTAGGAAAAGGGAAATAAAAAACATCAAAGAAGAGAGGAGGTTCTGCCTCTTGTGAAGTATGAGATCCACTCAAAGTCATGGCAATAAACATATTCCATGATACTTTACATTTTGATACGTATTTGGATTGTATGCACTATGCATTTTGTGGGTTCCTATCTCTGCAAGGGATGCTGTAGATGATCTAAGATTAGCAATAATAAATCCCTGTATCAGTAGGTTTCTGTCCAGAGTGAAGACATTTCCAGAAGAACTTGTTAACACAAGCTGTTCTGGGAACACATCATTTATGGCTCCAAAGGAAAAGAGATTCTGCTGGCTGCACCTTTCACAGGTAAAGAATATATATTTGAAAAGATAACAGAAGTCATTAGCAGTTTTAGTCATTCTGTTTTAATCACAAGATAGCCCTCAAAGTAGTTTCTTTATGTTGGAGAGAACAATATCCACTACCTACTTTTGACACTCCCCTTATTTCCTTCTTGCCATTAAGCACCATTCATAAATCATCAAATTCCTGAAAAGGGACTCCTGGATCACTAGTCTAGACTCCCAGTATCATAGGCAATCTCACTAAGTAAACCCTTTCATAAATTCCTCTCCCTCTTAAAAAATAAATAATAATACTAAAAAAATGTTATTTGCTCTTGCTATTCCTACAAAAGACTATTCAGAACCTCATCCCTCTGCTGTTCTGTTTTCCCTTCTTCCTGTTTCCAGACTGCAGTTTTCATGACCCATTAATGTCTATTTGTCCTTATGCTAAAATTTTCCTTTGACTTAAATGTATCTTCTTGTTTCCCAAAAGTTCTGCTTTCTTTCTTACCAAATCTTCCTCTTTTACCATTCTCCTCCTTTCTTGTTTCTCCTCTCTCATTCGCAAAGTCTTATCTCACTCATGACTAGAAAAAATCTTGATGGATCAGGCACCAGATTTGTTCCACTGGGCTCTATAATTAAGAGTTTTGATACATCAGGAGCAATGTGACTCAGGTACATCATCTGAACCCCAGGTAACTGACCTTAGAACATGGAAGGTAAATCATATCACTTCAAAACTCAGTGGAAGGGCTTAGACTAATATCTGAGACGTGTCGGGAGCAAAAGCATGGATATTCAGTTGTGTTGTTTAGACCTGTTCGGGAACAAAATACAGCAGATATCCCAGCCTCTGTAAATCTTTCTTCATTTTCTGGGTTTCCCTATTGCAGAACTGATCAGAATTAATGAACTGAAAAAGGCAGCAGACACTCCTACCTTATAACACAGCTCCTGGGGCCAGTACAGGGCCTGGCATAGCAAAAAGCTGAGGGTGTCAGCCCAACACTGGCTCTCACAGTCAGGGGAGAGGGAAAACAAAGGAGTGGGAACTGCAGCTGGCAGCCCATGGGTCACAGCACAGTACCCTTCTTAGCCCTGGCCAGAGAGCTGAGACCACAAGGATTAACAGGAAGGAGGGGGCAGCAGAAAGTGAATTTTATAGCATTACTCCTGAGGCCAAATCATATTAATCTTACTACTAATTCCTACAATGCTAATGAAGGACAGCTCTGCAAGACAAGATGGGACAGAATGGGCATTTTAATTTTTATATTTACAAACTAGCTGAAAAGTATATCGTGCATGGCCCTCATTTTGTGCAGCAGTCAGATAACCTTCTCCTTTTATAACCAGCTGCGCTGTGCTCCGAGGATGACCAGTGCAGCATAGGGAACCCAGCAGAGGAGCAGAAGGGGCAGACTCACTTAATCTCTGACATTTCAGCCCCATAGCAGCCCAAACATGCAGCATTAACTCCATTATTAAGTCTCAGTCCAGCTCAGAGAGTGCTTCCAGATAATCTCCAGAAACAATAATACACTGCTTTAAAAAAGCCAGGAATGCTGGTGTTTTGATGGGCCATTAAAAGACACTTTCTACTGCTACAAATTTAGAATTTGTGTTACGAAAACCTACAGCAGCTTCTTCCTTTTATCAGGTTTGACATTTTTTCATAGATTTTTGATTGACCTCACATTACTGCACCTGGAAAGTGTATCCTTGATACATATCTGATGTCTTATTAAGACCCACATTCACTTTTTGTTAAATACTGTGATTCAGCTAATTTAAACCAGTTTGGGTTTGCCTTGAAAACAAGCCTTCAGTTAAAGATGTGCCTCCTTTTCCAGTTCTTTTTCACAGACTGCATTTTTTGGCTAGCCTTCTGATACTGACTGCTAGGCTGGCCACCAGTATGCCACCCCACACCACCCACCCTTAGTCCTTACCAGGACTCCACATGAGTGTGGATGTGAGGACAAGGACCTGGTTATGTCTTTTTGATCCCTGCTGTGCCCCTTGTCCTGACTCAGCATCCTGGTGAAAGCAATGTGATGACTGCTATCACTGTCACTCACCCAGCTGGCAGGTCCTTCCCCCCCCCCCCCCATGGTTATTTGCCTTTGAAAGCTTCAAAGAACACCAATATCACCTCCCTGGGGTCTACCAGATGCAGGTTAACAGTTTCCTGCTTTGTATTACGTGCCCATTGCAAAAGGACTTTTGGAAGAAAACCACAGAGAAATGAACTGTAAGTGCATCCTGTCATCCTCCTATGGTGGGCTCAGAAGTCACAGCATTGTAAGCCTACCTCAATGAAAAGTGATTTCTTAGCTGACATTTGTGAATGTGGAAGACTAATAAGTGCTCTCACTGCTTTTCAGCCATCTAACAGAAATAGTTGTGGTTTACATTGAGCCTTTACCTCCATGTGCACTGAGGAAAAAAAAGTCACTGGTACTGTCCACTGAAGTCTTCTGCATTTCTTCCATGTCCAGTCAACTCTCAATGTTATTCTCAATAGACTAATACAGAACATATGTAAATTCATCTGAAAGAACATATTTAGTATATTCAGCTTTGAAAAATGAAGTTTTGATGAAGAATGAACATCAAGGGCAGGGGTTGGGGGGAAAGATGTCTGGGAATATTTTTATCAGGGCACAGCTAATCCATGACCTGGATGCGCTGCTCCCAGGTGATTAAGAGCTGACTGGGTTTCAATCACAAATGTGGCTCCTTTCATTTCTGCTTTAAACCAAAGTGAGCTTGAATTCTCTGGGCTAATCTACATCTTTTTCTCATTGCAGAACTTGGCACTATTCAGTACAAATAGCATGCTTTGCTCGAGGAACTGCAAGAATAATGAAGGCCAGGGCTTTTTGAATCATGCCTGAGATACATTAGCAAAGCTGTGGGGCACTTCCCGCAACACCTGCCCAGGGTGTTCCTGGCAGTGCTGGGAGCTGTTGGGTTTTCCCTTTCCTGATCCCCAGATCAAAACAACTTTTAAAGAGGCAGTTCCCATTGCATGCTTGATTTTGGCATGTAATGGCTGATGCTTAGGTGTGAAGAGAAGTCATCCTTCCCTTTTCATTGTGACCTCTTTACCTTAGTTTCACTTCACATCTGGTCTTCTTATCCCGTGCCTCTGCCTTTGATACACCTTTCCTTCCCTTTGTTTTTCTCTCTTTATAACTTATTCCCCTCTTATGTTACCACCTTTCAAAACCATAATAGCCTAACATGCTGTTTCCTGCTATCATTCCCTCCTCACCTCCTCACCTGTGGTCCTGGTTGCAGCCATAAGCTCTTTGGGAAATGGACTTCTCACTGCCTCCTTTTTGCATCTGCTGGAGAGGGGCCCCAGTCCTGGTTGCTTTGTAGGCTAATATATGTAGTAGGCTAATAAAGTAGTGAGAACAAGTAGCAACTTTGCTCTCCAGCTAATTATTTCCTACATATGTCAAGTAGTCTTTTTCTTTAGAAATTGCATATCCTATAGCAGAATATGGGAATTAATCTATAATTTTATGTCTTGTTAATTCAAGGGACAAAAGTCACCTCACCTGGCTTGTGCTGCTGACCTGATGCAAAATGAATTTTGAGTTTAAGGGAATGAATTTTTCATGAACCATTTGAAGATGGAGTTACCAAAGATATTTGTGAAAAATTTTACGTAACAATCAACAGCAAGGAAGTCCTGCTCCTGAAAAGTTCACAAGTCAAAAAGGTGAACTTCATCCAATAAATTATTCATTGTGAATTGTTCGCACAGCTGTGCTCCACTTACAAGGGAAGTTCAGGGGGTCTAATAATATCTCTTCGTACAGAATATTTTGTTACATGAGGAAAATAGTAATTCAGATGATGCCCAATTTTTATGCTCTTGTAATAAATTGAGAAACTGTTTGCTTCTGGCATTTATGAGGAAAATACTTGTTTTTCTTCACTGTTGTGAACTATCTCAGAATAGTTTTTTAACAGAAATTATTAACATGGTTGCCTTTAAAAAATCAGCATTGGTCCAGCAGTTACCACACAATCCCAAGTAATGTAGTACAGGAAAATGTATTTATCCCAGAGACAGTGTGTGGTAACTTATGGTAAAAGTTGCTTCTTTAGGAGCAGCCACCATGACTCCATCTGTTTCAGCTAAAATAACTGTCCGAGTGACCCCAAATTCAACTTTATGAGGCTCATATTAATAGGGAATCTGAAGAAAATGAGCCAGAGTTTAGCTTCATGTCACTACTCACATTTTCAAGCTCTTTATCAAGTATCTCTTAAAAGTGTCCTGTATGCTAGAGCTCTGAATGCCTGTCTGTAAGTGATGGACTCGTCTTTAAAGAAACAGATCCACTTAACGTGTCCAGCTACAAACATGAGCCTATTGGTGCACATGAACTAACATGTCACCCTGTGATTGATGTTTCCCTATTACTCTGCCAAAGTACATTAAGTTAAGCTCCTTTTCATCTCCACAAATAGTAGGGGCTACAGATGGCCCTCATTTGTAATCCTCAGGAACTAACACAACCGAGCGATGCGAGAGGGTGCCGATACCCATTGCCCGCCTGAAACGGATTAGGGAGATTTCTATTTGGAGCAGCGTTACAAGAATAAAGTAACACTGCAAGTAATAATGGAAAGGAGGGGGTGTTGACAGTGGCTGCGAGCACTTGCAGGCTGTGTAGATGACAATATTCTCTGAGCAGACACTTGTATTTGGTGGTGAATATTTTAGCAGGGTGTGTAACACAAATCTATGTATTCTTTGACACTCGTCTCCCATGTGCCATGAGCAACGTGCAGCATGAGAAGCCACATCCACTGTTTTGGTGGCATCCTGGTCCCACTGAAGCCCATGGCTAACCTACTGACTTCAGTCACGTACAGGATTTCATCACAGCCTGGAGCTTGTCAAGATCCTGGGTGAGAGGCAGCAAAAGGAGTCTAAGGATTGCTGGGCACATCTCACAGTGATTTTTTTTCTTGGCAGTGTTTGCATAGGGAGCTTGGGCAACTTGAAGCTGGTTAGGCATCTACTTTTTACAAAATGAAACTATAAAAAAAACCCCACAACAGGCTGTTTGCTGGAGGCTCCTGGTACAGGTGTCATGGCTGCAGTTGGTCAAGGGAGCTGTGATCAGGCAGCCCTGGAAAGAAGAGCTCTGGCCACCCGCATCCCACCTACAGCTGCAACGGCCTTACAACTCACCTCAGGCAAACAGGCCAGGAAACCAAATATTTGGGAAACGGTACTGAAAATACTTTCCTGAAGTGGAGTGAATGTCAAGCCTTGCAAGACACCTCCAAGGCATAATTTCTCAAAAGGCTACACTGTGTCGGCAAAGGGAGAGGAGAAAAGCCTCGTACCACCTTCAGAGGCAGGCAGGGCCAGAGGCAGGCAGGGCTGGGGCTGCTGGCTCTTTGCTCAGGGTCATACATGCCACACCAATCAAAGCCTTTTTTGGATGCAGCACACGTGTGCCCGCTTGCCAGTGCACATGTCCCCTTGCTGTCCTCAGAGCACAAGTATTCAGCATCCCCATGGGCCAGCCCTCACCTCCAGGGCCTGCCAGTGCTTTTGTGGGAAGTGCAGGGGTCCGGGAGCCGGACATGGCTCTCCCTCTCCCATGGGTATCATTTTACCTCATGTCGAAGCTATTGCCATCTTTCATGTAAAGGGAGCACGTGGTAACGCAGATGGTCTTCACTTGACACATATTATGAGAGTGAATTTATGTCACTTTGCTTTTTAAAAGAAGAGGAGTGAAAAAAGCAAACGTGATGGTAGTTTTAAACGAGAAAATTTTGAGGTGGGAGAGTAGCTCCTGGCCTGCCGGTGGTGGCCGTGGCTGCAAGCACACAGTGCAGAGCACGGTTTGGAGGCCAGGCAGGAAAGGAGCCCCGGCCTCCAGACAACACAGGAGATAACAACGGTCTTTCCAGACACCGTTATCTGCTCCAGCAAAGCGCTGAGGCCAGCCAATGGACCTTCTCCAGGGAAAGATGCAAGAAACTCCTTGGAGGTCCACGCTCAGACAGGGAAATGAGGCTGGCGTGGGTCTGGGCTCAGAAACTGCAGAGACAGGGATATCTGCATCTTCTGCAGGGCTGCCGCCTTGCCGGCCTGCTGCCTGCAGCCACCCAGAAGTCTGGCTGGGATGGACCCTGGCCATGTGACAGATCAACAGACACCATTCTTCCACATTTTCACTTGTTGGAGTTAGTCCTGACTGACTGAGGGTGAGAACAGGAAGGTCCTTCTGGAGCTGATGCAAACCTCTGGCGCTGCCTCGGTTTCCCTTCTGCACCACCCACTGCCGGCTCCATCAGTGTGATGTTGTGCTGCAGCTGGCTCATAACCCCCAACATCTCTGCCATGAAAGTCGCCATCCGATATGAACTCCAGGTATGCCTCTCATCCTGGGTATTGCCACCGTAGCATCCCTCCCAACAGCCCTCCTTTCAACAAGTTGATGGTGATCACCTTGTGTGTTCCTCACTCCTTTCTTGCCTCTCTATGCAGAAAGAGATGCACCAATGCATGGGATAACCCAGGAATGTCCCAGCCTTCCCCTCCCCATGTCTCATTCCAGGCAGGCCCACACAACCTCTCTGTGTGTCCCCAAGGACAGGGAGCAGTTTCACTGGGTCTTGCAGGTGGACTTCTCCTCATCCTGCAGCCCCCAGGATGCCCAAGGCCCTCAGCATCATGATGACGGTTGACAGCTCCCCACCACCCTTTACCATCCACATTTTTCCTATTCCTGTCCTCATCACAAAAAGCCTCAAAACCAACTCTCAGGGAGACAGGACAGTTCGGAAGCTCCCTCTGGACCCCAGGTGGAAAGACAATGGGGAAAGAGGGAAAGGTTGGCAGGGGAGGGGGAGGAGATGAAGTGGTGGGAGAATCTGGAGGCTGGGAGCACACTAGACAGTGAGTAACTCTGAGATAAAGGGCTCTTCCCCCTTCAAGCTAAATTGCAAATAGCTTTTCCTTTCCATTAAATAGTAAACTTCATGAAATTGCATACATTTTCTTGTCAGAGATCCAGTCCTGGATGTTGCATTCAATTTACTGACATTTTTATCTTAATCCAGTTGAATTTAGATAAGACTTTTTTCATTATCTCTGCAGAACCAAGTGTCTCATCCCAGAGCCAACTGCATTTTCCTCTAGAGTATAGAAGTTTGTTTAATAAAATACATTTTTTTAATAATTATATTTATAGGATTCCAGTTAAGCTGATCTTGAAAATAATGATACAGTACATAGATAAATGCACTTGGGTGGTAACTAAGTATAGAATATCCAACATCAAAATGCACCAGTGATGACACAGGTATGTAATTATGCACATAAAGTATCCACATGCAAATTATCGAGAGAAAGTTAGATTTGTGTGCACAAAAGCATGCTTCCTCCTCTTATCTGGAAAGGCTATAGGTTGAACTACATCTGCTTTTCAAAACAAAAAGGACTCCTGAAATGGAACTCATTAGTGAAGGATGGTCTATATTTCCAGGACAGTTGAAAAGGTAGTAAAACCAGAATTATTCACTTCTCTTAAAATTTAAGTTTTGCAAATACTTGGATGTTTCATATCTGCAGAAAGAATGTTCCCTTTCGGATACAAATAGCTTGATCCTGAAGCCACTTCATAACCATATGGAATGAAATTGAAAACAAAAGCCATTTTCATATCTGCTGTCAGTCTTCATTTAAAAGGTGGAGCTGAGTGAACCTTCCTGTTCACTTTCTCATGAACACTCCTGTGAATAAGATTTTGTTTGCAATGGAGTCAAACAGTTATAGGCTTTCATGTGGGGCACAGTTAGTACTGATGTGGCCATGCTCACTCTCTGTGTTTTAAAGACTTGGGTGGAGAATTAATTGTTTCTCTTCAGTACCTGACTGAAGAGAAGGACAGTCTTGGAGAGGAGCTACATAATATAATCCCAATAAGAAAACAAAACCTGTGCTCTCTGTGCAGTACTGAAGAAACTTGAAGGAACCATGTGGGATAACTTTTATGAATATTTCAGAACCTTATTAACTCATTTCATTTATTGTACCTGCTAGGAGAAAAAAGGTGGAACTTTCCCCCAGTGTTTCTTTGTGTTATACAGGAGATGCAATCCTGCTTTTCTAAACAGGAAGAATATCATAAAAAAAGGATCTGCTTTCTAGTCAGTCTCAGAAGGATTAGATCCCATGGTGCAGCACAGTTGTTCATTGTCACAAGGTCCAGGGCACCCTGGAAGGTGTCTGGGCCAAGGAGTCCAATCATGGTTATTTCTGGAGACCAAGGGGCACATACTCTTGCAAAGCAGCAGGGGTATGTAGAGGCTAATGTTCTTGGACTAGTAAGCGATTTGCCATAAATCAAGTCAAACTTCCCCCATCACAATTTTTCTTCTGCAAAAAGAACCTAAAAAAATGTAAAAATTTGTCATTTCCAATGGCATGTAATTTACTTTTTATCAGTCAGTAGGCAGACTTTCAAATATTGCATGTTCACTGTGTGTTACTCCAGGAAAACAAACTTACCTTTGCAAATCGTTGTTTTTAAAAAAGTGGAGATGAGCAGTTCACTATAAAGCTATTGTAGCGCTGTTAAGGTGTTCAACTATCCCCCTTATTCTTTCTTTCCCTTTCCAGAAATCTGTTCTAGTACAATGCATTTAAGTGGAGTCTGAATTTTTCTTTCTCAAATCTCTGTTTATAAATCTCAAATGCTGTCATGAGCCCACAGTTTTTTTCTCTTACCAAACATAGCCTTTCCGTTGGATGCAGAGGGTCTTTCCAGGGACTAGCAAAGGATTTCACACAAATGAGCCAGCCTTCTGTGTCCCAGTGCCTTATTGCATTTCTGGGTCATCTGCTCAGCAGCAGCATTTCAGCTGTTCATGGAGTTTTCTAGTATCCCGCAACCTCCGTTGGATGTGCCAAGGCTTTCATTTCATTGTTGGTTACCCTGCTATGCTGCCAATGACTGACGGCACACATATTCCCCCCGAGAGCATGATGGACTGTCTATAGTTCACCAGGGACATCCTGGTGGTTTGTGAACTGATGCAGGAAATATTGTCAACTATGTGTTAGTGATATACTCCAGCTCTTCTCATGAGTCATATCTTTAATGCTGGGGTTTTTTTGGTTGGGTTTTTGTTTTGTTTTGTTTTGTTTTGTTTTGTTTTGTTTTTGGGGTTTTTTTGGTACTCCAGCAATTGGTGATGATTGGAGCAAACCAAATCTGGTCATTAACCAATGAGTGTTTGTTTTAAAATACACTGTTCACTAATAAATACACTCACGGAGGATGGACTCCAAAGTCATTTATTTAGTCACTATGATCATTTCCTAAGAGGCTGCTTAATTTACAGCTGATTCATCATTATGCATCTTTAAAACAGTGACTCCCATGAGTCCATCTGCACAAGGGAAGATGAGAATCAGCTGCGAGGAGTCACGGGAGGTGGAGGAGAGCACCTGAGCAGCAGCACTTGTTGCCTCAGGAAGGTGCTTCTCCTGCACAAAGGGGCATCTTGGCCTCCCTGCAACCCCAGTCTCAGCCCTGTGCCCAGGCCCTGGCTGCTCTCCCCACTGCTGCCCTGACACTGCGATGCGCTCACAACCACGTGCATTTTGCAGATCTCACATGCTTATATGTGCAATGCCTTGCAACCTCACATGCATAACTTGCACACTCACATCTCACACGCACGTATCTCACAAGCTCACACTCATCTTGCACGTCTATTCGCAGACTCCTTCCTGGTGTGGTGTCAGGCTTTTCTTCAACACCACCAAGAGAAAAACCTGACAGTGAAATGAAGGACCTTTGTCCCTAGCAAATCTTCTCTTTTTCAAGTCAGGAGACAAAGGACAAAGAAAAATAATTAATTTCTTCTAATCAATCAACCTTCGGTGATGAAGCATGAGGAGCTTTCTCTCTTCATGTCACTAAGATAAAACCTGGTTTAATCGCAGATGATTTTACTGTTGCTTTACCAGTCACACCAAAGCAAATCAGGAAAATAGATGTGATTGTTGAGCTGCTGCCCGTCACCTGTGGGTGAGGAAACAAAAGCAGAAATGGAACATCTGGGCCCGGCCGTGTGCAGGATCACCTTTGCCAACAGCCCTTTGAGTACCCTGTGAAGGAGAGCATTATCTCGTACCATTTTTATGAAATATTGTTCTTTCTTGATCTCAAATGGCTATCTGCAACAGGGAAGAGAGGCTGCCTAGACAACCTGGGCATCTCTGGGCAAAGGAATGAAGCTGCTTCTGAAGAAAAACGGGTCCTCAAGCCCAGATTGATAAAGATGTTTTGGTTCTATTTTAGTTGACACTGGCTTCAGTGCAGTTAAGCAGCTAACTATCCAGAGGAACTTGATTCATCCCATCCTGGCTATAAGATATCTTCGCACTTTTCCACTAGTCCAGACTTGGGCTGAGGCACCATGGGGCAGGATCTGTCTGAGTGGGCAGTGCAGGTTCTCAGGCTTGGCTGGGGACTCCAGGTGTACCTACAGCCCAGAGAAAGGAGTGCAACACTGTCACAAATACACTACTTTCAAAACAGCCATCTGCTCACTGATACCTGCAGACAACCACCGGCTCTTCAATGTCAATCTGATGTATTGCTGATGGTATAATTCAAATTATTAGTGAGTCAGAATGAACAGGACACAAAAAGATATCTCATAAACTTGGTGGTGGGCTAAAAAGAGAAAGCTCCAATATTTACATTAATGACCGCCTTCTCACTCTCTTTTTAGCTTCTGGACAAGTCCTATTATCTGGATAAAGAGGGTGAATTTGGGCTTTTGACTGATATTATACACTACTTTGTGAGCACAGATACTCTGTAAAAGGGGTCATTTACCAGGACATCATAAATATGGTACAACTTGTCTGCTGGAATTCAAACCGACAGGTACTGTAGCTAGCTGCAACTTCCCAGCTATGTGTACAGTATCCTAGATCAGAGGAAACTCCACAAACCGTGGCGAAGTAGTTAAAGCTATGATAATTGCTACAGTACTGTATTTTCTACTGGCAATGAAATCAGCCTATAATTCCTGTATGGAAAGAATTATTCCATACCACTGTCCATTGTTCTGCATCATTACCAGGAAACAGGGTTATTACAAGATTGAGTCTCTTATGTTAACCCGGGAAAAGAAAAAAGATACATTTTGTTTTTAAACCATATTAAAGAAAGAAGAAAGTAAATCCTTTCTGATCTGGTAAATTGCTACTGCACACATTCATTGAAAAAGAAAAAGACTTTTTAAAGAACATCACAGGCATAGCACGAACGAAGCAAAACCAAGAAAAATCAGAGTTAAGGCAGGCACTGTGTGTTCAGCTAAACCAGGGATAGCATACTAAATCTTTTCAAGAACACCAGAGCAGAGCTCCTCTGTGTAGCTCTGCTGGGGAGCAGCCTCATCCACCATGAGCTGATAGCAACTGCCAAGTACAACTCCAGCCATGTCTCAGAGAGCTCCTGCTCTGCCACTGCTGCGGGTTGTTCCCTCACTGTATCACCCACTCCAGCTTTGGTGGTGGCTCCCAATCTGCAGCAGTTTTGTGCCATGAAGATGCCAGCTCAGCACCTGCACCAAAACAGCTCCACGACTCCGGAACCAGAGTTCCCTCCAGCAGGAAGGACATACCTGAAGCTGGAGCTGGTGTCTATGCAGCTTTCCCAGCACTGTGTCAGGACCGCTGAAACGTGCTACTTACTTTGTTACACTAAAATTTGGTTTGTTTGATTATTTTTTTAACTTTTAGGTAAATTGTACCAGTAATTACCAGTAAACACATTCTGTAGATTCTTCTGTAGTACGCACTTACATAACATTCGTCATATTATAAAAAATCAAACAAGTCAGTCAAGGTGACACGTGTTTTATTTTATAGAAGTGATGGCATTAAAAGAACACAACAAATCGGTAATTTTCAGCACCATTACCTCTCAGTGTCACATTCTTGCTGGGTCAGGTCAGGAGATGGACCTGTTTCCAGGCTGTTCCATATAATGATTTTTTTATCTGCTCCAGTTACTGTTTTCAGGTACTTTTTCTGTTGGTGTTTACTGCACGGGAAGCAGATTTTTCCCTCTTCTGCTACAAAGCCATAAAGAGGAAAGACTGCGAGATAAGTAGACAAAAGCTTCCAGCCTCTATCACCTTAGTCTCTGCTTGCTCAAGTGCCTTGGGTCTTCCTTTCTCATTCCTTGAGAGGAACCATGGAGCAAGAAGGAGAGGTGATTTCCACCAGATGACCAGAAATACGCTCCTCTTCCACTGTCTAGGCCTAAACCTGTCCCCAGGCAGCGCAGGAAGGGAAAGCCAGGTCTTCATCACATGGACACAGCTGCCCTCACTTGTATTGGGGCAGAAGGAGGTGCAGCAGGTCTGGGGAGTTGCCCACCCTGCCTGCATGCATCTGAATGCTGTAGGTGGACTTCAGAGATGGTGTGCTCAATTGCCCTTTCATAGGAGCCCTGCTGCTCCCTGGCCAGATCGCATGGGCTCTCCTGCACGCAGCATGGAGTGTCCTGCTCAGGTCTGTGGCTCAGCCCCAGGCCATGTAGCTGGAAGAAGGGATTAGCCTGGGTGGTGGAAACACCCTTCTGGGTGCAGGACCCAAAAAGCGTGTCCCACCCAGCAGGCTTGCACAGCCAGCCAAATCTGCATGTGTACATGCGGCAAACATGCTCTTTTAATACCCCCTTTCCTCTCACCAACTCCCCTGCCACTCCCATTGCCTGCGACTGTCTGTGGTTACTTGGATGTCGAATTAGGAGCATTTAAATATACCCTTTGATCCTCCACTAGAAATGGTAGCCCAACACATTTGGCTGCTGGCAGATTGTGGGGACTGTATGTACAGGCCTGTAAAGCAAATATCTTTGGTTTTGTATAGAAACCCAGCTGTGCTCCCGCACGCGCCATGGCACATGCTGCATTGAAGTGTGATGACAATTGCAACTGAAAACACAAGATGCTTTGAAGGCCCTGTAATTGAAGCAAAAGAAGAAAAGCCTGGGCTTAGAGCCCGTAGTGATCAGTACCAGGCCATGCACTCAGCAGAGCACTGCCTTGTAACCAGCGGCATTTTACAGACTTTCTAATTGGCTTCCAGGGCTGGTGGCTGTTGCTTGAGCAGAATTGGAAATCAGAGCCATGTGAGGCCAACCAAGCAGCTGAGGTCTGTGCTGCCTGAGTTTGCCTGCAGAAGAATGGCAGCAGAGGCGTTCCCCAGGGGAGGTGAAGCAAGGGAAGGAGGGCTGGAAAGGGCAGGTCGTCATCTGTGGCTACCTGAGAAGGTGCCTTGTCACATCAGTGTCCCACATCTCAGCCAAGCGAAGGGTGTTTTCTGCTGGTAGCGATGATTTCATTACATGCCTGTGCCTTTCTGGGGGAGTGACTTTTAACAGGAAGTCAACAGGCTGGTCCCACTGCTGAAGCTGCCTGCGAGCCCCCAGCAGACTTCTCTGGGATGTAACTGCTGTGCCATCAGCCAGCACAAGACTGTGTAATGGGGCTTTCGCATTTCTTACCTTGCCTTATTTGGCTTTCCAATGATGAGATTACTCTTGCCTTCTCCCTCTCTCTCTCCCTCTCTCTAAATACATGCCTGTACATACCCTATAAGTATATATGAACCAAAACATATTCATTTATGTTGTGTACTTGTTATAGTGTTGGCTTATATCCCTCGATTAGACTACACGCGCCAGATGCCCATGTATGCTTGAATATTCATGGAATCCTTTGGCAATTATTTACTGTCAGTCTGATGGGCTGGGTTTGAGTGCCTGCTGACAAAATTCAGTGTTACCAACTTAAACTTGCTGTCCAGAGACCTGTGAAACTAAATATCTCATGTTAAGGAGCAGGAAGGACTAGCCTCTCTACTTACCGGAGTTTACCATGGCTTGAATAAAAGAGCTTTACAAGAAGAGTTGAAACAGGGAAGGGAAATACAGTAAAGCATCATCTTGGAAAATCTGGTGAATCTCCCCAGGCTCAGAAAAACTAGGGAGAAAGTTGCTCTTCTGCACCTGAAATATGTGTGGATTCAGGGAAGATTACAGCATATTCCAAGCAAAGTAATCACACCCTTATGACTTGGCAGAAAGGCCTAAGATATCTATGCTGCTATTTTTATTAGATTCAGCCTAACACTGTCTTGCCAGATACTTGTGTCATCAGTCTTCTTCTCCACCACTTCTCTACCACTCCCTCATTGTCGAAAAAGCCCTAAAGTGCTTTAGTTCTTTTAAATAAGGAGCAGAAACATGACAGTGTCTCTTGAATACCTATCTAGGTGGTCAGATATTCCTTCCCAGAAACCTTCCCACTTTCCTCATGCTCACTAAGCCCAAACCTTGCTTTTCTTCCTATTTCTGCTGGCTTCTGGGTCTTCCGGGACACAGACATCCCATTTCTCTCAACTTTTAAGTGCAAAGATTTTTTTTTTACAGAAAAAAACCACCCCAAATTTGGTTGAAACTGATTAAGAAATGCCAGCTAGTGCAGTTGGCTCCTCACACTCCTTCACTGCTGGCAGGGGTCTGTCTGGAGCTCTCCTGGCTCAGCTATTCTTCTCCTTGTCCTGTCAACAGCCACCAGCTCTTGCCCTTTTAAGGATCCCAGCCCCCAGTTTGTGCACATGCATGTTAATATATATATATATATATATATACACACACACACACATACATATTCATGAAGGAAGCCATGGGACAAGGGAAGTAAACAGACAATCTTCTGTCTCCCTTCCACCTGAATTCAGGTACACTGAATTCAGGAAACAGAATCGTCATGTGAAAGACCCTAACAATAATTTAAAAAGGCTAAATGAGGGACACTGCACAGAGCCTGTGTGATTGTCTAAGCTCACTTGCATTGTAAACTAAAGGCTCCCATGCCGTGGAGAATATCTGGGAGATCTCCACATTGGGATGAATCTCATTTTGAAGGTGTGGCCAAACTGTGCCATCTCTGAGATTCAAGACCTGTCTAGAGAAAACCTGGCTGGTCCCAAATTTGACAACTCTGCTAGATGGAGGTCTACTAAGTATGTCTTTGTTAGCTGGCCTGTAGCAGAAAACATGAGAATATGAGATATGACAATTCTGACTGTTCAGTCACTGGAAAATAATACAGGACCAATTTCTTCCTAATAAGTTTTCTACTCTTTTTTTTTTTTTTTTTTTTTTCCCAGAATAGTTAGAGGTCATGTGCCCAATTTCATTGTTTCCCTTAAAAATACTAGTCCCCTAAAACAATATCAGTCTTAACTTGTCTCCATTTTCATAGAGCTTTTTTTTTATAATTAACAAGAACATTAAATCAAGAGAGCACTTGTTTAACATTTCAACACATTTTTTGTCTGAAGTGATTCACTCAGATCATTTTCCTGGAAAAGGTGTATTCTGGGCCTGTAATCCCCTAGGTATGTGCTTCATCTTCCAATATTGAGCTGGTATGGACAAATGGAAAGAAAATCTTATCTTATTGAATAACACCTAATACTCTTTCCAGAAAAAACAATAATGATTTGGTACCTCTCCAGCTATTAATGTTTTATGAGTAACTAACTCCTCAATACACAGAGTTTTCATTCTCCTTCTTCAGTACGGGAACAAAAAGTCCCAGGCAGATGAGGCAGGAACAAAAAGTCCCAGGCACACCAACCCATTTGTGAAGTTTCTCAAGCACCACTTCATCATGACTTCCATAGATGCTTGCTGTAATAAAAATCATGGTGCATTTGTTGATATTTATGTAGTCATCTCAAGTAGTTTCATAAGCCTGCTTGCTCTTTCCCTCTCTTTGGATTTTCACTTCAATGACAGGTATAAAGTCTATGTACAATACAGGGAATGCATTTAATATACTACAGTTGTTCTCTCACAGGCAAGTGTTTTCTATAAAGCAACCATCCATCACTGCTATTTAATAAGCCACGTCTATTTCTTCAATGGTCTGTCCTTGTGAACTGACATATGTGGGGATAAATAATACCCACTGTAAAACAGGGAATGTGAAAATACTGAAGTTACTCCTGGAAGAGTTATTAATTTGAGATAAAGCTATATAAGTGCCCAGATAACTTATGAGTCCAAATCCCATTTTCAAAAGAAGGTGAGATCTAGAACAGTGAAAAGATGTAGATGCCTAACCAACATAAATAACCTAAACACTAATGTGGCTGCCCCAGATCATGTTTTAGATCTTCATCCCTTCTCCCATCCCATACAAGCTGCACACTCATACTTCCATCAGTGACATTCCCTGGGCTCTTATATATCCAGAGGATCATCTCAGAGATTTTGAAACTCATTCTTAACTTGTTGCACAGGTTAGTCTCTTTGATACATCTCCTGTGGTATGGGAGATATATCTGGTGACTGGTATGAGAACCAGTACTAGTGTCCAACACCCACAGTGTGTTTCACTGCCCACCAAACCAACATGGTTCCTAACTAGTCAGGAATTGGCAGCTGATTAATGGGGATACGTCAAAACCAGTATGTTTCATGAAAATATTTTGGATTCTGGAAATTTTTGCCGGCCCTAGACTGAAGTTTTCATGGACACCTTGTAGACTCAGTGTCCCCTGGCAGCATCTGATAGGCAGCACAGCTCTGGGTCAAAAGCTGCTGCTCCCAGGCTCTGCTGCACAGCAGGGAATATAGCAGGTCTGGAGGCCCAAGAAAGAATGGGTCTGAGGGGTTTCTATGCACCACACAGCACAGGAGCAGTCCAGGGCATGCTGAAGAGTCACCTTTGACACCAATGCACTTCAGACTTGGCAGCCATCTGAGAAGACAATAGCCACTCCTGTCCACCACGGTGAGCGTACGTCTGCTGCACTTGGTTTCAGAAAAAGTGAAAAACAATGTTTTGAGCTTCCCAGAAAAAAATATTTTCAGAATTTTATTTCCACAAGAAAGGTAGAACTTTTTTTTTTTTAGGCTTTGTTCCAATAGGGAATGAAAACTGTCTGGAAATGTCAGAATTTCCCACAGAAAGAAATTGCCAAGGTTTGACCCACACTAGACTTAAGTCACTTTTCAAAAAATAAAACTTAATAAGTTAATAATTCAGTCCCAGGGCATGAATTGCTAATTATTCTGTGGAAACAGTAGTCTCAAAGACCTTGTTCCTTATGAGGATATTGCAAACTTCTGCATCCGCATCCTTCACCTGGAATTTATTTCATCCCTGTCCCCCCCCTCATGATTGTGTGCTACACTACTCCGTTGTGGGGTATTTCTGGCCAAATGTGGAACTATGCCAGGAAAGGGAATGTCAGCCTATCTGTTTAAACTAGAACTAAATGAAATTGTAACGAGCAATGTGTCACAAATACATAATAATGTGCAAACAAAAGGGATCTGTGCTTCCCCAGACACCAGTCAGAACTGGCTACACTTCTCCTGATAATATAGAAGAACAATGTATGGTCATGTCCTTTTCTATGCTTGAGTCTCTTAACTTCTCCTTGCATGGAGTGCAGGTCCCTAGCTATTGGTGAGGGACCTGGTCCTCTCCTGCTTGTTCAGGGACTCTCACTTGGTCCTGTGTAAAGCAGCTGCACGATGCTACTTAGGCTGCTTGGGGACATTTTATATCCACTTGCTACCTCCCTGCACAAGTGAGCCTGCTGGCTTGCTCAGAGAAGGGTGGGTAATGGGAAGTTAGAGAGTGACCAGAAAGATGGAATTGCTGACTTCTACTTTGGAGGGGCGGGGGAAGAAAAAAGAAAAACATTTTCCCTGAAATTTTGCATTGCCCTTCAAGGTGACAAAAAGCCCTGGCTTGTCCTTCCTTCCTTCCTTCCTTCCTTCCTTAGCCCAGACTGGCAGATGACACAGTGACCTGCCATTCTTGATAGCTAGCATGGACTCCAAACACCTGCTTTTCACCTCAACTACATTCTCCACACTCCTTGTTCTGAATGTCTTTGTCATCATAGGCAAGATAAGAGCCTGGAGATGTAAATGCAGAATAACTTCATCACATCTGAAATTAAAATTTTTTTTTTTCCTCCTTAATTCAGGAAACTGAGAATTCCAGTGGAGGACATGAGGCTCACCTATTTATCGTTGTTTTCTGAACATAATTACATGCTTTCAGTCAAGAAGATACAGATATTTTTGTGAACCTTCCTAACAGGCCTTAACCCCCAGCTTCTTGATACCTGCAAGTGAGCAATTCTGCTTGCAATAAAAAATAATCTCCCAAGAGGACCTCTGATCTTAAAACAAATGCTGTTTAATTCACCACTCATTAAGAGTGTATCTGGTTTGATTTATTGAGCACTTCTGACCCCAAATCTTTTGAACAGCATTCCTTCACGATTAAATAGAGAATGGATTTGGGCAACGCTTCTGGCAGGCAGACTGGAAGAACAAAAGTGATTCTTAAAAACATTCATATCATGTAACTTAATGAAAATATACTACATGTTGGCATGCACTTGGCCCAGACCAGAATGGATATGTTTTCCAGCCAAGGCTCAGGTAACTTCTGTAGTAAATATGGCCAGAACAATTCATTACTTACGCATTTGTGGTTGTCCCACCTTTGTGTATTTTGGAAATATGTAGTCACGTTCAATCAACCAGAAAAATGGCAATATCTTTGACTCCAAAGGAAGCCAATGTTTTTGGTAAGTACACAACAGTCTGTGGCAGCAGAAAGTATTATATACTCTAGGGAATCGGTTTCTACTTGCCACTTAATATTCAAAGAACAGAGAAATGAAAAAAAAAAAACTATCCCAAAAGTCTTTTATAAGTGACTGGCTATGCTTTCTAGATGAGAAAACCAAACTTTCTTGCTAGTTGTACCCAAGCAATTATGAGCATGAAGAGACTTGGCCTCCATTCTTTGAACCTTGTAATAGGAATCAAGAGTGCAAAAGTCTCCTGCCATATGCCTCACCATTCTCATTTGTCTGCAAAAGTAAGATGAAGCCATGGATGCTGCATGGAATAGGCTGTTGGCTGCCTGACTGTTTTGGCCAATGAAGGCATATGCAGTAAATCTGGTATGTGCCTTCCCTTCTCTTCTGGCTTCAGAATAAAAGTAGAGTGCAGTAACTGGCTTGTCTCTCCCTGAAGAGATCCAAAAGCAGAGGATTTGCCAGAATATTTGCATCTACATAAATCATTAAGAACAAATGTTGCTTTAGGTGGCATTTGTAGGCTAAGCAATGTCATAATTTCTCATTAATTTATCAGAGGATTCCCAAAAAAGCGAGCTATAATTTTTAATCAAATCCCATATGATGTTGTTGGATGTGAACCCAGCTACTTGCAGAGCGGGACCATGAGGGGCAGCCCACATTTCTGCAGTGGTTGGGGTGGGCAGCTGTGATGTTGAATGTGCTTTCCATTCTGCTGTGGCATGCCCTGCTCGAGTACAATCGTCAGGCTCCTGAGACACAAGCAGAAGCCTCAGCAGAGAGGAACGGAAACTGCCCGTCTCCATGCACTGTCTCACTCAGAGAACAGGACTTCTCTGCAGTGCAGATGGGGGAGGAATCCTTCACTCAGTACACACCCCAGCACAACACAAAGCCATTAATTACCTTGCACTGCTAACAACAGGTGACAGAAAAAGCTTTGTATCTTACACCTGCTCACTGAAAGTGCGTGGAAAGTTTGTTCACTCTTCTGAGACCTTTCCAAGGGGCCACACAAGTGGTGAGATGAAGAAAGCCAGTTTCAGCCAGATCTGCCTTTCGCTTAGGCCTTCTGAATAAAAAAAAACTATGTGGTACATGAAAGAGCTCTTTGAAGTGACTGATGTTGGTGCTGCAGCGCATTTGGGCGAGTGCAGAGAATACCACGGCTGGCAGCGTCAGGAGTCAGTGGACTCTTCCTCCTCATACAGGGAGAAGATGAGGCTATTCGAGAGCTCTTTCCAATATACTATGTATCTATATTTAAAGGACTGGGTAAATTTAGATTCTGCTGAAAAAGAGGAAGGGTTCCTGACACAGGGTGTGGAAAGAAC
The DNA here is from genome assembly GCA_025345505.1 of Todiramphus chloris collaris. NCBI lineage: Eukaryota > Metazoa > Chordata > Aves > Coraciiformes > Alcedinidae > Todiramphus > Todiramphus chloris. Next base: position 35,845,255 of record JANVCC010000010.1, on the reverse strand, counting down.
AGCATCTACTGCTTTGCAGCGGCGCTGCATCCTGTCGTGCAGAGTGGCTGCGGCATCGAGCCCACCTTTCTCTGGGTGGCTGCTACAAATTACTCTGTTGGTGGGGTAGCTTTCTGACATTGGAAAAGGTTCTCCACAGATGTCATCAAGAGGATTTATTTTTAACCTAAAGAAAATTTGTGATCTAGGGTCTCTGAAATAAAACATACTAGCACCTACAGTAATTTTAACATCAATTCAAAAAGCTGCCAAATGACCTTTCTTCTCTTGGTGGTGAAACAATTCAGTGTGCTAGAGATGGAGTCTTCCACATAGATTTTTTTGTAAGGTAATTAGGAAGAAAGGGAAAAAAGATCATCATGAAAAACCAATAAAGAGAAAAACATCAGCTTTGTGTCATGTTCAGAGCCACTGGAAAATCCACATCATAAAAGAGAGTGAGAGTTTGTGTAGTTGGTGGAACTTTCCTCATGTTAGAGTATATTTTAAGCATTATTTAGAAAATGAATGTTTAGTGTCTCAGGCCGAAGGTATAATGAAGAAAAATACAGTCTGCCTCCTCCCATCAAACCAACAGGCAACCACATCATCACGCTGTCCCTGCTGAACCCCTCCAGGAACTGCTCTGCTCACTTTAGGACAAGCAGGTAGAAGAGACCAGTGCCATTTTTTCCTGGGCGAGCAAATGGTGCAGAGGATGGGAGCTAGTGTGACCTGGCAAGGTACCAGCTAAGGCACAGGACAGTGCTCGTGTGGGAAAGCAGATCAGAAAAGCCAAAGAGTGAAGGAGGTGTATGAGGTCATCTTTAAGCCCCTTTCCTCTGTCATCTTCATATTTTAAAAATGGAAAACTCTGGGGTACAAAGCAACCCAAAAGATGAATCCAATCTGTTCAGCTGGAAGCATTTCCCCATCCATAAAGTCATGAATACTTCTCAAATATTCCTGTGTGATTAAAAAGAGGAAATGCAAATACTTCATAAGCTTTGGGTTATGGGATTAGGCCCATAATAGTTTTACTTGGCTTTATTTACCCAATCCCATCCCAGTGAACATGATGGGAGGTCAGTTATCAAGCCACAGGGGGCAAGATAAAGCTCTATATGAGTTGCTATTTTTTACTCTTTAAGTTAGTCTTATTGGGCCCAGCCCAACTTCATCTGAAGTCAATGAAAAGACCCCTGCTGACTTTAATGGGAGTTGGATTGGCCCTATTGTCCTTTGTTGAGTAAAGTAATTTTAAAAGGTCAGGAGGTGAATTAAAAGAAAAAGAAACAACTACATTGATAAGCTTTATTCAACGTGCTCAACTTATAGAGAAGAAGTGTTGTCTTAGCCGGTGAGAGTAGTTCAAGCTAGTCCTTGTAGACTCTGGCAAGGATAACAAGGTATGGTTTTACTCAAAAAAACAAGTGGAAATGAAAATTGCTGAGTTCCGATTTAATGATCTCCCAGTGGCTTCTATCTGCTCAATTTACAAATAAAACAGACACCAAAGTTAAAGACTAATCACAATGAAACCAGCCTTGTGATGGTGCAATTCCACTGACTTGAGTGGATTTATTCTTGACTGACACTGTTGGGAGAGCTGAAATAAGACGTTGTGTTGCTAATTGCTATGGCTACAGTTTGACTTGGAGTATGGGCATCCTGCTCTGCTCTCAGTATGGTCACTCTTCCACGTGCAGCTGAATCAAGTTGGTAGCCAAAGTGGCAGTGGAAAAATAAGGAAAAGAAAGAAGATTAGGTAATTAATCTGTTGATGGTGTAAAAATGAGCAGCAGATTTTCCAACTGTTGCCTTGGCTCTGAAGGACTAAGATAAAAAGGAGACAAAAACCTGCAGCGTGTTTTCCAGTTGTGCTGTGTGAACCTTCTGGGGGTTTGACTTACACTCTGGGTGCTCTCCAGCTCTACAAGAGCAGACCACAGGTTTTATCACCATATTCAGAAGACAAAAACTATCAAATAAAAAGTTTCTATTTTTACACAATACCTCTTCAGAGTCCAGTAGCATCATAAATTATAGACTCGCCTCCCTCAGAACAGCTCTCATGCACTAGCTGTTGGAAGATGTTGGCAATCAGCTTCACAAAATTTTTCTTTTCCAGATTATCTCTCTTTCAGGATGCATTTTAAAATCCCAAGAGCCTAAAACATGCTGTATTTCTTGGGAAATGGCTGGAGCAGTTTGGGTTTGATTTCTTTGCATTGTCCTTGCTAAATGCTTAATGCTGTGAAATTCAGATAGTGTTCTCTGATGCAGGCAGTAGCAACAGAAAAACTGAAGTGTATAGCCCCCCTCAATTTATTGCCATTTTATATAATAAAAAAAAATCTCTACCAAGCTGAGATGAATGAGAGCCATCTTTCCAGCAGATGGATAAAACTAAAGGGAGAGAAAGATGGCTTCAGTGGTCTAATCCAAGAAAGGGAAAAGCCCTCTGAGCAGTTCCTCTTCCAGGCAGGTTAACAGCCTTACGCTCAGCAGGTTCTGACCATCAATGAACTAACCCTTTCCTCCAACCTCGCCTCCCGCTGGGCAGGAATTCAATGCATGAGCAGAGGTCACTGTTAATGCCATCTTGCTAAAGGCATCCAGCTTTCATTCACAAAACAAACCACTTTACTGACTTCAGAGGGAAAAGGAAGTAATGTAGAAGAAAAAATGCACAAAGATTTTCTAATAAGTGAGAATCAGTTTACGGTATAATACCAGCCACAAAAGGGTTGAATCAAACATTGATATAATATATCGTTAAAGCAGCTTCTTAAGTGAGAATCAAGGAAAGATTATTTTGCCCATGTCTAAGCTTAATGGCACACTTACACAAATAAGATGAGAAACTACAGCTGCGGAGAACACTTGTGCTGCCTGCTGCAGTTTACAGAACAAACATTTGGGATCTATCTGGCTAATCATGATATATTTTTCATGTGATCATCTGTTTATGCTGCTTTGGTTTATATTTCTTGGGACTGGGCTGCATGCCAAGGGGCTGGGGGCTGGAGTCAGCAAACACCCCCCACCCGGCCCCACAGGACCCTCAGTGGGACCCTCGGCCACAGCTGCTCCAGCCCCACATGGGAACAGCCCCCCCACTCCTCCTGCCCCTGGCAGCCCATCCCTGAGGAGGAAACATGGCTGGAGCTACACAGATTAACCCTTCCTTTTCTGCTCATAGACGGCCTTGCACTGGAGCCACGGGCCAGACACGCATATGTAAGAACATCCACATATGCTGTTTAGTGAACATTATAACCAAAGAAAGGCATGGTGCCTTGGGGCATCTGCATTGGAAGATGAGGCCAGTAACAGAGGCACATGTTTCTGCACTTGTTTCCAAAAAATCCTGGTTTGGTTTGGGTTTTTTTTTTGTCTGGGTTTTTTTTTATGTCTTTTTTTTTTCCCCTGTGTGGTTCATGTCCACCAAACCCCTGGCCAGTGGCAGAAAAGGGGACTTGCCATAGCTGCTCACTGAGCTAGAGGGCCCCAGGGTGGCCACTGCCACCCTGTCCCCAGAGGCAGTGCAGACACTGCGATCCTGGCACCAGACCACCCTCTCTTCCCATGCATGATTCCCACAGCTCTTTCGTCAGGCATAAACCTTCATCTTTCAGCCACATTCATCCTCAGAGGTTGTGCTTTCCACCCTGGCTATCTGCCTTGTGCCTCCCCATCCACAGCCCCACATCCTGCTCAATCCCCGAGGCTGATTTCTGCCCTCCCTGAGCACAGCCAGCATGACCAGTCTGCCCCAGTCGGAGGCTGGCCCAGATCAAGTCACTGGTGGTGGTTCATGCCCATCACAGCACCCATGGCCTCCACACACTAGACTCAGCGGACACAGTCCTCTCCGAAGCACGGGCGCAGAAGCAACCTACTGCTACTTAGACAATCAGATCGCCATAAGTGAAGAAACAAAATCAGAGTGAAACTTTGGCCAAGCAGCTTTTAAAGTGGAAGAAAAAGGCCGGCTGCATGTGAGATCTCCCGTTTCTCTCCCATAGAGGGAGCACAGCTAGTCCAGAAAACAGAAGGAAATGCACTTCTGTAGCCACTGCAACACTGAGAGGTTAAAGGAACTGGGAAATAGGCAAATGGTGGCCTCTGCCTCTAGCTTAAGGCAAAGATCATTTTTAGCAGTGTTGCCGCTGCTTGTCCAGCCTCCAGGTGTGATGCAGCAAAAGTGGTGTCTCCTCAACATTGCAGCACTGCTTCTGGGTGCTGCTTGGCAGGCAGGAGGGTTTGGAGCAGCACCTTAGGACAATTGTAGTTTTGGCAAAGGAGGAAGCAGCTTTGAGCCCCAACCCAGAGCAGCTGGGGTTGTTCTGTACCTTTGCAGGCTATGGCGCTTCCCTGCAAGTACAGCTCTACGTGTAGAGCTAAGGGAAGTACAACAAGGAGAAAGAAATGCAGAATGGACCTGGATAAGGCCACAAACATATAGCTCCCTAACAGTGGCCCACACTGTACCCGGTTACAGGGAACACCTTGAAGGCACACACTAAGTACCCCTGCCCCTTTCCAGCCTGCAACCACATCTTCTCAGGCTGCAACCTCAGCAGCTCACCTGGAAGAAGAAGAGGACCACAGGCTCACTGCATGAGCAATATGCAGAGAAGGCTTCTCCTACCATCCCACCACCGGGGGAAAGACAGCCAAAGTCTCACTGTGTAGCAGCCTGCTCATCGGGAGAGAAATGTGTCTATTCTTTTTAAATGCCTCAGAGCTAAAAGCACATCCCACATGGCTGGGTGCAATGAAGGACGTGTGCCTGGGAGCCCGGCTCACAAGTCTCTACAACCTCCAAGACCCCCTGCAAAGCTAGAAAGAGCAGTGCTGCATGTGGAACTGTCATGCAAAGCAAAACACATTAAATTCCTGCTTCAAAAGGGTGAATGAGCATTTCTCAGTGCAGTCTCTACCTGCCTGAAGATATCTACTCCTTACACTTCCTCTCCATTTCCCTCCTCTCCATTTCACACTACCAATACGCTATACATAAACTAGCAATGAAACTGAAGAAACAAAAATGCAGTCTTGTCAGCAATAGATCTCGAACTGTGCTAGGAGGAGAAGAGTGAGGTTAGATGGGTGGCCGAGGAAGCAGTGCACTTCTCTGGTTGGTGGGTCCCCACAGGGAAGCCCAAGTGCAACTGGCTCTTCCTTGCTTATTTCCTACTGGTGTAACATTTAGGTCTGTAAGAATACCTTGTAGATGCAGCAGATCAGAGCCATGGAGAGTCTGCCTTAGCACATTCATCTGCCACTAGATTTACTTTTATGTATCCTTGCTACTGTGCAGCGTGTCCGAGGAATCAGACAAGGGCCACACTGGCTGTCAGGAGGAAGGCTCCCTCTCTGTCTGGGATGTCCCATCTCATACTCTTTTGTAGAGAAATTACTTTTCGTCATGATTAAAGTTGGTTACACTGTGTATAACCTCCTCCTTGTTCACCAGCATCACTGAGACTTCTGGACAGAGCCTGGGGGCCTTTTTCCCATGTTAAGTCCCAAGAAGGCAGTGGGGATGGCTGAACGAGAATACAGTTGGCTGGCAGAGAGGATGATGGTTGCTGTGTTGGCAATTTTTCCTTTCACCAGTCATTTTTAGGTAAGACAGGATGTTCCTTTCTCTTGAAGCTTGATCAAAAAGCACAAGCCCCAGGTTGCTTAATATTCTGGGTGTTGCAGGAATGTCAGATCCCTGAAGTGGGACATATGTCTACAGAAACTCCTTGTAGTATTTGACGCTCTCTGTAATACTTGAGTGGATTCAAATTTTACAATGGCAACGTGAGAAAGCAGAAAGCCTCACATATCCAATGATTGCACAAGTGGGATTTTTTTTGTGGGGGGGGGGTGTGTGGAAAGTATTTCAGCTTGATCTTTCTCAACTATTTTGTATTTAACTATACATTCCTCAGTTCAGCTTTACTTGAACAAAAAGTAAAGGCAATTGAGTGGCCCTTGTGTGAGGAACAGTGCTTTGAAGACACAGTCCCTGGGAGACTGCAGGTGCTGGTGGCCTCGTTTTATAGGACAGTGACTGATATCCACCAGTGTCTGGAAACACCAGGTCTGTTCACATGAAAAATAAATCTCACGTGAAATATGGGCTTTCATGGATCGTCTAGTAAAGGTGAACGTTTTTTATATCATATTGCACACTAGGAAATAAAAAGCAAACTGCACTGACAGGATGCATTGATAGTGCCTTTTCTATGGCAGATTTTTATGTGTTTTCCAGAGGCTTCAATTCTCTTACTTCAGAGTCCTCTCACTGTGGATTTATGACATGTTTCCTGCCTCCCTCCTCCTCATCAGTTCCCCCATCTCTCTTACTTGAACTACTTTAAAGTGACAAGTTGACGCATATCCACGTGATGAAAGCAAGCACATAGCTGCAGGCCTGACAGAGTGCATTTCTCTGCAGCTTGGTGACCCCAGACCAGCCAACACACCCTGCCAAGGTCTGAAGAGCAAACACAGCAGACAGGCAGAGGAATACCTCCCTGGTGGAGAAAGCCCATGAAACAGGAGGTGGAAAGGCTTGGAGCAGTCAAGATACAGCTCTTTTCAACACCTTGGATGCCTACTTGGGGCTGCCAAGTGAGAAGTAAAACTCTTACTGCTATCAAGTCACATCCCACGATGGCAGCAGTTTGATAGTCCCCTCTGGAATACATATCCTCCAGTGATTTCTTCTACCCACTGTAGATGTACTCACCTCCAAAAGCCAAAGCCACACCAATGCCCACCCACACTGTCACCAGTGACACACTATATCACTCCACAACCTCCTTCCTCACCCTTCCTTTAAGCTCAGGCTGCACCTGCTTGCTCAGCCTTGAGTAGAGGGAGAGCAAGGCATCCAGAGACAGGTGCCAAGGGTCTGCCCTGCATGATCATGCATGTCCAGGGACTAAAGCAAGGTTGGTGAGTTAAAGGTTCCCCACTTTTTGCATTACTGTCTGACTGATCTCAGATGGTTCATAACTGATTTTGTGCCCCAGCTTCATCCTCCATAAACAATCTTTCTTTCTTTCTTTCTTTCTTTCTTTCTTTCTTTCTTTCTTTCT
>JANVCC010000010.1:35757196-35838160 GCA_025345505.1 Todiramphus chloris collaris | reverse complement strand
TTTCTTTCTTTCTTTCTTTCTTCATTCTTTCCTCCCTTCCTCCCTTCCTCCCTTCCTCCCTTCCTTCCCTTCCTTCCCTTCCTCCCTTCCTCCCTTCCTTCCCTTCCTTCCCTTCCTTCCCTTCCTTCCCTTCCTTTCCTTCCTTCCCTTCTTTCTCTCTCTTTTCTTTCTTTTCCTTCTTTTCTTTCTTTGTTCCTCTCCAATCTTACAGATTCAGATAATGCTTCTCAATGCACTGTATCTCATAGAGATGTGAGATCCTAGCACCAGGTTCAGACCCACATTTTAAGTGTACCAAGCTCTGTAGGAGATCACTGCCCTCTCCCCACTGGTGCTCATTCCTACTCCCTTCCTACCCAGGGAACCTCTTTCCTTCAGTCCTCACTAAGAAATACTTATCCTTAAGGCATCCTCTCAACTCTCTGCAAAAAGCAAAATGGTGAGCACCTTTACAAATACAGTGCTTATTAGTACCCCTTCCTGAGACATTTGCTCCTAGACAGCTTTTCTAAAGGATGTCTTGAGCAGCAGCAATCACTCATCCCACAGAAACAGCAGCACATGGCAACTTGCTGCCTTTGCCTTCTGCTGGGAAGAGGCTTTTGGAGGATTTGCAATGTTAAGGGCTGTGTTCATTTACCTTTGCAATGATGCGGCTGCCACCTGCAACTTTAAATAGGCTGCATGCAGCCTGGTTACATCACTGCAAGCAAGTTTCTTGTTCCTGGTCAGTACAACCATTTTGTTCAGGTGTTCTCTGTGTAAATGTGAAGCTGCACCCAGAAAAGCTTTGTGCTGCCAGAGTCTGGAGTTCCTCTGTCCTGTAATCACCACATGTGGGATGCCAACGCTATGTAATGTTACAGCTGCTCACTCTCTTTTTGCTACCACTAGAGTAAAAAAAAAAAATATTTTCACCATAATGCATTTCAAATATTGATGTGAAAATATATAGCTCCGCTTTTTGATCTACTTGTAAAAGCTCCTGCAAAAAGGTGTCTCTAAGGGTATTAAAATTTTTCCACTGTTAACATGACTCTTACAGCTCACTACCTATCAAGCTTAGAAAGGGGACAGTTTTTAAAGAGGGCCCTGGAAAATCATTACAATAATTCCAGCTGTGGGCCTGTGTCCTTCCACACCTTTGCATTTCATTATTTCAACCATCTGCCACCTGGAATAAAAATATTCACTGATAAAAACGATTCAAAGCAAGGCTTGTACAGAGCTCACCGGCGCTTGCCCTGATCCAACAGGGCTCAGCACCTTGCAGAATTACACTCCTCTCCTGGGGTGAAAGACAGTGCAAAGGACAAGGCAGACACGTTACTCACCCTGGAGCTTTGCAAACATTCAGGAGATTGAGGGTCTAGGATGGGCAGGGCCACTGGAGGGCAAGTGAGGGTGAGCTTTGCACATGCACACACACACGGGATGCCTGGGTGAGATGCACGTGTTCATGCATGACAAGCAGCTGCCCAGGGCCACCACACTTAGCCTTCTCTCTTCCATCAATACTAGTGGTGGCCTCTTAGAGAATATTTGAAATAAAGTTTTCATTATACTTCCACTATAGACTCCTAGCTTCCATCAATAAATGGATTATTAGGATATCCCTTAGCTTATGTTTGTGCCTGTTTCACTAGCTTTAAATAGTACACACCTGTATTTCCCTAATTTTGCCTAATCCCTTGGAATCATACATGCTTGTGCATCACATAACATCCTCTGGAACTGTCCTACAGTCCCACAAGGAGTTACTGACCCATACAGTAACTCCATGTTCTGCCTCTTGCTTCCACTAAGCCTCCTGCCTGGGAATTTCCCTGTGTCCTTTCTAGTTCTTGTGCCATAAGAAACAGTGATCAGTGGCTCCCTATCCATCTTCTCAACATCATCTTCGTCATCAGTAACCTGGTCATCTGCCAGGACACTTTGGACACAAAGAAGTGAAGTTTGAGATGGAAACAGTTAAAAACTGGAAACAGTTAACAACCCACTCTGACAGCTGCATACACAGGAAGTAGCCTGTTCATTTGGAACTGTGAGAACAAAGATCCCTGCACACAGAGAGGTGGGCATTTGTGTGATTTCTGTTTAGACCTGGTCCTCCCCCAAGGACACTGTTTCAAAGAGACCCTAAAATTTGAGAGATGGACAGTCTGCCTGACATCTCTTAAGTGCATCAAGGCGGTTATCACAGTTTTGTGAGGCAAAGGCCTCTATCGTGCTTCTTGCCCAACTAAAGCTGGATACACATCTATTGACGGAGAGACACAAATTTCTGAAGAGTTTTCTCACATAGAGAGCACACTTTGTCCTTCCCTGGAGCACAGGATGGAGGCAAATGCTCACATGGTGGGTGGTGACATCCGCCCAGGTTCATAAGTAACTATGGGCTATGCAAGCAGTGGGCTGGACCATAAGGAGTTTATAGTGCAAACCTTTGCCTGGCTATGGCTTTTGGGAGTCCTTTTGTGACACAGCCCACCTGGGGTGGCATCAACTGGATATGGATGACTGAAGCCAGAATACTGAAGAGTCTTCACATCACATTAACCTGGTACTATAGAGCTGAGATAAATTTTCAGTGCATGTGTCTTGCTCCAACTCATGGAAGAGACAGTCAGCTTTGAAGCCAGTATCAGCTTTTCATGCACTGAAGGCTTTCAAGGTATATTTCAAGATATTTTGCAGGCATTAGAAGGCATTAGAAGGGCTTTGTTAGCTATTTATATAGATAAGGTAAGAGCAGCAGGGTGGTGAAGTTACATGCTACAGGACAGCAATTTGTCACTGCCATTAGGTCTCTACCATCTCCTCCTCCAGTACTCCCAGTCCCCGATCCTCCTTCCCTCTGCACCTGGCTATCTCATCTCACCCCACTGTAAATCAATTCACCTCAGCAGTCCACATTACCCACTTCTTTTTTGCTGGCTTAGTCTTCTGTGGCTTCAGAAAGCTAAACCAGCTCAGCACCACTACGAAATTACCGGCACAAGTGAGTGGTAGGAGCAGGGGGACAGGGGCAGAAGGAGGGATGCAGGACTAGCATCACCCAGCAATAGGCAGCCAGTGATGGGCCAGACCCACACTCTTGTTTCACCCACCACCATTCCCATCCTCTCCTCTCCTCTCCTCTCCTCTTCTCTCCTCTCCTCCCCTCTCCCCATCCCTGGTTCATCATCCACTGTGCCCCCAGGACAGCAAGGAAAGTAAACCATGGGGTCACAGAGCACATAGCACCATGAAGAGGTTTGCAGGATAAGGCCCTCAGGCATGAGAAGTGATCTTTTCACCATGTGCCACTGAGCAGTCTCAGACAGAGGTGCTCTGCAATATTGCTCGTGCAAACGGTGCAGGGCTGTGGAGCACGGAGGAGCCATTTCTGCAATGCGCTGTCATCTGGTGAGAAACTCTGCAGAAAAGAAAGTGCACAGCAGCTCCCAGCTGCTCTGGGCTACAGGCATCAAACCTCCACACAGCCTTGCTGACACTATATAATTGTCTGCAAGTAGGGTAGTCTGAATGGCACCCTTTGAATCACTGACTTTCATGTCTTGGGCAAATGGAAAAGCAGACATCGATAGATGATGAATATTGTGAGAATTGTATTCTAATTGGAAAGAAGACGTGTATTACCTTGTACTGAATCAAATAACACGAAGGATTAAAATGGCTGTGCTGAATAATTGAGATCCCAGTTGTATAATTTTTCCTATCATTTTAAAGTTATGCCATGGAACCAGCAATATTCCACTAATAAAAAAAAGGGGTTGATCATAAAAAGAAGAAATATCAAAGAACCATCAGTGAATAGGAACATTAGAGAAAGAAGCAGAATTTTCTCACTCCTCACCCTTTCGTGCGTGCAAGTCTTACTTTATATTCTTTGATTCTTTTATAAAATTATCAACACAAAGAAATACATGCCAAGCAGCCAGTGTACTCATAAAAGCACATCAGATGTATAGTGTTGCTGAAAATTTTCCCTTTACCTTTCCACCCCTGTGATGCTGTGTACACTTGTGGTGATGTGCAATTAAAAAGAATTGGCGAGACTTGACTTGAGAATGAGAGTAACAGCTACATCCAGCCATAAACTGGGGGTTCAAAACAGAAATATTTATGGGGTTTAAACCAACTCCATCTGAAGGGATCACTTTCTAAATCTAGGCGTGAGTAAATACGGTTCCTTCCTACTGGGGCTGTTTGTCCCCAGTACCACACAAGGCAAGGAGCTGTAACCATAGGCACATTTGAAGCCTCTGTGTTGTATTACTGGTAGCTTGAAATTCAGACTACAGTCTCTTTTAAAAGATAGTATTTTTCCAGAAATGTTTATTTTAAGTTTAGAGCTGTTATTGTTATTTCTTCTCAGTGGTGTAAAAGTCCAGTTGGAATAGTTTTCTTTCCTCTGCATTGAGGCTGAAAATTCCTGGAAAGCCATGACAATATTCAGCATTCATGATTACACAGACAGACATATTTCATGAAAATTGCATAGGCTTTTAATACAGGATTATGAATGAGCTCTAATGTTGAAATTATATTAGATTGAATTTCAGAACGTATTTAACATATTTCCATATAGCAACCTTGGGATGTCTTTTCAATAACGGTGATTATTACAGGCAGGCTGTTTTTTATGAAAACATTTGTTCAGGGTGGACAAGGCTTCCTGAAAAATGTTGTACATCTTTATGGCTGACGTTTTAGTTGTTTTGAATTAACTTTTTTCACAGCTAGAATGAAACGTTTCACCATATAATTCTTCATGCATGTCTTCAAACAAACCTGGAGACTTTGCTGTGAACTGTAATACAGTCTCAGGCATGAAAACGCTTTGTGAGCTAGAGGTGAGCATTTTGTCCCAAGTTATCCCGTTACTCTCAAAACATAAATATTCTTAGCTAACGTCTGTCTTTTAAAAGTAGCGGTTGTCTCAGCTGATTTGAAGGCATCTCGCAAACAATCCCAGGCTTACTTTTTTTGCAGGCCTCCTACAGCTGACTGTCCAGCCCCACGGATCCTGAAAAGGACAAGCTGTTTGATTGAGTGGAATAGATTTTTCTTCGCACGATGCCAAACACATTGAGATTATACATTGCCCACTGCATATGACTTTGGAAAGCAGAAGTCCAAAGGCTGTGACTCACCCTTGGGATCTGCCTGTAAGAGCAGTTTCCCTGCCTGTCCTCATGGCACAGCTCAAGGATAGTTCCCTGGACCAGTGGCTCAGCTCTGCCATTTTGCCCTTTTTTCCTCCCTTACAGAAAGCAGCAGAGTTCATATTCCTTTTTCTGGAACATCACTGGTTTAAAAAATAGTTAAGTTGGAAATGCATCTACTAGGTAAGGCTCAAGGTAATGGAGTGTGCCTTTGGCAATTGACCTGTTTCTCTCCTGGGGCTGCTGGACTCGCTCCTCCATGTTCACTCACTGCTGTTGAAGAGCATCTGGACTATTGCGCTACATAGACGCTGCATCTTATTCACCTCTCACTCACACTGGTGTCAATCGGAAATAACGCTACAGAAAACACTTAGGTTTTACCAGTGTGAGGCACTGAAAGGCTTTCCCTCAGTCGTTAGCAAGTTTGATAGCTCTCATTAGTCTACTTTAGTCATTGGAGAAAAGAGATGTGTGTTTCCTACACTGGTGGCATAAACACTCCCCTCACTTTTACACTGCTGGAAGAAATGTGTATTTTCAGGGCTAAAACAGTAATCCATTCACAGTACGCTTCTAAAACCAACCCTATTTTATTCACCTCTCTTAAATGGTCACAACTGTGTAACTGGATGCCACAGGCTCTATACTCCTAACACCTAATAGAGATTCTTTGAAGGGATGTTTTGAAGACATTTGAAATAGGAAGCTCTGTACCCTATCCTCACTGCTGTTGTGAAACTCTAGGTGAGTCCACATAGATGTGGATTTTTATTGCAGTCCAACTTTTCTGAACATCATTTTGCTGGTTAAGAATGGGCTGAATCATCTAAAATAGACTTATTTTTGCCCTCTAACTTGACCCACAGAATATATCTACTAATTAAATGTCAACAGGAAACAAATGTCTTCACAGAGGTAAAGCAGTTATCTATGGTAATTTTGGGTTGTGGTGAAAAAGCAAAGATGAAAAAAAAAAACCTCTGCACACAGAAAGTCACATACATTTTTAAACAGTGTTATAAACTCATGCATGGCCACCCAGCTAGGGATGGAAATGGCTGGAGACACATGGTTTCTCCAGAACAGATTCAGTAAGGTCTAGGAGACCATGCCTTTTCAGCTGAGCTGTCCTCAGATATGACAAGTTCTATACTCTTAGAAAGAGTGAGCTTGGCCATGTAGCAAGGAGAAGCAAAGTTGTACATCCTGGTCCACCAGCTTCAGCCCTGTGATGCAATTCAGAAGGGCAGCAAAACTGTATATAAAAGTGCCTCCATATGTATGAATAGTAGAAACCTTTCACACTGGTTTGGGTTGGTTTTTTTGGTTGTGTTTTTGGGGTTTTTTGTATGTTTTTTTAAGTGTTTTTGTTCTGTTCTGTTCGTTTGGGTTTTTTATTAATTACTTTTGTTTGGTTGATTTTGTTTTGGGTTTGTTTGTTTGTTTTTTTTCTTGCTGCTCTGTATCAACTTCTCAAAGATTAATTTCTTCTGGGTTTTTTCCCACTAATGACCTAGAAGGAAACCTGGCTTGTAGAAATCTCCATAGCCTGAATAGGTGAAAGATGAAATAAAACATCCAAAGGGAAGAGGAAAACCTACCACCCCACTTGGCATCTCGGTGTAGGAAAAGTGCTGCTCCACCATGACCAAAATGCTTTTAGATGCAACCCACTACTGGGCACTGTCTCCGCCTTTAAAGAAATCACTTTTCCACTGTAAACATTGACTGCAGTCAATGCAAAATACTGATTCCTCTCATCTGAGAATCTCCCACATGCTTTGAGGTATTTGAGTTTGTAAGTGAGAATACCAAATATTGTTCCTGTTGTATGTACGTCAATCAGTTCTTGGACACTCTCCCTCTGTCATGGTGTCAGTGAGGATGAGTGAAGCTGCCCTTTGGCCAGACTGCTGTTTGGTTTAAAATGTTAGATTTGGGTATTGCTAAAACCACCTCCCACCACTGCTGTCCTTGTTTTCCAAAGTAAACAGCCTCTGGCGTCTTGTGACCTGAACAGCCCCAAGTGTCTGACCTTGAAAAACAAAAAATATTTTATTTGAAAAGAAAAATCTGCAGTCTAAATGATTTGGGGCACTGCTTTCCTTCCTCAGCAGGATTCTGGAATGCCCACGCTTTGGTAGGAGCTGCTTACATGCCACAGACATGCATGGGATCATATTTGCCCTCTAATGATATATTAGGCAATGGTTTTGAGCTGGCAGGCTACTAAAAGCCCTAGCTAAACAGAGATAAAATTGTAATTTATCAACAGAGAATAGTGAATTCATGGTCACTGGTGACTGCTGAGACTGGTGGTAGCCCACAAAGCTAACGTTGACAACATGGAGACAACGAATTCCAATGATTGCTTAGAATTTTCTCAGCTTCGGAAAAACAAGAGTTCAGATTAATTTTTTCTTTTTTCCTCGAAATTGTTCAAACTGGGAACAAGATAAAACGACCACCTTCCTCAAGATCCTGTACCACAGGGCTGAAGCAGCAAGGGTGTATGCGCACACTGTGATTGCAAATATCTTCTACAGCGTGCAAAGGAAGCTGTGAAAACAGAGCAGTAGCGAGTCATGCAGAGAAGCAGCTGGGGACTGTCTCACTGAGGGATCTGCAGTGCTGTGCTTCAGCTGGTACAGACCCTTCTTTTGAGAATTCGGTCCATGTTTTTTAGGATTCCTGTCCTCTGTACTAGTTATTTGAATAAGTAGAATTTTTCCAAAGGCACCCTATTTCCACAGAAAGTTCTGAAACCAGAATCTTGGAAATGTTTTACCTGAAGTACACTGAGGAATCTTCCTTTGTAGACCTTAGTCCCTTCCAAACCCTTAGATTTATAGTAGCTTCATTTCACTGAAGTCAGTGGTATCAGACAGATACCAGAATGAAGTTAAGAATTAAGACCTATCTTTTACAGGGTTTCAGAAGCCTGTGCTATTTTAATTGTCCTGAGTTAAGTGTGCTCTCACAGTGCCACGGTGGAAATCCATCTAACTTAAGATGAACAGGACGGGCAAACAGCAAGGGTCAAAATGCAAAATGCAAATTCCTCCCTCCCCACCCTCCACCCGCCCTTCCATCCTCTGACCGCTCTCTAGGTTAAACTGACTACTCTTACAGAGAGGAATTACAGTCTCCTCACCAGCTGCAGCATCACTGTGGCTCTCAGGGATACTGCCACAGTAGTTTCTGTGAACCGGTACCACCACCAACTAATTTCACTGAAAAACAGTGAACAGCTAAGAAATCACCAGGGATGGTGGCTGTTACAGACCCAGGCCAAATGTGAAGTGGTGTTCCAGAGGTGAAAGGATCTCTACGCCATTACAGACCTTCTAAGTTTCCCAGTCCCAGGGGAGTACTTTTATGGGAAGAAAAACCTGTTTCAGATCACGCCAGTTATTTTCTGCTCTGCCCAGCAGTTATACCTGAGGATGTTCTCCAGATGTTCGTGTTTGTAAGAAACATACAATAATAAAGCTGTGAACTGGAGGAGACAATACTGCAAGAATAAGGGCTTTAGGGAGGCCTGCAAAACCATGAAAATTAACTAGCCCACACACAAAATCAACTTGTCCACTTTAATGGGGCAATAAAGACATATTTTATTTGCTTTTTCAAAGAACTGCTACTTTCCCCAACAAGTGGGCACACACAATTTGCCATGGTTCTTATATTGCAGTAGGCGATTGCTTGTATTTTGGGGAACAGATATTCCTTCCACTTGGGCAGACAACAAGTGAGAAGGACAGGGTCTAAGACAAGTTGAAGCTGCAGCTCAGATAGTATTTATGCTACAGTGAAAAGAAGATAATAATATACCATTGTCTGGAATGCCAGCTATCAAAAAAGAAGAGAGAAGAAAATCTTTGCAGCGACTGGAGGGGATGGAAACAGACCTGTTGCATTAGGGCAGTAAAATTTTCTGGCTGAAGAAGTTAGACTGTAGGTATCATCTGTACTGAAGTTATAAAGAGCACCAAAGGAGAATGTGCTGGCTAAGACATCTGCAGAGCAAAATGTCTTCAGTGTTTGCAAACTGTCTAACAAGAGGTGAATAAACCAGGAGTTTGAAACTGGAAGCCTTTTCACTTTTCTTTTCTGGAACCCCTTCTCTTTTTCTGATGGCCTAGGTTGGTTAAGTGCAAGGTCTGAAAGGCTGGCTACAAGTCCTAGAAGGTCTCTGGGGAAGGTTTCTGGTGTACTATTCCTGCTTAATTTGGTCTGCTCAAGCGGGTCCTGATCCCAAAAACATGTGGACATAACTAAGACCTTTTTGCTTAGTGCATTTAATATTACACCAGTGACCTGCATAAGGATTTCCCCATGTCACATGCCTACAATGCTCAGAGTTTGGCTACTTCAGTGATTTCACTGATTGGGGCGCATTTGGAAGTATTGTCTTGCAGTTTTTTAAAGAAGACACTGTAAAATTAATGCAGTTGCTGACTGCTGTTACGGCCTTGATCTGAAAAGCATAGTCAGGCCGTGTGTATATGACTTCTAACAAAGCAGGAGCAAGCTAGACTGGAATGCAGCTCTTCACATATGCAGGGTTAAACATTTTTGCAGGTTTATTGTGGGACCTGTAGGTGGCCTCATTTTAATAGTCAATAAAACAAGAGCTATTAGTTCAGTTTGCCAATGAGCTAAGCAACCTTTTGTCTTACTCTACTGAATCTGGAAGCTGATGAATTTGCTTCTAGTGCCACTGAATACTCTGCTGTTTGTTCTGTAAACAAGTGGGTATAGAGCACCTCGATTTTAATTCTAAAAGGGCAAACATCTGTTCTCTTTTCATCCTTAAATTCCTTCAAGGATGTGAAGAGAGAGGCCACAATTTTTAAACTGAGTTAGGACCAGAAAAATAGCTTGTATCATGTATTTTACATCCCCTGCCAGATGAAAGGTGAAGGAGCAAAGGACTGCTAGCCATGCAGTGACATTAACCACAGACATTTTGTAACATACTGAACAATATGAAATATTTATATACAGCACATATTAAGTCAGAGAAGGCACAACCTTATGGCTTATGAAATTCAGTTGGGTAAATGGACTGCAAAACAAGGCTAAGTGAATTAAGACTGAGACCTTTCAGTACAGTCAAATACCAACATCCACATCCAACATCCATTATGTCTGTGACAATGTGTTCTTCACCATCATCCCAATATGAACACTGACTTAAAATGCTGTCTTATTTAACAGATCCGTTTTTTTGCCAGGGGAAGAAGAGCAAATACAATGGAGCTTAGCTAGTGCCACAGGAAGCTCCACCTTTGTCAGCTGTTGAAAGGCCAATAAGGTCTTGAGCCTCATGCTAGTACGTTGGGCAGGTCCCATTCCATGGGTCATTATTAGCGCTGTCTTGTGTTGGGCCACTGGAGGCAGGTTGTGCACTTCAGTTTTATCTTCCCTTTTACCCTGAGAGATGATAGAGCCTTCAGACACCACTCACCTGCAAGCACAGATAAGAGGCCAATGCATTACATGATGCACAATCCCTCTCCTTTCTTGGAGCAATGTTTTTGCTGCATAAATCTAGATGTCAGCTTACCGCCCATCCAAACAGGGAAGATATGCTCCAGCCACCGTGGTAAGCCCTCGGTTTTAATCAGTTCACACACACACACTGTATTGTTTTTTCTGGTGTATGAAAGCTGATAGAGTTTATGAAAAAGGCTCATGGTTAAGGTGACTTTAATATATGGAAGCTGTATGAGCTAAAACAATAAGAGAATCACAAAGCGGTGCATTAACTGGCCTTGCATCACTGATCCTGCCACCATCGCTTCTCCCACTCTGCAGCCAGGGCACCCCAGGGAGCAGCAGGAGTAGCGCAGAGAGCATCGCTTACTAGAAATTTCCCTGGTTTTGAAGTGGTGGGGTGTACAGATGTGTTAGGCACAACTGCATACCAGGCACTGCAAAACACAGCCTGCTGTGAGCTGGCCCAGAGCGCAGAGCCGTCCCTCGTGCCCGCTGCCAGGCCAGCAGCAGCAAGAGGTCCGCACACCTCTGAAGAGCTGCCTTAGCACAGGACCTCTGGGTGCTGATGGACTGGACAGGTTACGCTGGGAGTGCAGGGGGAAGCCATCACGGGGTGTCCAGCTGCATCTCATGTTAGCAGGTACCAGTTAGTCCCTCACTGCAGAAATACCAAACTCTGACAAGTTCTGAGAGGGAGCTAAAGCAGACAGGTGGGAGGCAGAGGGCTACAAGGGATTAATTCTTGGACTAGAAGGGACTAGTTTGCTAAACTTGTAAAACAACTCTTCAGAGTGTCATGTGCCCTGGGACACTCTGCAACCTTTGAGAACAATTAGTAAGTGGATTAGCTTTGATGTAACTCTCTGGTTTCCATGAACACACACATGGAAGCCTGTAACCTCCTCTCCGTCCTCACGACTGTTTTAAAACCGACTGCAGAGCTGATCTAACGAACGGCATTAACCTACTGCCCACTGGGCATCCCAAACCTGAATCCTTGGAGATGAAACCTTGACGCAAACCAACTGTCCAGCCAAACTTCTTCACTGCAGACTGAACCTGGGCACCATGGAGCTCCTCAAGCATGCCTGCAACTCACCCTGTCCCACACCGCATCTTTTGGAAGTGGCCAAAACTTCTGCTAAGTAAAAGTGGAGCTTTTCTCTAAATGTTTCCCATCTTTATTGGGCCTGGGCACTTGTGACACTCTCTAGAAAGCAGGTAAGTGCAAAGGACACCTGGTACCCTGCAGTCCTGTGCCCCTGCCAGAAACCTGCTGGATATGAAATACTGGATATATAATATTCAGACTAAGTTAAGGGAAAGCCAAGTGAAAGCAGTTCCCTAGGACACGCTGTAGCTAGGAGCACAAAAACCTGACATAAACCCAGATAAATAAGGAAGGAGAACACAATTATTTATAAAGAAATTTATTTTATATTTGTGTACAACAAATATATGAAAACAAATTTAATTTGAAAAATGTATATTCGATTTCTTAAAAGTATTGAACCCTCTTAAGGAAAGGTTTTAGTTATTAAAAAGGTACCGAAGGCTAAAATTATACTTGGATAATATACGTGTGTACATATATATATATATAAAAAACATGTGCAATTTTATATATATATATAGTATATATAAATAACATGTGTGACTTACATGATATTTTAAGGTATGCTATTTAAACATCTGAGTAACAATAGAGATATCATAAAATATACTTTGCTATTTCTACACAGTTTGCATTCAGTTTTTATAAGCATCTAGATTGTGCAAAATTTAAACATACAGAAATATTCTCTTACTATTCTATACATTGTGCTCAGCTCCCAAGTCTCCTCTGTCACGATCATCACCAGACTGAACCAAATTTGGAGGGTTCAATATTAGCCCTTACTAGCATCTTCTAAGAGCAATAAAAGGAAATCTGCCTTACCTTGCACTGCGCTGTGACATGGTTTGCGCACGAGAGAACAATGCATTTCCTATGTTAAACGGTCTAACTCCCAGAGATCACATACACCTCACCATATTGACTCATTTCATTGCACTCCATATCCTGCAAAAATAAATCTCCTGTAGGACAGCACACATTACTGCGTTCTGAAGCCTAAGTAATATATTTCTTTAACATAAGGCAGGAATATACTGAAATTTGATAACACTTAAACCCAACAGCAATCTGGAATTAAACTACGTTTATGTACCAAATTTTTATAGATGCTGCCTTTTTTATGTTTATGTCAGAAAATGTGGTAGAGAAAACCTACTTTTAAATAAAAGCAAGGGATAAAAGCAATCCTCCTGAAAGAAATTGCTAAAAAACGGTGGGACCAAGAGAAACTCAACCACCTTGAAACAGCAAAGGTCAGGATGCACAACCTTCCCTTTGGCCAGTGAGCAATTCCTTGCATGACATCTGGGGCAAAACTCATGTGAGTAGGTGCTCACTACAGCAGAGTCTGAGTGTTTGAGGTCTAAATATTTGTCAGCCTTATTTGCATCTATTCTATGTTAAGGTATTGTATGCTTTTTTCACGTCTTTCTTATGTTGCTAAAAAAAGGCAATTCTGACCATTCCATATGCTTTTGCAGTAGCTGTGTTTTAACTGAAGGATGTTTGTACTTTAGATAATATGTTTATCACCACTGACAGAAAAACCTGCTTCCATAAAATTCAATGGTTGCCTTGCTCCTACCAGAAATAAATTGGATCCAAATATGTTAGTCACCAAGTTTGCTAATAAAAGTAAATACTATATTCATTAAGTCTCTCAGCACTTAAAGGCAAAGTGGTGTTAGCAAATACTGTATGGTATAGCTTAAAGAACAGCATTAGGCACAGTTCTAGACAAACTGCTATTTAAAAAAATCTAAAAGCAGCTGTGAAAAACATCTTATGGGACAGAAATTTTGCTACATGAAAGTTTCTGGAGCTCTGGCAGACTTTTTTCAAATTCATGTCTTAAACTGACCCCCTCACTCATGATGTACACTGCAATTGAACAAATTAAAGGCTGTGGCTTTGTAGGCAGCATGCATCCAGACCAGATGATCTTTAAAATTAGATACTTCAGAGGGTCTCCCTCTTTCTGCCACATTCATTCCTAAACTCCCTTTTAGCAGAAACTGTCGTGTTTCTGAATCCCTGTAGCAACCGACAAGATAAAGAGCCAAGTGTCATCCCTCATCTGCTTCACTTCTCAAGTTTATCTCTGCACTTGTCCATATAATTACCCCCTGCAGATTTCAACTTTAATTCAATTTTGAGTTACAGTTGCTCAACAAGCCTCACAAAAAGACAAAGCCTCATTAGCAGCCCTCCAAAGTGAGCTTTACTAGTTAAAACCTTGATTTAAATACCAAACAAAGGGGAAAAATAGATGCTGAGACAATGTTTACATCCTTTCAACCACACCCTTGATGTTTTGTCAGTAAAACAGCCAAAGGATGTGCTTTACATCTCATCCATCTCTCTCAGTTGGGAAGGAACAACCATAACTACAAGTTTTTTGCAGGGTGAGGCTGATGCTGGGAGATGGCTGAATACATATGACCAAAGGCTGCATGCCTTGCAAGTCAGAACAAAGCAGAGATCTGCTAGGAATTCAGGATTTTCTTATGCCCAGAAGTTTCCTATAGACTGAAGATAAACACACAAGTCCCATCTCCCCCACAAAAAGGAATAGTGTTCAAACCTAGAGCAACACAGCACTAAGAAACTAATAACTAATGATGCCAAAGCCTCTTGATTTAAGGACTCCCAAAAGTACGCTGAAAGAAAAGAAAAGGAAAAAAAATCTGTGTTGTCAGTCAACACATTTTTCAATCCAATTGTGCACTGGCAGGCAAGGCCTCAGTTCCAAAAAGGTGAGGAAGAAGAAGGATGGTGCAATTTCATATATTTAAACATTCTTAGGATATAAGAGAGCAGGCAACTTAGAAAACATTCCTTGTAAGCTGTGTGGGATCAGCACAGTTTTCTGCAGTCTTTGCTTCATCCTACAGCTCAGCTTTGCCTGTTTGGGCAGGACTGGCATTACCGCTGCCTTCTCCAGCACTCTTCTTGTCTGCTGGCTTGAAAGATAACGAAGCAGAGTTTGTGCAGTACCGTTTGCCAGTTGGGCGAGGTCCATCATCAAAAATATGCCCCAGGTGAGCACCACACTGAAACAAAACACAACAGAGTATCACTGTAACTTTGTGCAGCTTGATGGCATCACCATGGCGTTAAGCGATGACAAGCAGCTACTTCCAAGGAGGCACACTGGTGCCTACATCGCTCCTTCAAGTGGGATTTACAGACTAAATTCATCTGCAAGAGAGATCGAGGAAGATGATCTTCTGAGATATCACGGGACCTAAGACTTCAAGGCCAAATTTCCCAGGTGTTTCCCACTGGGTCACTATGCATGTTTGATTGGCCACTATTTCTGAGAAGCCACCTGTCTCTGTAATGATCTTATGGCAGGAGCTCAGTCAAAAACACAGCGGTGAGGGCAGCACTGCCCATGATTGACTTACTGCTGCTGTAGGATAGATGTGTAAGAAAGGGCGAGCCTGAGCTCTGGCCTGTCCTCAGCCTGCAGCCATCTGCTACACCCCTCAGTGAGAAAACACTAAAACTCTCCGTGATCCCAGCAAGGACCTAAAGTAGTGAAGATATTCTTTGGAGTATGCCCTCAATCTTTTCCTTCTGCCCCCCCAGACTGGCACTCTTCTGAGCTTGAGGGTCCTTCTGGGTGCACCTCTGCTCCTCAGCCCTGGAGGTGCTGGAGGTTATCCACTACTCATTTCACACTGCTTTCTGTAGTATACAGGAGTCAGGGATAGGTGACTGAAGATATGTAAAATATTTCTGAATGAATAATCTTTAGCTGGGAGCAATTATAAATAGGAATGATGCTGAATGTGCTTTTTGTAAGGAATATAAACTACAGATGGTCTGATGACGCTTCTGTTCTGTCTCAACCAGCCTCAGATACTTGCAGTGGTATTCAGGGTGAACACTACTGCTCCAGTCTCTAAAAAAGGTAACAGTCCCTTGCTTTACAGAAGAGTAAAATATTTTAAAGAAGCTGATCCAGTTGATCCTTATTCAAAAATCAGGATTACTATCACTGCACATGATGGCTCACAACTTTTCTGGATAATAAGACCTTCTTGTAATTAGTCTCTTAAATTCCACAAGTTCATTTTTACAGTCTGCCATGAAAAAAGAAAAAAAACCAAAAAAACTCTTGCACTGGAGAAATATTTACCTTGAACAGGAAAGTCATGCTGCTTTACCAAAGAGCCTTGGCCTTTCAAGTCAATAGCTGTTCTCAGTGAGAGTCGGAATGATGTAACTGAGATCACAGACCAGCTCGTGGGCTCACAGTCAGACAGCAAAAATTAAAGACTGCAAATTATCCTTAACATTTAATTAATTCATGGTATCCCAAACGCAGAGAGGCAATACGGATTATTCCAAACTGCGAATGAGTTAGTGATGGCAAACCTCTACCCTGCAGTTAATGCGTTGCTAATGTTCTCCTGCTGTTATGGCCTTTAAATCACAAAAGCAGTTGGAAGGCTGTCTGTAGAAGCAGGTAAAGTCTGGGCTTCAGGTTATACTCAGAGGACTGAAAGGCTGACAAGGCTCTCAAACCAGCTAGGAGGGACAGAAGCTCTTCTTGTTTAATGAGAGCTGAAACAATAATCCTCCCTGACTCCAGGGCCAGGGCAGGTAGGCATGTGAAGCCTCAGTGCTCCCACCTGTTGGTCCCACCTGCACAGTCACACCCCAGGGCTGGCTCCCTGCTCCTGGACAACTGCTGCTGAAACAGCATGGCAGTCCAGCAAGGACCCCCATAACAAACAAGGGCACTCCTAATTCAGGATATCAGCAGGATGAACTCACAGAGGCAATGGGAAAAGTCATGGATGACTTTGAGTTAAGCAGCAGCTGCTTGGCTTTGTAAGGAAGGAAGACAAAATATGGCAAACAAGCAAAAGACAAAGGGAAGTTGCATGGGAACTAGAGAAGACAAAGATTTGGGTCTTGTTCCTGACAGATTGCTGTCTTGCCACCCTTTCCTCCATTCTCCACTGCTTTTTTTATGTCATTTTCCTTTAGATTGAAGGCTTATTTTAGGCAGTCTGGGCAGAAAATCTGAGCTTTATGTTGGAGTGGGGTCTCTCACAATGAGGCATTTCACCTGATTATAAAGCTTTTCCATACCTGTGGAAAAAAAAAAAAAAAATCTAAAAAATCTTAAGTGTCCCAGAGAGAGTATTTTTCTAAATGCTCAGCATCCTAATTAAATCATCTCATCTCAACTAACAATGCTTCAAAACCTCCTGGCTAGAAGTGTTAAACAGATCTTTTCCAGATTAACATTTAACCAAAGATAAATCATTCCCTCTCCACTGGATAGAAACCAAACAAGAGAAACTGTAGAGAGAAATGGTCTGCAGGAGTAATAGACTCACATACAGACTACAAAGACAATCTATCAAAAAGGTTTTCCTCACAAAACCTGAGAACCAGTGTGAGAGTCGAAGGTAGTCTCATTACACCTTCTTGTGACGGCAGAATCACACCAGGATTGGATTACTGCAAAATTTGTTACCTTTGGAGATCACCCCTCACCAAAAATTTATGTGGCAATTTTCTCTGTAGAGGGCTCTATAACTCATCTGCCCTGAAAAGAAATGTAATTCAATACTTGGTATCACAGTATAAGAAACCTGGGCCTCAGCTGAGAGTACAAAGGATGGATTGATTTTACTGTCCTCCCCCCACATAATAGGTGCTGACCATTTTTCTACTATGTATATAGATGTCTGCAAAGCCTCCCAAAAAGCAACAATCATCTGTTGCGGTCTTGCACATAAATATATTGGGCAGAATGCACTAGGGACGGTGAAACGGTTACGAGTAAAGCACGTGAAGTATGTGTTTGGGAGCAGGAAAGGGATGGGGGGGTCACTGCTGTCAGTATGCTTGGATTTCCCAAGCCTCCTGGTTCTGACATGCTGCTGGGAGGCACACAAAGCAGCCCACAGTCAGCTGCTGTAGCCGAGTCCGAGCTATCAATGTGCAAACACTACTTCTGTGACTACAGGAATTTCTGCATTTGTACAGGCACAAGTAATAGCTAGGGAGACCTCAAGAGAAGGGACTCCCAAGTAGGAAAGAGAAAAAAAAAAAGAGAAATGCAACCAGTTTTACAGTATTCCTCAAATGCATTTGTAATTAACTTCAACCTGTCACCAATCATTGACTTTTTAAATACATCCACGTTGATGTGTTGCCAAAAAACTGCAGAAGTTATTTCTAGGATAATCCCAGGGATGTTTTTGATTACTATTACAGCAATTTTCCCTTTGTGTTTGCTTTCTATAATAGAGAACATTAAAAGAGAATTTTTTTATTCTCTCAGACAGGTGGAAGGACTTTTAAAGAAAATCAACTACATCTGCATCAGCAACAGATTAATAAGGTTTTGGGTGCGGGAGAGGGTATTCCCCTCTAGATCTACCCTGGCCTGCCATATCAATCCCACTGTTTTCCAGGCTGCAGTTAAAACTACATTTTTTTTGCAGCTGGATGTGTGATTCACATTCCTAGGGCTTCAAGAAGGGAAGGAAAAAGTCTTGTCATGGATACACAATGTGGACGTATTAACTGCATTGAGCAGGGGCAGCAAAGATGCTCACCACTCCTCAAGCTGTTTTCCTGTGTGACTTGATCATCTGTGGGGTTATTGCCCCAGGAAGTCGGAGTAGCTGACTGGTAGAAAGTTGCCATTGGATTATATAACAAGATTGGTTGCGGAATTTTTCTTAATGCTTTATATTCAGTTTTTGGTTTCCTTTTAATTTCACGGTGTTTGACTGCTGCTAATACTGCTGGTCTCAGGCCTGTTAATGCTATTTTGTTTGGCAACAGAGAAACAACATTCCCAGATTCCTTGGCCTGTCACTGGCTGTCTTGGACCTCTCTCAGGTGAAATCAGGAGCTCTGGCCATGTCTTGAAGGGTGTGAGCACACAGAGGCTCAGCAGGTCAGCAGTACACTGATTTTAGCACTATTCACACCTACTAAGAAGAGCCAAAGAGAGTGGGTTGCATTTTTGATTATGCGAGTAATTGCTGGTGAAGCACGAGATTCCCCGTCTGCAGTCCCCTTGCTACCTCGCTAGGGAATTTAGGGAAACAGATGTTCCTAAAAAGTGTTAAAATGGGTCTTCTAAAGCATATAATCAATGTAAAAACTAGAGTTACGTAGTATACATTTCATACTAGCAGCCACATTGATGTGGCCATTAACATGTTGGGCCAAATGAAGTTAATGGATTCTCCATAAAAACAATCTTGCCTCTTTCTGAGAAGCCTCTTAACTCACTCTGAGCATTTACATACAACTATATATGTATATATATACTGACTGACTAGTAAGGATGCATATTGTCGGGGATGAAATCAGTTATCCCTCCACCAATACTGTCTGGAAAGAGAAGAGAAAATGATCACCGCCCAAATGAAGCTGCTGCTGCTTCTCTCGGGAGGAGTTAAAGAATGTGGAGCTAGAGGACTGCAAGCTGCTGGGTACATCTAACGAACGCCAGTGCAGCAGCTTCTCCCTTTGCTAGGGAATGATTAGGCCATTCCCGCCACAGAGGAGGGCAGCACAAAGGATTAGAGAAAGCAGAACAACACAGATAATGGAAAATCTGGGCATGTTTTGAATGACTACTGACTTCATTATTGCAGCAGATGGGATTGTTTGAGGCAGCCTTTAGGACTGCGCTGGGAATGAGTGTTGGGAACGAGTTAGCACGGCTGCACAGTAATGCACAGTGATGGAATCAGCACACAGACAGTCGCTCCACTGCTTTTGACTTCCCTCTCAACTGCTCACGTGTGGAGTCGGTTGGCCAGGCTCAGGAACTCCTTTGAAGGGACCCTCTTCAGGAAGGCAATTTTTGTAGACTCAGCACTGAGTTCAGCCATTTACATCTGCTCTGTTAAATCTCGCACAAGACAACAATGTGCATTCCAAGGAGCCCTTTGTGCCTTCAGCTCATTCCACCCAGCTGCTATACCTACGACCCATTGTGCTCTCTCACAGTGATTACTATTTAATGGAACTAAAAGGTTTGCAAATCTTAGGGAAAGTACAGCACACTGTAATGATTTTTGCAGCCTTTGCCATTGGAATGGTCTGTGTGTGCTATAAACTAACCTGACTGCAGGATATTTCAATCCGATGCATCCCATAGGAGAAATCATCATTGAAAGTAACTACATCAGGACTGATCACATCATAGAAGGAAGGCCAACCTGAAAAAAAGGAACAAGATAAGTAAGAAAAGAGGGCGTCTTCATAGCAGATGGCATTGTAAAAAGACAGAATACACTTTGAAAAATGTTTATCTCACTCCAGAGCCTGGAATTAACTGTAAGACGAGATACTGGATCCTAAATCAATTAGGTACTTTGGAAAATTCCCCTGCTAAACATGAAGTTGCTTACAAGCAAGGACTAAACTACCACTAGCTGCCCACCTTCCACCTCAGCAGAGATTCCTACACTCCACTGCAAGCAGCAGTAGCACTTTAGCTCAGGCATGAAGGTTGTTGCTCAGTTAAGCCAGATTAAGCCTCACCATCAGTTAAAAAACCTACAGATTCCACCCTGAAGACAAACAGTGAGTCTGGATGGAACATATGTTTTTGCTTTTGCAGCGTAAAGGTACTTTAAAAAACAGTAAGTTGCAATTCAGAGCCTCAAAACCTTCTTTAACCTTTGCCTTCACTAAAGGCATGGTGACATGCAGAAGGATGTGCTCAGACACTGACCCATCACACATCAGAGGCAATGAGGTGACTGCTGTTGTGTCTTAATTGCAAAATGGTAAGGAGCGCTTCTGATGTGCCACAAACAGGTGGAGTCATAACTTCACCAATATTAGACACCAGTAGATGGTCTGCAGGTGCTCTGCATCCAGGACAAAGCAATCGTACTCATTAACAATTCTGCTCAACACAGCTGCTTGCTGAGCACTAAGCAGCATGACCTGACACCAGATGATGATGAGGTGTATACCTGATCTACCAGTAATGGCCACTATTCCACGCCAAGTCTCCCTTCTCCACAACACAGGTAAAAAAAGCACAGGTCTACTCAGTGTCCCAGTAGATACCCATTACACAGCTGTAACTTTTCAGCCACCCCTCAAAACCCTGTCATCATAAGCTCCATTTCCTGAAGCTGGGTTCCCACAAAAGAACCTGATAGGCTTTAAGATTGTGTCAACATCTACCAGTACCCATCTGAAATCCCACCAGCTATCTGTCTTTCTCATTCAGTTTCTTGCCAAATACAACGTGCACAGGCAGCTCGTGCTCTCTGTGTATTACGCACACGCCCACATATACGGAACAACTTCCTTGATTCTTCTAATATGTTAAGCATTTGCTACCGATGATTTCATAAAATGACTTGCAGTAAGAAACACAGCAGCAGCTGTGAATCACTGCACAGAGATGAATAAAGGATGTATACAGCTTCCCATAAGTAAAGTGCATAAAATCTCCGATACAGTGTAAGGAGGTGTGGAAGCTATCAAGTTTTCTGAATGTGGGTAAAGGAAGTGTGCAAACTGGAAAAAAAATCCTTGTGTCTTCAGTTGTATCTTAAACCATTAAATACGGAAGAACACTTATTAGGATGCGAGCATAACAGGCGTAACTTTTAAAGAAAGAAATGCTCAGAAATGTATTTCTCTTCCTTTTGGGAACAGCCCTGTAGCCTAAGCCTGCAACCTGAAGGCATTGCAAGCCGCAAGGCCTATGCTCCCAAGGTGCCTACTACCATCACAAGTGTTTCCACACCAGAACTCACTGCAGAAGTAAGTAGAATCTTTTTTTTTTTTTCTCCCAAAAGTATTGCAAATGGAAGAGTTACAGACCACAGAGGAAGAACTCTGAACAGGGAAAATATCCCACAAGACAGGAACTCAAAATTGTGCAGCAATGACAACCATAAAAAACCAATTTAGAAATTCTTCCCCTCACACAAAGTATTGCTGCCAAACAATTACCTTCACAAACAGAAAAGGAATAAACATATGACAAGTTTTGCAAAAGGGGTTATCCTGTTGACAGAAAAATTGATGTCTCCTAATTGGTGGCTCCTTTCCAACACCATTTGTCATCTTAGCCGAGCCTCTAACAAAAATTGAGGCCTTACATGGAGCTGGTCAGAATATTTTTTAATGAAGCCTTTTCGGTTTTTTTAATTAAGTTATTTGGAAAACAGACGTATCAGTTTGCCCTTGTGTGATAGCAGAAAGGTTCCAAAGAGGGAGCTGTTTGGAGCAACCAGCTATCTGAGCATGTGAAAGCCTCTGGATGAGGAACAATTCAGTGCTGCAGAAATTCTCAAAGACAACCCTGCCTCCTCCGTAACAGCAATAAGGGGGATGCTTCAAAGGCTGCTACACAGAGATTGAAGCAATCTGTGTCTTGCTGAGAAAATTATCTTGTAAAGAAGGGTTTGGAGGAGATGTGTTTATGTCAGCTTTGACATTAAAGAAAGACCATCCATCCTCCTTTCTCCAGACTTTTCCTTTTGGTGCTCCCATTCACCACAGAAAAATTATTTGCTTTGGATGCACTCCATGCACTTTTACTAAATGAAATTATCTGAAACCTCTATAAACAGGCAAGCTGTTCCTAAAGTAGGCTTTATACCCAACTGGAGTGACTTCAGTTTAGGTTGTCATTTCAAGCTACACGTGACACATTTCAAAGGCTCCACCACTGCCACATATGGGCCTCCAGACAGGGACTAGGGAACAGACCGTGCCTACACAGTGTGGACTTCTAACTCTCAGTTAAGCCATCTCTTCTTGAGTGAATTATCAGGCCAGGCACCAGCATTGCTATGACAAACCAGTAATTCCATGAAGGTTGATTGAAAGCTGAGCAAACCCTGCAATAGAAAAGGTCCTGAAGGGCACACTGAGACACACTGTCACTCTGTTGACCTTGAGAGGAAGACAAGTGAACTGCTCATTGAGTTGATGAGCCAAACTCACCAGGAAAATCAATCCCCCTCTGCCGTCTCATTTCCTCTCTCCCGAGTTGAAGTGGAAAACCCATTTGATAGTTTGCTAAGCCTTCTCTGGCCATCTTCTCTACTTCAAAAGCTGCCAGGTATAAGCTGCAGAAGCAGTTTCCTTGCCTGCATATCAGGCAACTCCCAGTGACATAGAAAGCTAACCAGACCCCTGTGGACTCTTCATATTATCTTTCTGCCTTTGTAAGTGGTGAATGACCCAGCAACGGCTTCTACTTTGCAAGCCCCAGGCTACTTCTCCTGCTGTCTCACTGGCTGCTGCTTCTCTCCTGAGTGCCCTCCTGAGTGCCCGTGTCCTTCCTGCTGGAAGGCTGTAAAATGCCTGACTCGCTCTACATTTTAGAATGCTATTAGCTGTGCACTAAAGCTCCCGCCTGCCTTTGAAGGCTATCTGGCTACTTGGAAAGGGTGTGCTCCTGTAGGAATGGTGGGGAAGACGACCATTTTGGATCTCTTCTGCTTCTGCTGAGAGAGAGAAAAAGTAACCCCTAGTACTGCAGAGACTGAGCATTGGAGGAGACCTTTAAAAACCCTGGTGGTGAGACGAAACTGTCCCTGGGTGATGGCCTTCTGTCAGGTCTAGCTCACCACATCTTGTGGGCAGCAGGAGTTGGGCTGCTGTCTTTTGAAGGATGGTAAAACATAACAGCTAGGAAGAAATAGCTGCTGGAGGAAAGGGACAAAGGGTAATTGCACGAGACAAGGTGGGGGGAGTCTCCCAGCTGAGTGAACAACTTCAAATGACACTTGCACTTTTTTTTTCGCATGTGTGAACAGCAGCTAAGATTTGTGAATACATTTAACCTTGAATGTAAAGTTTAGTTTGAGGGAGAGTATGACACAGTAATGGTCAGCAATTTTTGTCATGTTCTAGACATTTAAAATGGGCTCATTCTTCTTTTCACAATCACTTTGCATCACACTGGCAATATAAAAGGGCTTTAAAATAGGAGTCTGCTGTGTTTATGCTCAGTCTGATGACTACATCACAGTCAGGCTACTATGTCCTAAGGGCCAGTTTCTGGTACATTAATAAGCCAGCCACAGAGATGAATACTTCTTCAGATATATAGCAAGTATCCTTTCTTGGATCTAAAATACACTAAATTAAGCAATGAAACTTTCCTCTGTCAAGTATTTAAGTGAAAACCATGTGTAAGTTGAACAGTACTGACAGAACTTTCCTGCTCCATCCTGCATGAGTAATAGGAAGGATCTTATGCTTCTGGGTGTCACACATACTGAGTCATGCCTCATTCCTCCTCATTCTGGACATCCCCCAAATACTTTCTAAAAGCTGCAGAAAATTTCTAAAATTCACCCCACACCCCATCTTTAGACTGAATCTTGTTTTTCATAATGGTCCCTATTCTGGCAAAGATGACACAGCAGTTCATGCCTCTTTGTCAGAGAAAGCTTTCTCCAGAGCAGAGTTGTCCTGGTACTGCCCTGGGCAATGACAGTGAAGAACAGGGAGAAATAGAAACACTGGCTTTGGTAACCTATGTTGGATGCTCTTTTGCAGCCCTGGGCACAGGGCTTCAAATTATTCAAAAGAGGTATGTTCTTTCTCACTTTCAGACCACCTATTATTAGGTACCTGATTGAGTCTGCATTACTAACAAGCTGCGTAAGGCAGGCACCTCTACAGGCAACTGGCACAAGATGACTACCACGACAACTCCAGTCCAACTGGCAGTCCCAGACAGCTGACATACGGAACAGTTCGTCTCCTCCATAAACCGAGATGCCAAAGTAGTTGTAGTGCCTGAATAAGGCAGTGACAGTAAAAAAGTAGATGTCCCTACAGCCCAGCCCCCTTTGTGCATTCCTGGTAGAGATCTGAAACCCTAGCAGGCTTAGATTGTTTCTTTCACATTAACCCAGGAAGTTCTAAAGCACCTTAGCTCATGGGCTAATCCAAGACTCTTTCTTGGGGCGATGCTGACCTCATTCAAAAAAAAAGACATTTTGTTTCCATAAGCTTTTGGAAAGCAGTGCAGCTGTTGATTGATTGATCAGTTTTAGAAGCATCTCAAACTTCCTTCCAGTTTTGCAAGTTTGCTCACATTTTGTTGTAGTTAGATCTCCAACTTCCTCATAAATGGATGCAAGCACTTAAGACATCTAACTGTTAAAATATGAGTCTGTAATTACTTGCAGAAGCAAAACGGCAGGCTGCTTTTGAAAATCAGCCCTGCTAGGTTATTTTTTTCCCCTCTCCCGAACTAATATTCCTTTTGACATTTTTTTCTGGAACGGCACAATTGCAATCCCAAAGCATCTAATGTTCTGACATTATTCCCATTTCATACACCTGCCGACTGGAGACCTCCACAGTTTTTCAATAACTGTGATGTCTGTAGTTATGTTTTTCATTTTAGATCCCAAAGAGATTAAGTTCAACCTGCATTTTATCATTCTTTGCTGTAAATATTCCAAGCATTTACTTCAGTGAGTTATTTACAGATGGAGAAGTAGGGGGAGATGGAAGATGTTAGAACTACCAAATGGCACCAGATGGAAAAGAGGACCTTGACCTGAAAAATACCTTGTTTCTCTGATGTGCTGTATTTTTAGAATTCTGATTCCCTTTTAATCTAATGCGGATTAATGAAAACCCAAAGGCTTTTTTTAAGGTAGTCTCATCATTTATCTTCACTGAGAAGCTATGTCTGTGTAAAACCATAAAGCGTATAGGATTAAAAAAAAAAAAAAAAAATAATAAAGCTTCTGCTTTGAAACTGCTGTAAAGCTGAAGGGCCTTCACTTTTTTCTTTCTCACAGGTTTATTGAAACAGAATCTGAAAGACACCGGCATCCACAGCTGTAACTTCTCACTTACAAGTTTAATGTAGAACTACAAAGTGACATATTGCTATTATATAGAATGTCTGTGCAGATATAGAGCTTTTTTTTTGCCTTACATCCTGGGTTATTTTTCATAATATCTCCATGATGAATGCACAAGAAATACTCTTACTTAGAAATATGTTACCATCAGGTAACACTACTTTCAGTGGAGGTTCATATAATTTACCCACATGTAGCTAGAAACAGAATCAGGCACAGGAACATTCTTGTTCACCAGCAAACATCTTTACATTAGGTAAGTATTCCACTGGAAAGAAAACAGTCAGTCCTATCCAGCACCATCCATCTATCAGAAGAATGACATGGCACTGTTTTTCAGCAGAACATGATGAGTGCCAGAGTGGTGTCGAGATTCAGGGAGGCAGAAGACAAAGACAAAATGAAGCTTAATTTTGGAAGGAAAAGTAAAGAGAGGGATTATTTCTAACACACTACCTGCCTCTAACAGCAAAGCTGGGCTACTGCAGCAGGCAAATACCACTCTGACAGAACAGTGTGGGAAGGGAATTTTACAGAACAACTGAACTTCTAATAGCAGCTTATATGAGACAATCATCATCTGCTTTTTTTTCCTCATGATTCTCACTTGGAAAATAGAAAATTGAAAGCCATAAATAAAGGTGGCATTTGTTTTCTTCCACTACAGCACTATGAGCATCAACAACTTACCATGAAACAGCATATACAACCCAGATTTATTTCTTTGTTAGTGGGAGGAGGTTATATTTGTTTAAAATGATTGTTAAGGGAGATCTGAAACATTGCATCTACAATTTCATTTGACATCCAAATTTTCAGAACAAGAGCATCCTGACATCTCTTGAACAATGAAACCATGGGGCCTGCTCTATCAATTAATAACTGTATCACAATACCACTATCACCCTAACTGCTTCCTTAGTCCTTTCACTGTGCTCTAAAATACTGCTAAATACAAGCCAGCTCTTTTAGAGCCTTCCTCTGTAGCAGTCCCAGCATCTCCACTGTCTGGGCTCCTGCTAAAAACAACAGGTAGGCAGAAGCTGGGATCTTCCTCAAGTCTTCTTACAAAGATTGAGTTACTAATGGTTTCTTTCTTGGTTCAGGTTCAACAAAACTACTGAACCTGACTCACTTCCTCCCAAAGGATGGGTTTCTCCCCTCATCTGAACAGTGTCTTGTTACTTTAAATCATGGCTAATGTTTTTAAAAATGTATCTTACACATAAGTCAGCTGTAGATCTTCAGCATCAAAGGAATCAAACAGAATGGTGTGAAGCAGTGTAACCTTAAGCTATAATTTTAAAATGCCATCAAGAAATGTCTCAAATAGTTCTTAAAATTTACCGTTGACCGAGTAACCTCAGTCCAAAGCATTCAACTTCGAATAAATGTTTTTGTTTTCCTTCCAAAGGCAGTGTTGATAAAACAAATGCATATATTGCAAAATATCTTACAATTGGCATACCTATGAGTCATCTGTGCAATTCACTAAAAAAACTAGATTTCATATAGGATGAGTAAATCAGGATAGCAGCAGAGCTGGCAGGCCTTATGATGGAAGTGATTTGACAAAATTGGAATCCTAATGCAGTGTGTTCACAAAAAAAAAAACCCCAACCCAGTAAATGCAACCTTTTAATAATCAGCATCTGGCACTGAAATGAACAACAGTCACAGATGAAGTACATATTTGAAAAATTTGTCATGGGGTGTTTCACGTAATGAATATCCACTATTTGTTTGTTGAAATATTTTCCTCTAGTACTGTTGCACAAATCTGGGAAATAAAGTTTGTAAAGAACAACCAGAACTCCGTGACACACTAAAACTGAAACTACAGAGGTGGAATTCTGACATAATTATTAACTAAAAAAAAAAAAAAAAAAGCCTGTACTGTCTTCCTTTAGCAGTTATATTCCTTTTACTAACCCTCCTTCGACAGTGCCTCCAGCACTGAGTGCTCTAGCAGACAAGTACACCCTCCTCATTACAGCTGGAAAAACAGGCTCTCATTGCAGTTGTAAAGTTCTGAAACAAGGGAAAGAATTATTACACTGATTAAAACAAACAAAAAAAACCCCAAACAAAACTAACAAACAAAAAAGACAAAGGCTCCCTTCTTCTGTTTACTTTAGATATTGAATGAGATGTCTTGGTGGGGGGACTTGGTCACAAATAACTAAGAAGGGACATAGTTTTCTTGGCCATCAAGGAAAGCTTTTGTCCGGATTTGGGCCAAGACTGGGGCAGCTAGCTGATGGCAATGTCTGCCAAAGGTAGCTAGAACAGAGTACTGAACAGCAGGGTGAAGACAAAGCCACAAACCACCAGGTCTGCTGTAAGGGTTGTCTGGCCACAGGATGAGACTCTGCAGAAAGGTGGGGTGTGGCTCCTTCGGATGCCACCATGAAGCAGTGGAGAGTAAAACCCTTCTCTCTGCCTAATATTACATCTTATCCACTAAGCTAGTCCTTAAAATATTCCAGAGCAGGATTTTCATCCCAGTGCAGGAACACCACATCATGAGCTACAGACTGGTCAAGCCCTGAGTGGAACCTTGCCATGAAGCCCTCTGCCACCTGGGAAGTGCAGAAGCTACTCACTGAAGCTTCATGCAAAGACTTCCAAGGTACTTCTGTCACCCTGGACCTGGTACCCAGGGTAACATTTACCTAAGACATTGTCTGTACAAGACAGGGTTGAACATCGTGCTGTCATGCACAAAAGGATGAAACAGCTATAGGCACTGCAGAAAATCCTAAAAGAAGAAAAAAAGGAATGATTTGCATGGTTAGATTGTTCGGAGTTAGCATTGGTTTGGGGCAGAGGTTTAAATCTTTTTAACAACCTCTTATGCAAACAAAAGGAGGTAGGTAATAACGCCGACTAGAAAATAAAGACCCTTCTTCACAGCAAAGCCTGACAAAAACATGTGCACACACACTCTCACACACTCTTTTTCCTTGAAGTTTTCTGTGGAAAACTTCAACTGTACTTTGAAAACTTCTGAAAACTGAATCTATTGAAATGGAAAAGTTCGTATTTCAGATTATAATATCCACCTTCTGTTTTGCTTTCTGTGACGGTTTCTAAAGCAAAGCATGCCCTTTCTGCTAAACCCCCTATTTTCTTTCAAGAAAAATTTCCAAGGAAAACTTTTCACAGCCGTACTATGTAGCCAGTGACACACTCGGAGAAAAAAAAACCCAGCAAACTACTTAAAAACGATCTCATGAGGAGCTGTTCTCTTGTAATGATCTGCTGGGGGAAGGCCAGCTTGCCTCTGGTATCTCCCAAAGACTGAGCAAGCACAAAAATGACTGTTGCGCACATCAGCTCAGTGCAGGTCTCTTTATTTGCTATTTGCTCCAGTGTTTGTGCTATTCCTTAGGTGACCGCATTTTTGATTTCTTCTTTTTCGTCTGAATGAGCTTTCTATTACATTTTTTACTTGAATAAATAATTTAAGCATGGCCAGCAGGTCAAGGGAGGTTATTCTGCCTCTCTGCTCCGCTCTTGTGAGACCCCACCTGGAGTACTGCATCCAGCTCTGGAGCCCCTAGAACAAGAAGGATATTGACCTTTTGGAACAGGTCCAGAGGAGAGCCACAAAGATGATCAGAGGGCTGGAGCAATCTCCTTCAAGGACAGGCTGAGAGAGTTGGGGTTATTCAGCTTGTAAGAGGCTTCAGGGAGACTTTATTTTAGCCTTCCAGTATCTGAAGGGGGCCTACAAGAAAGCTGGGGAGGGACTTTTTACAAGGGCTTGTAGTGACAGGATGAGGGGAAATGGCTCAAAACTGGAAGAAGGTAGATTTAGATTAGAAATTAGGAAGAAGTTCTTCCCTATGAAGGTGGTGAGACACTGGAACAGGTTTCCCACAGGAGCTGTGGATGCTCCATCACTGCATGTGTTCAAGGCAAGATGGGATGAAGCCTTGTGCAACCTGATGTAGCAGGAGGTATCCCCGCCATGGCAGGGGGGTTGGAACTAGATGATCTTTAAGGTCCCTTCCAACTCAAACCATTCTATGATTCTGTGAAACAAACCAAATGTACTGTGCACAAACTGCTCAAGACATGGAAGTCATTTTCAACCTAAGCTATAAGCATTTCTAATTAGGCACAGTACAAATGGTCACAGTGGAAGTCAATTATACTCACTACATGTTTTTGCAGACAAATAATACTGGTTTATAAACATCCAACTCACTGCAGGGTCTTGTTTTCTTTTATGCTATTCTAGGCAAAGAAATACGTAAAAAAGAGTAATTGGTTTGGAAAAGAAAACTGATGCAACAGGCAAGAGGAGAAATAAGAGCTTTAGAAAGAACCATCAAAAGAAAATGGGCCCATGTGCAGAAGAGAACTGGAAAGGGGCAATATGCGGGGGGATGTGGGCACGCAGTCCTCCAATGGATGCATTCAAGTATCCCAAGAAAAGCTCTCCATGCTCGTGGGGCTTGGTCTCCACCACACAGCATCTCCCGCAGCACCAGCCTCACCGTAGCTGCAAGTCACGCCGGACACTTTCTGGATAGAACACAGAGGCCTGCTTTGTGTTTGTGTTGCCCTGGGCTTTCTCCCGGGGGCCGTTCAGCCGTCCCGCTGCCCAGGGGGAGCAGGCGCCCTGACTCCAGTGCCGGGGCACAGGCCACGGCACAGTGCCCGGGGTGCCCCCGGGCCGCCTGGCTGCCCTCGCACCGCTCGGCCCCTCCCGACAGTGAGAGCGGGTGACCCCGCTGAGAACCCCGCGGCAGGGGACGCGGCCAGAGCAAGCGGGCAGAGCAGGCGGGCAGAGCAAGCGGGCAGAGCAGGCGGGCAGAGCAGGCGGGCAGAGCAAGCGCCCGCCGCCCGCGGCGCTGGAGGGAGGAGAGTCCGGAGTAACGTCCCCGCCGCTCCCCGGCTCCCGCTGCCTCCGGAAACGGCCGGGAAAGGCACCGGGGACTGGGGAAAGAGCTCCGGGCGCCGGAAGCGGCCTGGCTCGCCGGGAAAGGCCGTTCCGGGCGGGCGGGGGTCGCGGGGAGGCGGCCTCCCCGGGCCCGCCCGGGTGTTCTCAGCGGCGGCTGCCGGCTCGGCGTGGGGGCGGCCGGGAGGATGCGGCGGCGGCAGCGGCGGCAGCGCATAGCCTTGTCCTTGTCTCCACCTGCTGATTTCATAAGCAAATATCCTCGGGGAAAGTAACCTTAACAAGAAATAAATAAACACACGTGACGGTTGGTTTAAAGCTGCATTTCGGGGCACCTTTCTAGGAGCTGCCGCTGCAGCCAAATACAGGGATCCGGGAGAGGAGAACAGACTAAAACCAGAATGAGCGACCGCGTTTTTTTCCGCTGCTACACCCAGAGTTTTGGAAAAGGAGCACGGTGCCATTCTGTCTTTTTGTTTCATTGAAAAGGTTCACCGAGTGCCGACGAGCAGGGGCTGCTAAGCGCCCGTCATTTTGCACGGAGAGGGAAACGAAGGCAGAAGAAGCTCTTGTGCAAGTGGCCGCCAGCGTCGGCACTGCAATCGCTCGATACCTTTGTGGAGCTCTCGTGTCAAAGAGCATCACCTTCAATGCGCTGAACCCTTCAAAGGAGCACGCACCGGGGCTCCAGCCTAACCTGCCTCTCGCCCTCCTCCCAAAGGACTAAAAATACAGGGAGGGGGATGTACAAAGGCATTTCTCATCAGCTGCTAAACGGTCCAATATACTCGTAACCTTTGCTTCTCTGCTTTATAGCAAGTGAGTGATGAAAACCTGGTGGGCCAGGCTTGCAGGATGGACTCTGAGCCACCGGGATGCATTTTCAGAACTGGACGAAAATACTCTGAAGCGGACACCTGGAAGAGGCATGGGCAACAAGGGGAAATCCTGTCGGGAAAGGAAGAGTTTAAAAAGATTAAGAAAAATTTCTGGTGAAAATTTTAAGAGGTGCTGGCACGGATCAGTTTTCCTGAAAAGCAGGAATCAGGCTCTGAGCTGGCTCCTCTGATGCTATTTGGAGACCTCAAAAACAAAGTCATTTAGAAAGTTCTTCAAGGAGTCCAGCTATAACTACAAAGACATAAAACTCCAGTCAGACACAGGAAATTCTTAGGGGAATACAAGAATTTTATGAGTCAGAAGAAAAAATCCCTCTGAATACCTAACTAAACTAATCTAATGAAGTAGTCACCAGGAAAGGAGTGTGATGAATCTGTATGTCAGGAAGGACAAATTTAAACAAACAGGAAATTGAACAACCTGAAGCCGTTTTCATTTTTATTCCCTGTGCCCTGCTCCCTTTTTTCTTACAAGGTGCAAACTGGCTGCAGAAGCTGCCATGTGAGTTTGAGGGGACTATTTCATTTCAGATGAAGTCTCAATTTAAAAGATATTAATTCCCTGGCTTCATTTCCCAAAGTTGCGAGGTTGTTTATTTATGATTGATTATTTGCACTATTGTAGACCCTACACGGGTCAGTACAATGAAGCCACCAACCATTGCAAAGGAACACAGGGCAAGTATTTTATGTAAAGTTTATAACCTAAAATGTATCTTCCTCCCTGGCAAGTAGGACTGAGGCTAAACACTTCCTATTAGATGTTTTACCCGTCCTAGTAGCTAGAGGGTTCAATCCTAAATGAGTTAGTCCCAGTTCAGCATCCCATTGAGGTTCAAGTTTAGCCTTTGACATGGAAAAGTTGTCAGAGAGGTTTCCAGAGAGATTCTCATGTCTGTAAGGGCCTTGACTTGAGGCAGAGTTAATTTTGAGATCACACGTGTGAAGCAGTATTATACAGAATGTTATGGAGCCATGCATCAGCTAAACTCAACAAAGAAGGGGTTTACATATGTACAGTTTTGCGTCCTGGATGCCTTTTGTAAGGAGTGAGGAGCTTTTTCAATTTATAACCTTTTAATTTGAAGTTCTCTCATTTAGGAAATAATTTTAGCAAATTGCACTTTGCAAAGATCACATTGGAATTCCTAAAACTACGAAGATTGATACTATTCTCACAATGTTGCTTCTATACTAAAATTAAATTTGCACTAAAGCCCTTCTGTTACTTCAGGTTTACTTCAGCTTGAAGGATAGGTTTAAAGAAGCCAGATTTTTTTTTTTTTTTTTTTTTTTGCTTATTTTAACGAGTTTTCTGATTTCAAATGTCTTTATTCCAGAGTGGAAAAAAAAGAAAAAGCAAAATTCTCTTTAAACATTGTACAAAAATTCATTATATGAAAACAAAAATACTTTTTTTCCCAATTTTGATTTTTTTTCCCCTTTATTTTATATTTCATACTAAAAAATTCAGATAAAATGTTATGCTAAAATAACTTTGAGATGAAAAATGAAACCTTCATCCCCAAAACACAAGCCACTGTTCTCTCAGCCTCCACGGTCTAATGTGCTGTGGTAGACAGTATGTTAGCCATAGGCTGATCTGACTGCAAACTACTTTTATATAAATTTAGGACACTGCTTAGTTTCCTATCTGAACTGCCTGTCTGGATCCTCCTATTTAGGGTTGATTCTGGACTCCACTTAAAATACTAATTGTTTATATTAAGCAGACAAGAGAATGTGTGATGTATTTGAACTGTCAAAAGTGTTGTGAACAGCAGCAGCTGGAAGAGGAATGTTTAATTCACTGTTACCCTCAAGCCTTTTAGAATCCTGTATCAGCAGCTAAATCTTATTCTTGCAGGCAAGAAAAACAGGGTATGAAGGGGTAGCACTGCAAAGCTTCTTCTACAGGGTATTCAGAAGTCATTATTAAGTCAAACTAGAGCATCACTAAATCTACAGCAGTATTGATGCATCCATGAAAACTGTGCACATTTTTCTGTGCAACAAGCTCACATTTTGTGGCTTCTTTTTTGTGCTGGTCTGCTCACACTTAGCTGGTGCCAGTGATGTGATGCAGGTAGTGATGGGAGATATCACTTGAACCATTCACTATATGTGATACCCCTAAAAAAACGAGTCTTGATACTACTGGTTGTTGTAATACTCTTAAGTCTTCTGGACAAGGGGTCAGCAGCTCGTGTGGAGCTGTGAGTTAGGATAAGTTTCCTCCCCTGCACAGTTTATTCTCACAGGGCATGTCAGGCACATGCTCGGGATAGTTCCCCCATCATAGTTGTTGCAGCGTAAGCTTGTGCTGGGACCAGCAAGGCCCAAAACAAGGGTTAGCAGTTGTTATTTAAGACAGACTAATAAAGGTTTTGCTAAGTAACAGGATCGGGTTGTTTTAAAAATTTATAAAAACATTGTATTTGCAAAAGCAGAAAAAAAAAATAATCCAACCACATTATGCTATTTTTCATATTTCCTTTAGGAAATCTTCTAAGTAAAACAGCAAATGTGCCACACATAGACAAGTGATCCTTCTACTACCAAGGGAAAGAAAGGTCTGAAATATTAAATAAGGAGATGTACGAGCTTCTGCAAACTGCTGTAGTGCAGGTTTTCCTTGGGAGGTCTGACTTCTGCCATGTGGTTTGGAGTCTTTTTTTTTTTTTAATGCCATATTTACATAACGGATTTGGAATGCTCAGGAAAGCAACACCGCTTTTGTTCATCCCATCAGTCTTTTACTTGTCCAGTTGCCACTGCTGTATTAGTAGGGAAAAATAGATGTAATGAGGTGTAAAATAAAGCTCTGCATGCAAAGACAGCGCTGTACCTCATTTCACTTTAATATTTACTTCTAAAGTAAACTCTGCTGAAACCTTGCATAAATAGCTCTGAATGAGTTCGCAAGGTATTCTGAACTTACTGAAGTCACACCTCACACAAACAATTGCTTATTTGGTTCCTTACTGCTGGAATTTCTGCCAAGAGAGCCCTGGGGTGAAGTAAGAGGGGAGATACAGGTAGGTTGGGCTTCACTGGAAGAAGAATTGTTAACAAAACAGAAGTCAGACAGCAGAAACACAGTCCACAGCAACTGACAGTAAGCAAGAATAGCTAAGTTGAAAAGAAGCTGCAGGTAGAGAATTTTATTAGATTTTAATTTGATTTAATGCTTTTTACACCCCATGTGTCCAACTTCCCAGTTTCAGCCTTTCCACTTTCTTTCATCTTTTCATTAGTTTTTCCTTACACTACAGGAAGTATTTCTTTCCTTTCTTTTTCACCCAAAAAGGCAGCAAACTGCCTATCTGAGCTTCCTCTCAGGCAGTGTGTGCTTGGGAGTGTAAAGTCAAAGAACAGTAGCCTTGATTAGACTAGGTTTTGGAAGGAGGCGTACAGAGATTATGTTTAGGTTTGAAAGATGAGTTCTAAAAGGGAAGTCTTACAGAGACTTTTCACCAGTTAAGGCAAAATACAAAATCTTAATAAGGGCTCAGGAGGAAATCTTCCATAAAACCAGGTTTTTAAACAAAAGAAACATGAAATGCTTACTTGCTGTAAGCAGATGTTTTCATAGGGATGTCTCTGTTCCACCAAAGACCCATTCAAGCCAGAACAGCCAGTAACCTGCTGGTCAGGAGGTCCCCTGGGAGATGCATGAGAGGCTTCTGTCCTAATCGACTTGCAATACTTTGTATGCAAAGTGGAGAAGCCTTATCAAGGCAGACTTAGGGGAAGGTGTCACAGGATGGATGAAGAAATTCATCAGCTTCCTGCCCTTCTCTTGATGCCACTCTCAGCTGTCTTGGTCTTTCTGCCTCCTCACCATTCACCAGCTCTGGTGATGACCCATTTGTGGGAGAAAATTCAATTCACTAAACCAGCAGAAATTTTTTTATTTACTTTTTTTTTTCCCTGGGCTATCAATCTCAGTCTGTTAACTGAGAGGTTAAGCAACCACTTGGAAGCAATGCAAGGCAGAAGGTGAGGATACAGGGCAAGGGGCTTAAGGATTACTCACTATGATACCCCTGTTTGATAGAAACCTCTGAGCTCAGCCTTGACACTACATCTTTGCACTAATATCACAGAAACATGACTATAAGCTGACCACAGGAATAACAGATTTGACTAAAAGGCTGCCTGAAGTCAGTGCCTTTGTAATGCAAATAAGCCTGTAATCCTTCTGTCCCAAAGATCCCCTCTGTCTCAGCATTACAAAGGGCAAAGTATGCCAATTTGGAACTTAAAATAGATAACCTGTGTTATTATCTGGGCTGCATCTTTTCTCAAGAGAGAAGGTAGCAGAAGATGCACTTTCCAGGGAAGTGACTGAAACATACTATGCTTTCCATTCTCTAAGCACACTGTGAGCACTTTAAAAAACAGATTGCTCAAGAAAAGCTATCAGGTCCTAACCCTATCTTGGATATAACAAAATCTAACTTTTGACACCAAGCTACCCCAGTACTGATCCAATGCTATTCAACAAACTCAGACCTTTTTTTAAATGCTGCATAACTCTCCACAAGCACAATGTCTGTTTACTTAAGTTCTAAGCGGGCAAAGCGGATTTAGCAGCATTGCAACAATGGAAGCTGCAGGCACAGGGAAGGACTGGAATGCCAGAGGTTGCTGGGTTTTTCCCTCTCTACACTTCACATGTCCATCAGATTGCAACCAAATTAACACATATTCTGGGTGCAGGGTGCTCTTAACACTTAGCAGAACAGGTTTGCTTTTGGTTGTCTAAAAGGGACTGTTCTAGGCTCAAACCGCCACTGAAATTTGAAGGGCATCTAGTACCCTGAACAGTTTGCTCAGCCCAAAAACTCCTTGTGCACTCCCTGACTTCTTCCCATCTCCTCAGGAAGCTGAGGCATACCCCTGGTTTTAAATAGTCATGCTGCATGTAATTTTATCACTCCAGGTGTTCTCAATAGTATTGCTTTGTAGAAAACAACTGAAGAGGTAAAATACAGTCCAAATCTCTGCAGGAAAAGAGCAGAGCCAACAACACAGTCAGTTCCTGAAAAATGCCTTGGTTCCCATGCCACAAGCAACAGTCCATAAAGCATCTCACAGAAAACAGCTTTCGAGCAAGACCTAGAGGACTTGAGGACCTCCGACCCACATTCCAAAATGCACCTTAAGAATGCACTTGTCTCCCTTGCAGGCAGCTTAATTACGTGCAGATTCTCAGTACAGGCCATATCTGACATCAGCTTCAGAGCCTCACCTTCGACCAGATTAAAACGGTTGTACATTTTGACATGCAACACGATGGTGTTTCATTTGCACAAACACAATCCCATTGCTGTGGTGTATTTTTGAGGGGGGAGGTGGAGTGGGGAGGAGGAAGAATTCCTACTCTGTTGTATTCAAAGCAGCCTCAGCAGCAAAACTTTCAGTTTTGCTATACCTTTCAACCTCTCTACTTCAGCGTCCAGCTGTCACTAGGTGCAATACTTGTTTCTTACTGTTACTCCCAGTAACTTATCTTTTAACCTACACCCGAAGAAATATTAAGTCTAAAACACTTGCAAAACTGCGAACTGTTTTCTAGAAAGACCTGAAACAAAGTGGTCACCCTTTGGCGAGCTGTGTGTGCAATGATTGATCATCTCTATTGTTGGCATTCCCAGGGGTCACCGAGGGGTTCAGCTGCATTGTCCAGGGCAGCACCAAAAAGAAAGGCTGTCACAGCCAGCTGACTGTGCAATCTAGGAAACCAACCTGTGGGTGCCAGTAATTAAGCATCCAATTAAATGGGGCCTGAGCTCTGAGTTGATGGCAGGTTTGGGAATTTGTTTTTAGTTTCTTTTCGAAGAATAAAATTGCCTTAAACTGCAGTCTTTAAGGGTCTAAAAAACTTTCCACAAATTTGTCCAAAAAAAAAAAAAAAATCAATGAAAAAATGGAGAATTTGGACTAAATTCAAATAGCTCAACTATTTTCCACACTTAATTTTGAAAGCATATAGTTCAAGCCTTTGTTTGAAATGTTTCCTTTACAATATCAATTTATGTTAAAAAAATCTGAGGGGTATACACCTTGTACCAGTTCAATACATTGAAAAAAAAAATCAAAATCTTTTATTTCTGCTTGCCAGACACACAAGTCTCCAGCCTTGTTTCCATATACAGGTTTGTTCCCCAAATAAAATAATCCTGTTGTGCTCACAGTTCTAGCTGTAGCTACACCAGCCTCTGGGACTAACTGCAGCCTCCTCTATTTGAATATTTTATCTCTTCTCTTACATACAGTAAGAATGTACAGCAAAAGCTACACAGCCATCC
This sequence comes from Todiramphus chloris collaris, assembly GCA_025345505.1. Lineage (NCBI taxonomy): Eukaryota > Metazoa > Chordata > Aves > Coraciiformes > Alcedinidae > Todiramphus > Todiramphus chloris. Next base: position 35,800,365 of record JANVCC010000010.1, on the reverse strand, counting down.
AAATAAATAACATGGGTGAGTAAGGCAAACAATAATTTTATTTGCAGTTTTGTACTATCGTATCTTCCTGCTGTCCCTGCGTGTAACAGTCTACTTGTCTATGCCCATCCCATAAGACTATGTTTCTTATCTTTTTCTTCACTATTCTTTATTAAGATCATTTAAATATTGCATAGGCTTCAGTGAGTATCAGTTCATTTCCTGAGAGTACAGCATTCTTCACTCTTGCTTTGAATGTTTTTTACAATATCTGCTATCACTGCTGTAACTCTCTAATTCCCCATCATTCATTAGTTTTAAAACAGACTTACACAAATGAACCATAATGTGGAACTAATGAGACATGTGCGGGAAGTTTCTGTAAATACAGTCTGAATTAAAGGTAGAGTGTCTGCATAACTTAGATATTCTTATTCTTTACATTGCACTGAAGATAACACTGAATGCCCTTCATTTATTAATCTTTACAAATTTGCAGAACACTCTGCCTTATTGTTCCAGCTTCTTTAACAGAGCACCTTTGCGTTTTTAAATATGCAGTAACACATAGAGTCACAGAAATGCTTCAGTTGGAACAGACCTTTAACATCATGAAGTCCAACTGCACTGCCAGGTCACCACTAAACCACGTCCCTCAGCGCCACATCTACACGTGTTTTACATCCCTTCAGGGATGGTGACTCCACCACTTCCCTGGGCAGCCTGTTCCAGTGCTTGACAACCCCTTCTGTGAAGAAATTTTTCCAATGTGAACCTTTCCTAACACAACTTGAGGCCATCTCCTCCTGTCCTATCACTCGTTACTTGGGAGTACAACTTGCCTCCACCTCACTACAGACTCCTTTCAAGTAACTGTAGAGAGCAATAAGGTCTCCTCTCAGCCTCCTTTTCTCCAGGCTGAACAATCCAAGTTCCCTCCGCCACTACTCATAAGAATTGTTCTCTAGACCCTTCACCAGCTTCATTGCCCTTCTTTGGACACACTCCAGCACCTCAATGTCCTTCTTGTAGTGAAGGACCCAAAAAAAGAACACAGTATTTGAGGTGTGTCAAGCACAGGGGGATGATCACTTCTTGGTCCCACTGGCCACACTATTTCTGATAAAGGCCAGGATGCTGTTGGCCTTCTTGGCCACCTGGGCACACTGCTGGCTCATGTGCAGCCAACTACTGACCAACACTTCCAGGTCCTTTTCCACCAGGCAGCTTTCCAGCCACTCTTCCCCAAGCCTGGGATTGTTGTGACCCAAGTGCAGCACCCAGCACTTGGCCTTGTTGAACCTCACACCATTGGCCTCGGTCCATCAGTCCGGCCTGTCCAGATTCCTCTGTGAAACCTCCCTACCTTCAAGCAGATCAACACACCTGCCTAACTTGGTCTTGTCTGCAAACTTACTGAGGGTGCCATTGATCCCCTCATCCAGATCATTGATGAAGATACTTGACAGAACTGGTCCCAATACTGAGTGCTCACCACTTGTGACTGGCCACCAAGTACATTTAACTCCATTCACCACCACTCTTTGGGCCCAGACTTCCAGCCAGTTTTTCATTCAGCAAAGCATATGCCCATCGAAGCCATAAGCAGCTAGTTTCTCCAGGAGAAAGCTGTGGGAAACAGTGTGTCATGCTCCTATCCAAATTCTAAAGCAGAACTGCAGGCTGTAATACATTTGATTACTTAGGCATTTTAATGTTATTGTCCACCTCCATCTGTGCAAGGTTTAAACCTGGCACTGACCAATGCAGTTTATGAAAATTTCAAAAAATATGCAAGAACTAATGGCAGAGGAATGAAAGAAATATACTGTTACTGCTCATACAAATTATGAGAAACTCATTAAAGCTCAATCATTTGTGGATAAGTAAAAACATTCTCAGAGGCAAAGTGCCAGTGGAAATCTCATGAGTTTCAGCTTCTGAAGTTTCCCACTAACCTCCTCTGCTGTGGAAAGGAGGCTAGAGGGGGGAGGGATGGACAGAGTCTCTGTATAGTCTACCCCTTTCTTGATGTGATGAAGGAAGATCACGCCAACTTAAGGCCATGGGCATTTAGATGAAGGTCTGTGTCCTTACTCCCACCCAGATACAGTCAAGTTGTCTTGCCATTCTGCATCCCATACTAGCAGGCACTATTCCATGACTCAAGGGAAGATAATAGAATGGAAGTAAGTATATGAGCACTTTCAAAACCCATAAATCTTACAGATAAACTTACTTCTAATGAGAATATAAACAGGGGAAATCTGCTCTCATGACCACCTCCTTAAAAAGTAAGAGGCAGAAACATTATGCTTCTGTTTCTAAATTTTAATGTTTTAAAAATGCATCCTTCAGATTTCACATCTGTATTTATTGTGTCAGGTGTCCTTAATTTGATTAGAACAGTTAACACAGAATAAAAGACTTTGACTTTCTAAAAGATCAAGAATAGCAACATAAAATCAGCAAAATACCTGCCTACTAAGCTTTTGGAAAATTTCACATGCTTTCTGAAACATTCCAAAGACCAGATTAATATTTGGGCTCAGAGTGAAGCTTAATTTATTAGGTTTACAGTGGTTTTGATTCGCTCTTGTTACAGACCATCTCTCTTTCAGTTACATATTTCACTTCCTGCCCATGAATGGATGAACAGTGGTGAGTGATCAATTTACGAAACACATTTTGTCAGCTTTTTTACATCTGACAATTCGTACTTAATTCAAGAGAAAGAGAAGAAAATTGCTACAGTTCTTTGGAGTAACGATAACTGGAGACACATAGGCAGATTTGCTGTTTCTTTTTTTTTTTTTTTAAGAAAGGTAAGAAAAATGAAATGAAAATGCATACAAGGAGAAACAGAACTAAAATAATCACAGGTAAACTCATCCTTCCCATAAATACACTGTACCCAAGATCTGTGTACAGGTGATTTACTGGCACCCAGCAGAAGAACTTGAGAGTCATTGTGAAGCTTTCCTCTTAAATTTATGATTTTTTTTCCACTATACCTCCACAGTGGCAGCTGTGGAAAGTCACTTGGGGATCACACCCACTCATTCCCAGCTCTCTGCACATCCATTCCAGATAGAGACAATCTCTCCTCAGTTTAACCATCAAAGTTACATGCATAGTTGATGGGCACTCAAAAGGGTAATTCAGTGCACCCCCAGATAGACTTCTCCAGCAGAAGGGATGAACCCTTCTGAGAATTATTATCTCTTCCAAATGACTCTGGATGAAGCTTGGAAGGTTATGTCAGGGTATATAGTCAGATAAGATGATCCCACTCCCCCTATACGGTACAGCTTGTATAAAGTCTCCCTCCAAATGCAATGCTACCATTTCTCCACAGGCACGGAAGGACTGTGTGAAAGCAGGACACAGAGATAACCTAAAAACAGTATTATGTAAATAACCAAAGCACCTACATTGCTACAGTTAGTAAAGAAGAGCAAAAACTTGTGATAAATTAGATGTTCCAGGGTTTATTCAGAACAACCAAAGACTGAGAATATGAAATTTGTGATCTTGATAGGCATGGTGTTTGGAGAAGAGCATACAGATCTAAGATTGTACAGACACCTGCACTATAACTGATGAAAAGGCTGGGACCACTTACTCTGTAAAGAACAGCAGGTGGGCATGTCAACGGTATACCAAACAATAGAGAATGGTAATTCAGCCCCTGATAGAAAACAAGGTAGCTGAGACTTGTGATCAGATCACATCGGGATGCAGTTCTTTCCTTGCAGAAATACTTTCAGCCCTTGTAAGTTAATTCAGCATCGTCTGGCTTAAGATCTGATCACGCTGTTCTTACTTGCAAAAAACTCAGTGCAAATTGTGTCTGACTTAAACTGGCAGCATTAGACCTCATTGGTGTTTTGACTTAGGACTTAATCCTAAACAGATGGGTGTTCACATGTACAGTGGCAGTTGCAGTGGTATGACACAAACTTGTCTACCGTTACATCTTAAAGGCTGTGGTTCCCACTAAATTAAGTCTACAAAAGACAAATTAATGGTCTTTGCTTCATACTCAGATCAACACTGTAAAGATTTTGATGGTGATCACTGAACATTACAGTTTGATTAAAAGCAGCCTTCATTTTCCCCTTTACTTTTAGTACCACAAAACCTGAAATCAGTTTTGATAAGAGCCTAAAAGATGAAATATTAAAAGCTGACCGATCTTTTGTATGGTTTCTTACCGGTCATAAATTTACAGCACTGTATCAATGAAAGAAAAACATGAAATATTTTCATCTTTATTGAATCTTCTGTCAATAACTATCACTTGGCTAGTGTATGCAGTCTAATGGAATGAAATGGATTTTTTTTTCAAATAACAGATTTTCTCCAGTTTAAACTAATACTATATGATATCATTCTTATCATCTTGTACAGAAAAGATGTTTAGGCTTTTTTTTCTCTTTGACAAATCCAGAAGAACTAAACAAAAACAGCTTGCACCTCCTTCTTATTCAAGTTCATAACTCCATAAACCAAAACAGAAGATGTGCAATTCTGGACAACATGAACTCAGCCACAAAAGATCCTATTCTTAACAAGACATTACCTAAAACCAACAAAGGAAAATGCAAATTATGGTAGTAAGGAAATAATGAGAAAAAGTGGACACATTGACCATAAACATCCTGTCCTGTTAAATTCATCAAGGCACACAGGCAAAAACCAGCAGTTCTCTTTGCCTGGTGTTTGGCTGCAGAAGTCAAAGTTTGGCTACTGAAGTCAAAGGAGCCACCTGACATATACTGCATGGGGGCTGAAGCAGGGAACCCACTGAACGTCACTGTGGTCTTGCCCCCTCCTCCATCCCAGAGGTGCTTGTCCCAGTGTTTTTACACATCTCTAGATTTCCTCTGGGATTCATTCAGGTCACAGCAGTGCCAAGCATCTCCAGATTGTCATAACTGAAATGATCCTATTGCTGTGTTAAGTTGTTTTTGTCCTTACTGAAGCTGTGGAGTCCTCCCAGAGTGGGAAGGGAGAGTCAGAGTGGTTGGAGGAAAGCATCCTAAGCAATTCTTCTCCCTCAGCCAAAAACAGGAAGTTGGGTTAGATTGGTTTGGTTTAAATTTGGTTTTACTGTGAATCTGGAAAGCAAACATTAAGTAATTCTAGTCTCTGTGAATGAAAAAGTGGAAAGACACTTCAGCTGAGGACCCATATTTTTTGTCATCTTCTTCTGATTCAGTAGGGCATCACAGGAACAAAAGAACTTCCCTCCTCCATGAGAAGCCAAGTAGGAACTGGATTTTAGTACCTTACAGAGGCCACTAATCTTGCATCTTGTACTCTGCTCTCTCCTCCTTTGACCTTGTCTGTTTTCAAAGAGGCAGAATAAAAAGACCTATGAGGAACAAGGGATGCTTTTTCACAGGACAATCAATGCGGTGGTCCACCCAAAGAAGGGTCTAGGAACTACTGAGTCAGCACTTGATTTCCCCATGCAGCCTTAGTCACTGCCTAAATCAAGGGCCCCAACCCAACCTTCTCATCTGCTTGGCTTCCAGACAAATAAAAGATTTAAATTTTTGTTAGTCACCAGAAAAGAGAGCAAGAGGAATTTTCAGGTGAGTGGAAATGAATGAAAAGGCAACGGAGGATCTCTTCGTGAACTTTCCTGAAGGGTGAAGACCTGCAGTGGAGACTCAACTTGGACTTCTGGAATAAGCAAGGAATTGACTGAATAAATTCAGGCATATTGGGAGGGAGATACAGTTTAAAGAGATTTAATTTTTAAGGAGGAAAAACAGATTTGTCTTTAGAATGCATCAGATTGTACCAAATACAATATATACTAAGAAACATCTTACTAGGATCTTTTCAGTATTTCCAGGGAACTGTCTTTCTGATTTCACCTCCTTTTCCCTGTAAAATCGGCATTATTATTTCCACCATAATGGTAAACACCATAGAACACCACAACAAATGTGGAACATCTTCAACTCTCATGGCCTGCAGAAAAGATCAGACTGCTCAGAATCTTGCATGATTCAAACTGATTTCATGAAATAGCACTGACCAGAACATTTAACATCCTCCAGGTTACAGTGTGTTAAGTATCATTCACATTTGCAAATACGAGTGGTTGTTTTAAGAAATTAATGCATGGGTGAGTGATCCTATGATAAAAAAGTAAAAACACGCTTTCTTAGACCTATATTACTAATAGAAATATTAGTCTTTAAGAGCTTTTGGAAGTTTTAGATCCTGCAAGTATTTTTTGTCCTATATGCCTAAGCGCTCAGATCATATTTACATATCATTTAAACTCCACGATTATTACATACAGGATTTTAACAAACAAATTTAGGCCTTTATCTATAGCCTGCATTCTGCTGCAGAAATCACACAGTTTAACTAGGTGAGAGATTCCAGACCTGGAATTGTCTTTCTTTTGCACAAAACCAAGATGCCCTTGACATAAATTTTGTGGTATGGGTGACTGTGTAGGCAGAGTAAAAAGCTAATTCAGTTGAATACATTTACCATGCTGCCTTTTACATTGCTTTCCAGGGACAATTTCTTACAGAACTTCGTTTGCTCAGTCTAAAAGGAGACACTTTGCCATTCATGATTTGATTTATGGTGGACCTAAGAGGTGTTCTCAACTGAGAAACTGTTTCCACTGCACTAGGTCTTGGGCATGTTCAGTATCAAGAGACAGCTCTTTCCCTGAAAAGCCCTGCAATGTAAATGAACTAGACAGACAATAAGCAGGAGAAAGAAGGCATAGGGAAAAAGTACTTTGCCCAAGGCCATAGATATGCTGGAATAGGGCACAGTATCAGCAGATGTCCATACAACATTAAAAACACGAAGCAGCCATCCAAACTATGTTCAGACCTACGCATCCCAGCTATCTATATAAACCTAGATGAATGATGGCAGCTTCTGCACCAGAAGATAGTAGATATACGATGTATTCCTGTATCCTACAGAATTCTTGGCTCCTGGCACCAAGCAGTGATCTAAACAGTATCCCATGCTGCCATTCTTCAAAACCTCTTCAGAAGTAGGTACATGATACACAGTGTTGTAACACTCCATTTACAAATTAGTAATAGAATCATAGAATGGTAGGGGTTGGAAGGGACCTCTGGAGATCATCAAGTCCAACCTCCCTGCCAACGCAGGAACACCTAGGACAGGCCACACAGGAATCATAGTTCAGCTTCCAAACAGCAAAGCAGACAGGCAATTTGCCCCCCTCCCCCAGGCTGGTTGGACTAGATGATCTTTTAAGGTTCCTTCCAATCCTAAACATTCTGTGAGTCTGTGATTCATGTTTTAAATTGAGTACTAGTAAAGCAATGGCACAATACAACTGACTTGAGCTGTACATGGCGTGGGTAAGTTGCATTTGAGCTATATAACCATCTCAATGAGACACAGCTGCGACCAGAAACCTCCCTGCTTGTCCATTTTTGTGGCTTCTCTTGCACATACTCCAGTTTTGGCTAACAAAATGGGACTATGGCAAAGTTAATTATCACAGTTAGTATGTTATAGGGTTAATGTGACTGAATGAATTTTCATTTAAAAGGAACAAAAAAACTCTTTATGAGGTTTGTAAATGTAGGATCATGTAATAGTCCCACCAACAGTCTTCTACTTTGTCCACTGAAAAAGACTGCAATGGAAGTAGCTCTTCAGAAGTAGTCAGGTCTCCTGGCTCAGTAGGAAACTGCACAGTGATTAACAGGTCTAAGCAAGAATCACACTTTTGTATTTAAGAAATCCAGCTCTCCAGAATAGTAAAGATGTTATGCTGCTGAATGTTGCTAACTTGATAAAGCAATTTGCTGACTAACAAGAGACTAACTTCCCAACAGACCAAACCTATCTGAAGCAGCTACACTTATGACTAATGAAAAATCCTCAGCTAATCTACTTTATAATTTAGCTCAGTACCAGTTTCCAAGTGCATGTAATAAACCCATGATTTATCTATTTTTCATGTCTTCTCAGGCTACTTTTGCTAAATTGTTTCTTAAGCACAGCCATTTTCAGCTAAATAAGATAAAAGATTGTCTTTAGTACTTCAGAAGAAAGGTAAAAAGTTTTTCCTAAATAAATCTGATTAATTTGCTTACATTCATGATAATGATAATAAAACAGAAAATCTAGATCCAAATATTTTCATTACAGGACCAATTTAAGCACCTTGCAAGATCCTTCTCAGCAAGATCCTCAGAGCATGTCAAGAAAGAAGCAGCAATGGTTATTAAAGTATATATAAGACAAAAATAGAAAATTGTATTTGTTGATATTATATTCCCAGCTTCAGGAACAAGGCCCTTTAATGCACAATTCTTACCGCAGGCTGACAGGCAGTGCTTCGTGCCGGAGCAGCACAGAGAGTTTGTGTGCTAGCTCACAAGGGCAGAGCATCTTTAAGTAGCTGTTCTATTAATGAGAGCTCAAGCAGGATTTTTTGGAGGGAGGAATATATTATCCAAAAAACCTCACAAAATAGACATTACACAGATTATTCACACAGAAAGATTTAAGGCTGTCGGCCTCCATAAGTAGGTTCATGGATCTACCTTACGGAAGTGAACAGGCTTCCTATTAAAATAGCATAACAGCTGAGAAGAATCATGTCAACGATAGCAAGGAATAGCCCAGCTCAGAAACAAGTGAGATAAACTAAGAAAGTGCATCTGCAACTACAAATCCAATATTAGAATTTGGAAAGTTATATATTAAGTCTTCTAGCAGCTGACTGCCTTCTTGAAAAATCCTAGATGAGCAAGCTTGTCTGGATGCTTGCAAAGTTTTTAATCAGCCCTCCCCAAATTAAAACATTGCTCTATATGTTGAAATAATGTGACCAAGTTTTGCCATCCTTTACAAGAGATGTAACAGCAGAGATCAATTACTGATCAATTACTGTAGATCAGCTCTGTTATAAGCAGACAGTTCACTGAGATGTATCAGTGAGATGTCCCGGCCACCTATACTCCAAGTCACACTGCAGTATGTCCCTGAAAACATTAAACAGATGGTTCAGCTTGTGTCTGTCTCTAAACGTTCATCTCATTGCTGAACGAATACAACAGATCGTGCTCTCCAGACATTGCATCCCTAACAATCTTCTTGTAGAGTTGTTAGTGCCAAGAACAAAACAGCACTGACAAGTAACAAGTGAGATAATCTGAGCTGCTGTTCTGTCTATGTAGTTGCTGTCTCCCACTGTCTCTCTCTCCCAGATCATGCACCCTTTCAAGAATCCACATGCTGGTGGTGGCCAGAGAGGAAATTATTCCTCATAGTTTAAAGACACTCTGGAGAGGTCATCTGCCTCATCCAGAAAGCTCTGGAGCTTCCTTATTCTTCAGTATATCCATTAATGATGCCACTTTTCCCTGTTACAGACTCTGTAAGTAATCTTTTTATGGTTTTTAATCAAACTCTCATTGTATGGTGACTGATGAATTTGTCACTATGGTTTCGTTATGAACACCAAATGTTGTTTTCTCCTCCCTGTTCTATCACAACCTGGGTGAAGAAACTGACATAAATAAAAGTTAGGACTTGATTTGTTAATCTGTATTTAGATCTATGATCCAATTGATCGATGGATGGTATTACTAAGTTCTCTGCTGCTTCAGGGACCTAAGGTGTCAGGCAAATTAAGTTTCTTTGGGGTTTCCCTAGTAGTAAGGGTCAGTAAGAGATTTTCACTTTCAAGATACCTTTTGGTTTTCATTTCTCACTCGGTCAAGAAGTTCCTCATGCTCTTAATAGTTGTACTGATTACTTTCATACAATAGGTCTGATGATAGGCTAGAGGAAATCAGGGCTGATAGCATGAGTTTGGAAGGTCTATTGCTGAACATCTGGAAGTGTAGCCAAGAGGAATTTATGAGAGGAAAGCATCTGACCACCCCCAACCTTATGATTTTCTTCTTTGACTGCTCTCTAGCACCTGTGCTGAATCACGTAGCCTAGCAAGTTAGTACATCTTAGGGGCCACATTAAGGGAACAATGCCAGTAAATACAAGAACTGAGAAAGTAAAGGGTGAGAACTGTGATGGGGATAGAGGGGTGGCAGCGTTGTGCAGCACTGAAGATGTGGGGATACGCTCATTCTGGTAGAAAAACTGATGTGCAGAGAGGAGAAACAACCATGGAGTCACTGGCTGATACTGGGGAGCCCAGACAACACCCAACAACAAGGTGAAGGACATTTCAGGAACTGTCAGGGGCTCCTTGACTTGCTTTGTGGTTGACTACTGGGGCAGCAGGGATCCAACAAAAGCTCATGTGTAGCTGTCCCTTGGGACAGCCTCTAGCTTCATGGGCAGCTATTACAGCTTAATTCCTGATACTAAGTGAAGAGTTTACAAAGTATTGATGGAAACAGTGATATAAAATCCCATCAGTAATCTCTACATTTCATTTGACCTGATAGAAGCAGGGAGACAGATGAACGGGTTCTGGAGATGCATCTGGTTTTTTGAGAGAAGCTGTCACACCGAATGATGAAGCTGAAGGCACAGTGCACCCCTGGGCACTTCTCTCTCTCCTGCCAGTTCACAGATGCATTTCTACAACACAGTGCTTCCCCAACTGTCACTTTATTGCCCGTGCACTCTCTGACTTCCTCCACAGCACTGCCTGAGTGACTCATACATGAAAGAGACTCCACTGGAGGCCATGAGTATTGTCTGGGGATTTGTCCTGTCTTTTTAACATGGAACAAAACTCAAACTCTCCTTCATGATTTCACTGTCAGTACTATCACTTGAATATCACATGGCTCCCCTCCACAGTGACATGCAGGATACACCAAGTATTACAGGAGATGACCCAAGAAAATTCCAGCCCTCCTGGCAGGCAGTAAGAAACTCAACCATTCCCACTCCCTGGCGACCAGTGGGCATGCTGAGACAGACTGCATTTTCTATGCTTATTTTTCTGTTACTAGAGTGGGATTAACAGTGTTCAGTAGCAGCTTTTGAGACCTGTTCTGGAATAGCATCCTGAAGATCTATTTTTCTCTAAATTATTAAAAAAAAAGTCTTTCATTAACTCATTATTCCAATATAACTCTTAATATTCTTAAATTCTAAAATTTTCTAACCAAGCACACAGCACAATAGGTATTCAAGACACTAAAAAATTGCTAATAATTTGAACAACATTGCTTCAGCTGTGGATTCTGTCATTTACTTTGTTCCCTAACAAATTTTGAGTAAAAAAACCATTTTGCCTACAACCTTTTTTGCTTTCAAGTACTTTTTTAGAAAAGAAATCTGTTTTCAATACCAGTGAAATTAATCATATTATGACAGGAAAGCAAAATTGTTTCATTTCATAAGATCTTCTAACAGCATGAAGCTAACCTCATGGTCTCTGAGACCAAAATTCTGCCAGCTATAGAATTATAAAGAATCAGCAGAGAAAAAGAAGTTTCTCAGATGGAGCTGTTAGTCATGGTATGAAGAATGTATGTCCCCTACAGATGTTATAGCTATTTATATGATAAATCCTGATCATCACTATAGGAATTCTATAGCCTTCTTTTAAGTTAATGCTCAAGTTCAAATTAATCTTCTTTTGACAATGTTTGCCTAATATTTCAGTGTTGAACAACATTTCCAGGGTTACATTTACAGTGAGCCTACTGGGCACTTTTAAAGCTGTATTCCAGACTCTGCAGTTTCTTCAGAAAGACTTTTAATTCTCCAATGCTTCACAAATATTTCTAGGAAAGATAAGTACAATAAGCATTGATAAATGCTTGTCAAGGGCACATCTAGACTTGCAAGTTGACTGGAATTAACATTAGGGTTAATTTAGAGCATGCGACAGGTTGTAGAACAGCTCCCTGGAAGAAAATATTCATTCTGGAATAAAATTACCTCATTCTCACATTCAACACTTGAACTGTTTTGAGTAACATGAGATAAACGAGGACAAAGCATGTTTGTTCCAGTTTGCGGGATCATTGGTTTACTCAGGAATCACAGTCTGGGGAATCCAAAACTAAATGAGGGATACGAAAATACCTTTAGGTGTCTCCAAGGGACTCAAGGTTGCATAAATATAGAGTCACTGGTGTCAAATGGCAGCAGCCCTTTTAAAACCAACGCTACATTTACACACTTCAAAGACCTGTGTTAGGCAGAACACGGTGCTACATAGGGCACTGCACACCCCCGTACCGGAGACGGTCTCTCTGCCACCACCAACACATCCCTCCACTCCCTGCCTACACCCTCCTGTTCACACAGAGGCAGCAGGAGGTCTGGGCTTATTGTCTGGTTTTGGAAAGGGATGGCAAACTCTTTGATGGGGACACAAAACCAGTGATATTATCTTTTTTTTTTCTTCTTTTTTTGTTTTTTTTTCTTCTTTTCTTTCGTGTACCTGCTGATGTTGACACTCAGCAAAATAACATTAATCACATGCTGCAGAGAATTCTGGTGTGCATCCAGAGAATATTTAGGTGCAGTAAAAAAGCGGAGATGGAGATGATCTTGTTTTTTTTCCTGTTCATTTACATCTTAGTATTTTTTGTGTGGTTTCCTGTAAATGGTCTTTACTTCCAAATCCTTTTGCAACCTCTACGTGCTCTGTGCTCTCAGGGAAACAAAACTGCATCAGGCATTCACAAGGCTAGAGCTCTGGCCTCATAAGAGCTGTGCCTAAGGACTACCTTCAGAAAAGCAGGGCAGGGAGAGCAACTCTAATCTTCTGGCATTTGGGCAAGCAGGCTTTCCAACACCCCTGTGTGAGAAATAGGAGACAAACTGTGCCCAGAACATGGACCCAAGCTCAAGGAAAGCAAGCCTGAGGAGCCCGCACAGTTGAAGAGAAGACATTTAAAATATTGTGTTCACTCTACGGCACCCAGTCACAGAGGCTTGGTGACACTTCTACTGAGCAGGCACTTGCCATAGCTGCAATAGTGCCAAGCCTTTATGGCTATTCTTGCACTCTTGCAGTCCCTAGGAAATACCATGTCTCTGCCTTCCCTGCCAAGGGGGTGGCACACAGAACCATGCACCTAACAGGAGAGATGCTTCCGAAGAGAAAGTCAGACAACTGTAGCTTAATCCACCAAGCAAATCAAAGTTCTGCAGAGAGCTTTTTCCCCTCAACAGACAAATGAGACAGTTGACATTCTGCTCTACACCCTCGTTTTGGTGTCTTTGCTGAAAGAGAGTGATGGCAGACAGTGTGTGAGGCTATCTACCCACCCGCCAAAACTGTTCTGTCAAGATCCAAGAAGCAATCTTAGCACAGAGTTCATTCAAGCAATATTTAAAGCAAGTAACCTCAAACTCACAGACTAAAATCATAATAGAAGCAAGATGACTCAAGTACATAAGCTGTAGGAATTGCCTATATAACTGCTTCCTGCTGTAGATTTCACTGCCATAGAGTTTCAAAGATAAAATCTAATGTGAAAAGAAAAAGCAATGTAATACCTCACATTTCAAACCCAAATCATGTTGTAACTGGGATAAAAGGAAACATGCTGTTTAAAAAATACTTGCATTAATATATATAGCAAACTTTGTATCTTTATAAGCAATTACAAAAACTGCATTAAGCAAGCTATATAGAAGGTAATGTTGGCCTAAATACAAAATTGCCATAACAATATCAGGTTTTCTGCTTAAACCAGTCTCTTTTGTCTTAACAAAAAATGTATTTTGAGTGACCTTTTCAAGCAATGGACATTTGGGCTAGTTTCAGGGCAACAGCCTATTCCTAATTCACTATTGTTTTACTTTAGGGAACACCCAGGAATATTTAACTGAATAAGTAACAGTCTGGTATTAGGATCTCTGTTTTTTTCCCCTGTTTGCTGTCCTGTGTTTTTTGTCTTGTTAGATACACATTAACCTGTTAAACTGACCTTCACTTCCCTCCCAATCCCTACAACACATTAAAATTCTTTAAAAAGACAACTTGAGAGAGACTGCCTTTTGGTAAAGCAAGCTCTACAGACTGGTCTGGCATGCATTGTGTACATGCATCTGTCACGAAAATTTGATGACAAATCATCTGTTTCCTGACAGATAGGCTGCACTGACTTCAAATTCCCATGAAATGTCTTTGTCCATGAGGAAGAAAAACATTCTCTTTTAAAGCAGAGACCATTCTCAAACTTCACTTCAGTCCTTCATTTGCTTTAGTCTGCATTATCATTTATTTGTACTATAATTTTTCTGGATCAATTAAAGCCTGTCGCAAGATACATCTTCCTGATCATCTTTTGGGAAAATGTAAAGAGACAGGAACTAATGAAAGGAATGAAAGTAAATGTTTCACAGCAATAATGCTGTTTTCAGAGGGTGAGAAATGAAGATCCTTTTTAAGACTGACCTACCCCAGTTTGTTTAAAACTAAACTGAACTTGAACTGATAAACTACTCTTTTGAGATTAACCTGGACCATGTACATTCAGCAAAACACTGTAAATCTAAACATACCTGAATTGGAGTCAAACTTTGTTTCTGACCTGAAAAAGAAAATAAAAAGATCTTAAGTTACAAGAACTGCTTTATGCCATAAAAGCCATTTGGCAGACTGATGCCCCCCCAGCAAATATCGCCTTTAACAAGACTGTCTACCTCTGTAACATTAAAATTCATTCAAGGGCATTTGAATCCAAATAATAACTATTATCTTTAATATTTTGAGTGTGTTTTACAATGTACAAAGAAGGTATTTTAAAAGACAAATCACTAAATAAATGCAGAAAATAGAATATAAATTTAAAGCAGGATTAAATTAAATGCTGTGAGACATGGCACACAGTTGTTCCTATGAAATAAATATTGTTTTCATTCATTTTCGAAATGTCATTAAGAGGATTTAATTTATTCATGAATGTTTCCAATCTATTTTTGAAGCAGATACCGTTTCATTAATGTCATATGTATTGTATCCAATGATCTGTACTTAATTGTACAACATCCTAGGAGGGTTTTGTTTGTGTGTGTCTTCAATTTACTCACTCTGCACATAGGAATAAGTGGTTTGATTTTCTTAAAAGTGGAAGGCAGGGGGTGGGACAGAGGGATAGAAAAAGGGAGCCAGACCTAAATTTTAACTTGTTTTAAAGTCCTTGCAAAAAGACAATGAAGTGTGCATTAGGCACCATTAGCTCTGGTTGTGCACTGCAGATTTTTCTCTCTCTAACAAGTAGTGTTTTCTTCCAAGCAGTTAGCACTTAGTAAATGAACCCTATAACCTGTATATTTAATAAAAGGAAGAAAAAATTAGCCCTTGTGGGAACATCATGTTTCAGATATAGGTTAATAATACTTGTAAATGTAGAAGCCTTTGAAGATCTTAATTCAACTGTGGGAAAACTTAAGTTGGGTAATTACTCTCAAGATGCTGCTGATGTGCTGTCAAGCAGAATTAACCCTATGACTAGGCCTATCTACACAATCTGCTATAAGACAGCATTGTCTATATCGAGCTCTCAAACCAATTAACGGGCATGTTCCAATCAGATTTATATTGCCCACTAACAATCAGTTGTACACATGGTCATGGCTGTCACAGCAGGACACAAGGTCTGACCAGCAGGAGGTCTGTTAAAGGATGTTACGTTGGCAGCAAAATGCATTTCAACAGAAATTCTAAGGAGGAAGTACAATGTCAGATCCTTTTACACTGCATCAAGGAGAGGATGTATTTTGGGAAGTTACAGTCCTTTTATTTTCAAAAATAAATGACTGAAGCTCAAGAACTAATTGCAGATTTATTTTCTTCTTTTATTTTACAAGCTTGTACATGTACGTGTAGATGTATTTTACACGTACCCTCTATATTCTCTATAATTGGCATTGTAATCATTAGCAATGCTACAGCAAACAAATATTAAATCAATCATGATCTAAAAAATGAGTAAGTTCACACTGTTAGCTACGGTTAAAGCCATCAGAAAGAAAACAACTCCCTTCCTCCTTATTCTCCACTTTTGCTCACTACTCAGTCTTTTATAGCTTAAATATAACTCTCACATGGTGAAAAGATGGAAGGGAAAAACGTAACTTATCTTCCGAATTAGTACTTTTAAAGTACTGTCAAAAGCACTGAATAAAGAAAGCATGTTGCTGATGTGCCTTCAAGAATACCGCCACCAGTAACTGTCCAGGGCACCAGCCCATACTCCAGTTTGTCAGTGTATTTCAGCTGGTATTTGAGCCCAGAAGGATAAACTCCCCACCTTGTGAAAAGTGCACGTTGCGGGGAATTCCACTGAGGTCCAGGTAAAGCCACTTACTCAGTATTTTATTTACAATATTCTGCTCAAGCTTCAGTATATCTGTCTAGATTGTTTTCTCTTACTATCACTGTTCCAGCAACATTTCACTACCCATGTAATCAGAGATAACATAAGAAACTCGTTCTCTGCCTTTGTTTATCTGCACAATCAACTTCTCACTGCCTGAATTCTAGATACTTGGTATTAGTTGGTCAAACAAAGATCATGATTCTCAGCTTGCATGGCTTGGTACAGACACGTGCACTGCGACTTGTAGCATCAACAAATAGGCCCAGGGGCCAAGATGGCAGAGAGGAGGGTCACAAGGGTCACTGTAATGAGTACCAAAGCTCCAGTCATAAATTACCAGACAACAAATCAGTGAACTGATACGGGGCCATAAATGAATAGAACTTTGTCTGGCAACAGCAGAATAGCTATGAAAGGAAACACAACATGGGAGGTAGCACTAGGAGCCATCAAGAGGAAGAGGGTCACCTATGTTATGGTCACCATGTCACCTTGGGAAAACAATGCAAAACTTAGGACACACTATTACAGTACCACAGTATTGTTAAGAGATCTTAGGCACAGAAGAAATGGAGTAAAATAACACAGTGTCTTTGGCATTGCAAATAAGCAACAAGTAGCAATGTGAGAGAAGCACTCTGCAAGAACAAAAAAGTCATCCTGACTACTTGAAAGAATAAGAAAGCTTCTAGTAATTTCAATGGAACTAGCATTTTCCCTACTAAATACTTCCAGCATTTACATATTTTTCTTGACAGCATGCTAGACAAAGGTATCAGAAACTAATTGCACATAGGTGTTAAAAATATGCAACTAAAAAATGTCAATAAATAGGATAAAATTAAATGCTGAAAGTACATTCCAAAGGGATGTTCTGCTACACACAAAAATATTTGCTTTCACTCCTTTATGTTTTTAGAACTGCCTTTACTAGAAGGAAAAACTTCTCTGTACATTGTTTGTTATCACTGCCCACACTCTGATACCAACCTAAGTCTCCTACCAGACAAGATGCACCTTTGTGCACAGAACAGCTTGGTGTGTATTTTCTCTACTTTTGCCCCATAGGAATATTCTGAAAGCCAGGGAAACACTCATAAATATCTTCGGAGAGCAGTCTATATGCATAAAGAGAGCAAGGGGATATTTATAAAGTGTTTTCCATTTCCAACTGTGTTATGACTCAAATACACACAACACATGGCAATACAAATGCCAAGTAGCTCAATGTAAGACTCAAGAAAATACTGAGCTACTGGAAAGGTTTAGCTAAGGACAACTTGCCACAATACTTTTACAGATCCCAGAAATAATAAAATATATGACGGTAACTTTATCTGTACTGCAAAGAAACACAGGATTTTGATCTGTTCCTTTTAAAAGGCATTGTAAACAAGATGCTTAGACTGCCAAGTACTGAGAGAGAAACGGAATAATGATCATCACCGTATTTTCCTATTGTGTGAATTTTAAACTACTGCCTTCCAAAGTATGACTGAATTGTTCAGTTCCACATACTGTGGTGTGACCAGACACACTACAGCTGAAGCTAACAGAGATCTGCTGTTTGCCCATGAAGAAGCTTTTGGTGATGAGAGTGGAAAGGGGACTTACTGTAGAACCTTTACGGTTGTGTTACAACAACTGCCTTTTTCTTTCACCCTTCTTGATGAAGTCTTTAACAGGGTTATTCAGATTTTGTTGAAGCCCAACATTGGGAACAGCCTTTGAAAGCCCCACAGCTCTCTCAGAAAGCACCTGATGAAACCTCTGCAGTTTTAATCCTTTTGTTTTAACATTGAAGGAGTCATTGGGCTTTCTTACACCCTTTCATTAGCAGTTTAAAACAGCTTGTTCCTTTCAAGGTTTTGCTTCAAGGATGCTAAACACAACATTGGTAGGGGCAGACATTCAAAATACTATTCCCCTGTAAAGGGGGACTTTGACTGAATGAATAAGTATCTGTTACAGTTGTAAAGATGAAAGGTGCAGCTTTGGTACACCTCCATTTGCAAAGAACTTTACTCCATATTGGCATGGACAGTTTGCTGAATAGACAAGGATCTATCAGGCTCCTGATGCAAGCCAAGCCAACTGATGTCCTGGCCAAGGTGACTGAGCAGAATAGTATCATTTCTCTCTCTTTTCTGTTTGCCCCCACTAGTACAGAAAATACCAAGTTGGAGTATCAGCATTCTTGGCTACAGCATTGCTGCCAAGCTAAAGAAGGCCAGGTTGGAAATGCTCAGTTGTGAGCATGTCCCTGGACACTCTGCTGACCTCTATCATGCCCATGCAAACTGGCACTCTCCTACACAGGACTAGGCAAGCTGCAGGGGAGGCTCAGGCCAGGGACCTTCCCCACAGGCAGGATGAACCAGGATGCTCAATTTCAGAGGACAGCAATTCAGGCCAACAAACCACATCTTGTCACCTGCCCTTAGGGCCAGAGAAGAGGCTTTTGTCCATTTTATTTACAAGTATGGACATAGCCCTTCTGAAAATACAAACCATTACCTGGAAGCAGTCACTGATCTTACTCATGAGCCCAAGCTCCAAATAACAAGGCAAGTTTCCAGAAAGAAAAACTCAGCAGTACTCCAATGTAAAAAGTAATACTTGATGTCACTATCCAGGAATTTATGAGTCCTGCACCACGAAGGAATTTGAGAAGCCCCTGAGCATTAAGAAACAAGCAGTTCCTTGGGCAGCAGAAGGAGCAAAGCTGGGCTTGCTACTGCGCTGTGACCAGGGGACATACCATGTGGTGTCTAAGGTGCCAGAACTACTCGCAGGTACTTTCCAGAGCCAGACATTTGTAATGCCTCTCTCCCATCCTCATGTGGATTCTCTAATACAATAATATATATATTATTTGCAATAATATTATCTGGTATAATCTAATAATACAGTTGAACTCTTGTTCAGGTCTCCCCTCAGAGAGGGCTTGAATGTGATCTCTCGCCTGATTTCACGGAAGTTTTAAGAACTTAATATCTTTGAGGTTTAATAGCTACTCCCCTGCCAAATTTGTCTGAAATTGGCAAGTAGATTACATAATAACAGTTTTATTATTAGGAGAGGATTGACATATAGACAGCACGATGCTGTAAACCTTAATTCCTTAGGAAGCCTACTTAAAGATATATTTTTACTCTTGCTTTCCTAGACTACATTAAAAAAGACTGATTCACTGTTGATGGCTGTTGTGACAATTTCTGTTCGGCATATTGAGCATTCTAAATCATTTTAGACAATGAGTCTCTGGGTGAGTTCTCTGCAGAGTCCATTTTACTGTGAGAGTTAGATAAATACAGAAATCTACAGCTTTTGCAGTCATAATCCATAACAATACAACCTACCTGGTTTTACTTCAGGTATGTACATACATACACATAGAAAAGCACAAAGCAGATTAAGGTTAATTAGATCTTCCAAGAAGGGTGACTGATGAACAGTCAAATACAAAGCATTGTGAATTTCAAACAAAGCAAATTATGTATCAGCCTTAAAAGTTTACAAAGAATCCACTGAAATTTTACAGCAAAAATATCAATGAAATTCTGAGTAAAATCAGTGGAAGTTATCTATACCTATCTCTAGGATTATTAAAATCTTTACATTTATTTACTCTAATTTCTACGTACCTTTAACAAGGATTTGCAATTCAGACATGCTCAGCAGTAAGTAAATCAGAGCAATTACACAGACTTGTCTCAATAAGACACTGAACTATTTAAAACGTTACATTTCAGGTCCTCTTTTCACTCTTTTTTGAATCCTAATGCATTTCTCTTAGGAAATCTACATCAGTATTTGCCTTTTGGAAAGGACAGTTCTTGTAGTGTCCTCTGCTTATCAAACTGTGACATGCCTCATATTCCTGTACTTGTTTTCAGTGATGGAGATGGTCTTACTCAAAAAGGAAACCTCAGGTTTGATGGTGTATTGGCTTGTAACTGGTGGTCTTATCCAACTTGCTCCTTGTGCAGTTGGTGACCTTGGCCTGCAGTAATTCACACCGTGCCTCACTACCTTTGTGGGCAGCAACCAGCTCATTACAATAGAGCTGATCTACTGAAAAAAGTGAGATGGAGTGTTTTCTTGTTTTCCAAATTTGTTCTTGCTCTCCTAATCTTTAACATAAAAACCCTTCTAGCCTTCATTGCTTGTATAAGTGTAGTGAAATAAACATTCATCACTAGCCAAGAAGCTGCCAGTTAGAGGATATTAAAAACCCATGAGTGGATTAGGAGTGCAGGATAATTTGCTGTAATGACAGCTCCTGTTCACCACGCTTGCCAAGCATCCAGTGAAAGCAGCCTTTCCCCAAGCGCCACCCAGCAGTTCCACCCAAGGGCAGACTTGTACCGTTCTTGCTCCAAGGGGCTCTCCCGGACCAGGAGGACAAAGTCCTGTTCCAAACCACCAGGAAACAGGTAATCACCAGGTCAAGCTCCAGCAACGAAGCAATGACCCTATGATACAGCTATAAGTTGTATACAACATAGCACGTTTTCAGCATTCAGGTAGGATTAGATGTGGATACAACAATTCAGGTAGATTCAGATGTGGAAGATGCCATGGGTTGTATTCACAAAGCAACTTCACTGCAGGGACTGCAGTAGATACGACATTCATATTGATGGTCATCCTCAGAGATGGATTAAACCTCCAGGTTCTAGATGGCTCTGAGGAAGACAAGCACTCTACTATCTTGATTTCTGGTGAGATGATTAGGAGTGTGTAACAATGTTAAGCACCAGTGACACCGAAAACTCAGAACAATGGCTCGTTTGAATGGAAAAATGATGAAGCAAGAAGAAACCAATGCTCAATTAAAAAAACTTTACTCATTTTTAACACCATCAGCCTTTTCTAGGAGACAATCACAAAAAAATTGCAGGAACCCTTGCAAGTTTTAAGATCCTCAAGCTTCTTGGAGCTGCATAAGACCTAGTAAAGTCCTCAGTTTGGATGAGAATGTTTGGCAACACAGCCTGCTGACCCACAGAGCCAGCAGTATGTCCAAGCGGGCAAGAAGGCCAGAAGGATGAAGGAAGGGATCATCCTGTACTTGGTACTGGTGAGGTCGCACCTCAAATATGGAATTCAGTTCTGGTCCCCTCACTACAACAAGGGCACTGAGCTGCTGGAGCATGTCCAAAGAAGGGCAACAAAGCTGGTGAAGGGTCTAGAGCACAGGTTTGGTGAGGAGTGGCTGAGGGAACTGGAGAAAAGGAGGCCTGAAGAAGAGACTGAGGGGAGACACTCTACAACTACATGAAAGGAGGTTGTAGTGAGGCAGGGGTTAGTCTCTTCTCCCAGGTAACACATGATAGGACAAGGGGAAATGGCCTCAAGCTACACCAGAGAAATCATATAACGGTAGGGGCTGGAAGGGATCTCTGGAGATCAAGCCAAACCCCTGCCAGCGCAGAAACACCTAGGGCAGGCCACACAGGAACATATCCAGGCAGGTCTTGAAAGTCTCTAGAGAAGGAGACTCCACAACTTCTCTGCGCAGCCTGTTTTGGTGCTCCATCACCCTCACAGTAAAGACATTTTTCCTCATGTTAAGGTGGAACTTCCTGTGTTTCACCTTGCTACCATCACCTCTTGTCCTATCACAGGGCAAAACTGAAAAGAGACTGGCCCCTTCTACTTGACACCCACCTTTCGGACATTTGTAAACATTAATAAGACCCCCTCTCAGTCTTCTCCTTTCAGGCTAAACAGCCCCAGGTCTCTCAGCCTTTCCTCCTAAGAGAGATGTTCCAGTCCCTTAATCATCTCCATAGGTCTCTGTTGGACTCTCTAGTATTTCATTCTCCCTCTTGAACTGGGGAGACCAGAACTGGACACAATACTCCAGATGTGGTTTCACTAGGGCAGAGTAGAGGGGGAGAATATCCCTCGGCCTGCTGGATGCACTTTTCTCTATGCACCCCAGAAGGTTTAGGAGGTTTAGACAGAACATAAGGAAAAAGTTCTTCGTTGAAAGGGTTGTCAAGCACTCAAACAGGTGTCAGGTATTTAAAAGATGTGTAGATGTGGCGCTAATCGACATGGTTTAGTGGTGGACTTGGCAGTGCTGGGTTGACAGACTCAATGATCTTAAAGGTCTTTTCTAACCTAAAAAAAAAAGTTCTGTGAGGAAACTAAGAGTCAGTCAGGACAGATGAAGTTGCTAAAGTAGTTCTACTAGATCTTGCTAGAGACACTAGATCAGTTACTCCATATGGCCTCTCCTAGCAAGATATCCAGTGCTGATTTGTCATTTGGTCTGCTCAAAGGACATGAAGATTATTAAGCAAGCTTAAAGACCCTTAATTAAGCATTCAGCACGGGGACAAGGAAATTCCTTGTATAGATCTAGCCTGGTGACTAGTCCTCCCTTGTTGGTACAATGCTAATGGCACTGCAGTATTGCCCTGCCACGTTTTGATTTTCTCATTAATTGCTTTTGGACATCTGAGAGATGTTGAGAAGACCTAATACAACTCAACAAAAATCAAATGAAAACATGACATGAATAAGGGTGTTGCTGTTTTTCCAAGCGCATGTTCAGAAGAGCCAACACCATTACCAAGAATTCCATCCAGGAAGCAATAAAGGCAGCAACAGGTGATTTATGAAGACTTGGCAATTCATTCCTTGGCCCTAAAAATTGAAAACTGACACAACAATAATATTTCTTTTTTTAAACGGAAATCATTCTCCCAGGCTTCCCAGTTCCCATCTATACCACATCTTTCTCACACTGTCCTGCATATGGTAAAGGACATGACTGTGCCTTATTAAATATAGAATAGCTCCTCTCCTATGGCAATAGCATGAGTTGTGGATTTCACTCTGGTTTGTTCTAACCTCCTGTTGTCATGGCTGTGGACAGAATGGTATTGTTGCATAATGTACAAGAAAATGCCTTGAAAAATTAAACTAGGTGTAATTCTGCAAATACACTTGGCCCTTAGAAAATGTGGAGGATTCTGATGGTGTAGGTTGGTCTTATGAACTGACACAGAAACACACAACCTTGCTGCAGAGGCTGGACAGACACGACAAATATGGCTAACAAAAAGTTAACACAAGCAGGTATGATTGATAAGCATGAGTTTTTTTTTAATTTGGCTGATTAGTTTTCTATTAGATCAACGTGCTGCATCGAGACATGCTCCAGCCACACCAGGTGAGGTCCAGTGAAGTGGAAACCATGAAAAAACACCCTAGAGAAAGGTGAAGGGAGCAAGGCTGCTTCTTTTAGCATCAGCATGCAGCTAGACGGGAGTAAGTGTAACACAAAACCACATAAGGGCTGGCTTGAAGAAAAGGAGGTCCTTGAGATTAGTTTGTTTCCCTCATTTATTGCTTTCTTTAGGCAGCTGTACTAGGATATAGGAGAATGTCTGGCATGAAAGTTCAGAGATGTAATAATTAGATTCAATGGCTTGATTAGGGATTTTATGTGTTAGGCACCTTTGTTTGTGGAAAAAGTTAATGTTCTCCATAAAGCTTGGGAGGTTTCTCATAACACTACTACAAGTAGGTAGATGAAAAGATGTTAAATTCCTAATTGTTTCTTTTATCTTTCCTGTGATAGAGACAGAATTCTGTTTTAAAGACATATCAAAAACCAGGTCTTTCATCTGGAGTGTAAAATTCATGTGTTCCCTGACCTTATGTGTCACATGGTAATGAAACAACATAAATCAGAAATGTTAAAAGTTGAAGTTTGTTAATATTAACGCTGAAGCTCCAGTCTCTTTCCCAGTTAAACAGACAGGTCCATAGTCCAAATATATATATTTACAGATTACAACAATATAAAGAAAAAAAATTAATGGGCACACAATGAGAAACAAATGGAAATGCAAGTTTCAGATGACTATCTGGAAATTAAAAAAAACAAAACAAAACCAACAAAAACCAAACAACAAAAACAAAAACAACTTGCATTTTAAATGGAGCAATGGACTTTCTTTGCATTGTACTTTTTCTCTGCATTGTCACCTTACTCCTAAGAAAATACTTTGGTGATTTACACTCTGTGGGGAAAGTTTTGTAAACAGCATACATTGTGCATTCTCTATCTGTGTTTCCTTCTCATTTTTTTAGCTGTCTGGGCTGAAGCAGTCACCAAGATACAGGAATGTATCTTCCCTACTTGCAGAAGACATTATATACTGGTGTTTTGGGTCAGTAAACAAAAGCAGACAGACCCCTGTTGGCCTTTCCATTTGTCCCCATCCTTGCCAGTCACTTCAGAACAAGTGGTTGAATCTGATGTAGACCAGAGGTGTCAAGAGCTCACAAAGCAACACAAAGACTTTGGGTACATTTGGCTAAGGCCAGTTCAGCCTTGGAACACAATCAGTAAGGTGTTTTTTTCAGGTGCCCACTGGCCTAGGATTTATTAAAAACAAAAATCAACTTCCCTCTTTCCCTCTGTCTCCTCCCATAAAATCCATGGGAAGTCTCAAAGAGAATCTGAAAACAGTGACACTTCCATATAGCTCATTTCACGTAGAGTAAATCCAACTCATTAACTCCAAAAAGTCAAGACTATGCCAAAGCTTACTGCGCACTTGCGATAATCACAGGTTAAGTCTCATATTGCAGGTTTTTCCCCATATTAAATAGATTGTGAAAACAACTGGAAACTAGTTCACATTCATTTATGTGAACTACTGCTGTCCAATCTCACCCCACAAAAAACCTTACTCCAGCAGACGACAGAAAGGAAGCCAGTCTTGAAGTCAGAAGGTGAAATCCTGGCTCCATAGCATTCATTTGCCAAATCTGAATTGACTTTAACAGAGCTGGGATTTCCCCCATAAAGATTTAGCTAGAGTAAGCAGGGGAATGTCTAAAGGGCAGAGTAGAAAACCAGGTTATGGAGACTTTAGATCCCCAATTTGTACTCCCAAGCCAAGCACTACAGTAACACCTCACATGAGAATATTGCCTTGGCTAAGTTCATAACAATTAGTTTTCCAACTCCAGAGATTCACATTATTACTGAATTTTCTGCAGGCAATTCTCCTAACAGAGGAATAAACCAATGGAGATGAAGCACTTTTTCCATCTTCACCGTCTCTTGAGTACAACTATAGCTGCCACATCTGGTGATTCTAAAGCTGTATCAATTTTATTTTCCTTTGTAACCTATTACTAACCTAATTTTCTCTATTATTAGTGCTACCCTCACCATCCTGCCTCATGCTACTGTAAAAGGTACCTCTTCAAGTGAGAGGGACTGAGTCAATGTAAACAGAGGGAAAAAAACAAGCAAAAAAAAAGTTCTTCAACAGAAGGAACACAAGCAGCCAGAAATAAGAAAAAAAATACATAAACAACAACTGAATCTGTGCAGAACAATGTAGCGATTGAGGTAATTCAATCAGCACTGCTCCTAGTCTCAAATTTAGGACTATAATTCCCACAGTACTTCCAAAGAATATATTTCATGCAATACATGAAAGTTTTTACTTCTTTCTTAATCCTTGCTCCAGTTTCTAAAGCACCTCTCCACGTGTGCTAATTGGAATGGATGAAAATTCAGTTAAGTGATGCAATTTTCCTGAATTTTGTTTTCTTAACTGCTTGAATTCTAAAAAAGCTTCTGCTTTTTTCCCCCCCACTATCAGATACAATGACACAGCATGAATGCAGTATTGCCACTTGAGATCCAGATCTTAAAGCTACTTGTGAGTAATGCTAACATCCAAAACTCAGTACCTACCAGTGCAGTGAAAGGCGTGGTTGCATTTGAAAAACAAACCCAAGAAATACTGTGTTTTTTTCCTGGCGCGTTACCTATTTTACCTGAATGTTATCATATTAGCTTAATTTACTAACATTTTATATTCTTATTATAAGACAAATTTGAATGTGGCATTAGTATTTACATTGCTTTTCTCATATCCCTTAACCACTGGAATGATTTAAATGACCTTACACAATTGCACAAGCACTAGAATACACACAAGATCACACAGGAACACAGCAGATAAACTAAGAGATAGAAATCTCAAAACTATATTTAGCATACTCACTTGAATAAAGGAGTCCCACAAACAACACATTTGTATATTCCTTGAGCTTTATGATGTGTGTACTCCCCCTCAAAGGCACTGGGAAAACAACAACACTACATTTTAAAAATAAATAAAGGAATTTTGAGGGTTTGTAATTATTAAATTAGCTAGAGTTTAGAAAAATCTTACAGAAAACCCCCACAATTTAGGAGTTTGCAGTTGGCTTTTATTAAAGGCAGCAAATAAAGCAGGCACAGGAAAAGGGGAATGTCCTCATTAGTGCACCTCAGGTGTTATGTATCATGCAAGAGGAAGTGAATTGTCCCACAGTTCAAAGGACAGAACAACAAAAAGGGAAAAACTGGAGTCGTCCCCTATTTGACAAGCGAAGCGTTAAGTTTTTGTAAACAGGGATTGTTTGACGTGTGGCTCAGCCTGCCTGGGCCTGTCTCTACAAGAGTGCGGGGTGGGGGGCTCAGCTGCTGAGGCAGAGGTGCAAAGCACCCGGGCACCCGCAGCCTGGGAGCTGGGAAGCCCTGGTGCCGGGCCAGGCTGCGATGGGCTGCCAGGGTGACAGAAGCATTGTAGCTGAAAATGAAATAATTGGCCCACGACTTCAAGCTGTGCGCGCCTTATATTTTTAGTTGAAAAGCAATATTACAGCTTTAAGGGAATATTTTTCTAAGTTAACAATCTAAGAGGCTAGGAGGTCATTCATCTAATACGAATCAGCTGCGCTAGCCCAACAAAAAGCCTATGTGCTCAGCAGCTTGTTTTTATTATCCTTTCACCCTTTTTATGAGGTCCAATTTTTTTTTTATAAACAAGATTTTTAAGAATGACCTAATCTCCGATTGTTTGTGTGCATTAAATCACGTTGTTGGTCCCGTACACAAGAGTGAGGAGGGCTGGTGGGAAGGGAGGCCTCCCGGCAGAGGCCGACATCCCCCTGCCCCTCCGGGGCGCTGAGACAATGAAGGGGGCCAGGGCAGAGATGGGGTCTGTCCCTGCCACCCCCCCAAGCCCCCTCAGCAACTTCAGTCACTGGTACTCGCTGTCAGGAGGAGTGCTGCCAATTAACCGGGACCCCACGTGCGGTGGAGAGCCCTCTCAGGTCATGAATGAAAACAAGCAGTTACATCATTAGTACGTTTAGAGCAGAGGTAAAGCCAGGGCCTGATGCCAAGCTCAGTGGTATAAATTAGAAAACAAAAAATGGCTAGGCCTTGGCAAGTTACCTTCACGCTGGAATCAGCTGAGAGAGAGACTTTATTCACTAAACACAGTCTTGGAAGCAAGTCCTTTTCTTTTTTCCTCCAGGACTTGGGGCTGGCTTCCAGCGACTAAAGCCATGTGAGGGCAGTTATTGAAAATTTTTGACATTCCAACCACAAATGAGCCAATAAATACCTTCTCCACATGTGCTTCAAAAAGAAATTGGAGTGGGGTGGAAAAGAACTAAATTATGCTACCTTCTTTCTGCAGCCAAAACGTCTATACTTACAATGGCCACCTTCAAAACTCCAGCCTCCTGGCATGGGGCCATTTCCCTCGTGGTTCTGCTTACTGCGATGTCTTCCAAAAAAAGTGTACCTAAACCACTATTACTTCCACACATTTTGTAGTAAACTAAAAGCAGACTCTAAACATGAGCCCGGTGACTTTATAAGACATGCAGCATTCATTAAAAGAAAAAGTCACACAAGACTCCTGGCCTCAGCCCCCATACTGCAGATGCTTGTCTTTGCAGTGGTGTTAATTTGCAGGGGTTAGTAAACAAGTGCAGGAATCCTGGGGAAAAAAAAAGAAAATCAAACTTGGCGGGGAAGGTGAGGAAGCATCAGTGAGAGGAAGGGGAGAAAAAAAGATGCTTGCAATTTGAGGACTGCGTTTCCTTCGTCCTGCCTTACCTTTCAGTCCCCTTCTCCTGAGTGACATGGTACTGCAAGGGTGTCAGCCGCTTCCTCAGCTCCTCCTGGGAAAAGACCACTTTATAGTCCTTTTTATCCCTACATGACCCTGCAAAGGGAGAGGATATGGGAGAAGGAGCCTTTTTAGCTTAAATCCTGAATAATTGCTTTGGCAGAGGGCCACAGCATAGCTTCTGCATTCACTTGTCAATGACCAGACCGGTCCCTAATGCACGAAGAATGGCTCAGCTGAACTGCAGCTGATTATTTCTTCAAATCCAAGTTTAAAAAAGAATTTTGCTCTAGAGCCAGGTGATTCCACTGGAGCAGTGACAATGTGCTACAGCCAAAGCCCTTCAGTGTGTTATACACTAAACTGTTGCGCACACAATCATTCACAAAAAAGTAACATTTTTTCCACTGTTAAAAAAAAAAAAAAAAAAAAAACCAAAAAACTGCAAAAAACCCACCAGCTACAGCTGAGATTTCTTTACAAGACATCTATATTGGAGACTTATGGTAATGGGCATATGATGTTCAGCCACAACATCCAACAACTTCATTACACTTTAAAGCAGATGAAAAACAATTATAAATCTTTAGAATTCCCATAAGGTTGATTTAACTTCTAGCTGCATCTTTGTCCTTTTACTTTATAACATTAACCATTGCATTTTTCCACTGTTGAAGCACTAGAATAGGAGCCCTGAGGAGCAAGTAATTTCTTTATGCACAAAGCTGTACAAGGTTCAGCAATAAATTTGTCATAAAAATTAGGGTTGCTATTGAAATTACCCTCCTTTGAAAATCTCATCTTGTGCTTTGCTTAGTTTACACAGAAAATCCAAGGAATACATAAGGATAATTGTAAAAAACAATCTGCATAGTGAAAAAAATCACATCACATCAGGAAAGAAAAAAACAACAATAGGTTACTTTTGAGAATGAAAATTCCCAAAGTAGTAACAGAAAATTGCCAAATATTGAAATAACTTTGATAATCACTTGTAAAAATTAGCTGACAAAATATGGCAAGGAAAAAGCCCTCTAATTATGACAGTAATTAAAATATGGTACAATCAGAAATAAAAAGTCCAAACAAAAATATTTTTTGCTAGTAATGTATATACACTCATAAAAAGACCAATTGTGTTCCCAAAGTAGAGGGAACAGAGCTACCCATCTGTATGTCATTTAGTACAGGAGAGGCAATGGCAGGTTTAAATTACATGGTATTGGATTGCAATTTCCTAACATTGGATGCTTTTCTGCTTTTTTACCTTGAGTCATTACTAAGGAGTGTTCATAAAAAGTAGCTTAAAGCACAGATGCTTGCAAATCATTTAAGAAAAAGATGTTTCTTTCTTCCTCCCCCTCTTCTTTTCTCTTTTTTTTTTTTTTTTAATGTGTGGGGGTGGGTGAATAGGGGAGAGAGAAAAAGAATAATCCTGTTGGTCACTACTGACTAACCCTAGGAAGTATTTTCAGGAAGAAAAAAAGTAAAATTGAAAACATCTGATTGAAGTAAATAGTGCAAACATAAAAAGCTTTACTAGTGAAAGAAAGGTATTGAAAAGCGACTTTATTTCATAGATTAGAAATTACTTTTGATCTAAACATTCTTAAAAACAGATTGTTTTCCACTCTGAGCCATCTCATTAGCTGTGCTGCAGAGCCTTCGTCTTAATGGCAAGCTTTGAAAGAGCACTGCTGTATGCCTTTGTTAGCTTCAATCTTATTTGGGAGAGGGATAAAGATTTCATTCCAGGTCTCTTTGTTTGTCTTTCAAGAACCACTAAAGCAGTATTCACACAAATTTTGCAGGAATGTGCCCTGTGCCATAGCTTACAAATTATTTGGTTTTGGTGCACTTAAAGGTCACCTTCCAAATTAGCAAAATTTTCCTACATCCTGGCTTTTCAACCTTAAATGTAAATATTGTTTCCTAACTGTAAGTGAGGTTTGTTCTTTATAACATTTGGTTGCTTATTTAAAGATGTCAAATGTTGGAGGTTTTTATTCTCCGAACTTGCAGGGCTTTAGGACTAAGTCGTCTTTCAAAGTATAGCGAACAGGGAAAGGAAGCATATGCATTATATAAATAGCTATTGTTATGTTGCATTACGCAGCTCAGAAAGAAACTGAGAGATAGTCTTTCATCTATAATTTCAGTATTAAAAAGTAGTCTAAAGAACAGCAAAGAATCTTACAAACCAACACCTCTTCACTTTTAAAAATATCTCAACTATTTTGGTTTTTTTAATTCTATTTGCTCTTTAGATGTTGCAAAAAAGCAAACAAAGTTTAACTTCACTTTGTGAAAAGTCATGTTTTAAAGAATGGTCAGTATTCCCTCTTTACTCTCCTTGAATATTTTTTCCTCTGTTTTAGAAATTCGGTGTTCCTCAATCAATGGGCTCACTATATGCACAAGAAAGTTTCTGGATGTCACTTGACCCATGACATAGATCAGAAGTAGGAAGTATGTTATAAAATATTTTTTCCAATTGTTTTTCATAAATAACTCCTGTGTTTTACAATACAGACAAGTATTTATGTCTACAGGGGAATTTTGCCAAACTGCACTGGGGTAAACTGCAGCCTATCCCAACAAGGGACTCTCCAGGTTTGCAATTTAATGGAGTAGACATCAGCAAAAAGCTATAGTTGCGCTACCAGCCATAAAGGAAATATCTTGTTCCAGCCCTCAGCATTCAAGAACAGCTCTGTTCAATTAATTGCTTTTATTATTCAACTGCTAGAAACAAAAAAAAAACCTCAGTAAATTTGATTGTACTATTTCCATATTGCAGAGAGACAGGGAGGTAAAGCAAGACCCACTCCTGACTGCAGAGGATGCAAGCATACATGATATGAAACAGGGCTAGCCTACAAGCCTCAATAAAATACAATGAATCCTAAAATTTGCTGGATGAGATTATAGGAATATGGTCCTTCAATTAGGAAAAAATTACATGAAAGAGGGACAAAAATGCTCAACTTGCAGCACATGAGTGGTTGCTTCCATTTTTGCAACTGTTCCTTTATGGCATATATGAGATGTCTGCTACATTCAAGCTAACCAGCTGTATCTTAGGAGGGGACAACATAAAGCTACACAAATATACGCCAAATATGAGAGAAACTGCCACTAGTAATGCAGCTGTTATCAAATTCATTATTAAAGCAGTGAATAAAGGTTCAGGGTGACCAACTTCCTCTGTCTGGTTCCCCAGAGACGGGACCAGGCATGAGCTGTGGAAAGGGCTCCCATATAGACAACAAACTTCCTTAGCCACTCGGGCATAAAGGCAGGCTCACAGTTCATTTGCAAATTATACAGTTCAAGGCAGAAAAAAAAAAGGTCACCAGTTTTATACATAGCATGATATCAGTGTGATTACACTGAAGGTAAGACAAAATTAAATACACTGTGAGAATAACAGAGTCTGGATTCACTGGATCTACATTAGAACTCTGGATTGGATCTCACTTGTTCTTTGGAGGTGATGCTCTCAGCAGTGACTTTTAGAAGAGCCCGGGACAGCTATGTTCCTGACTCCAGCTAGAACCTTCTGTTAGGAGAGGTCAACGACAGCCTACAAGGGCAGACAAAATTCCCTTTACGTTCCACTTCAGGACACATTAAATTTCTCTAATTGGTGTACTTCAGTACCTTCACTGTGGCTGGCACTCATTAGAAGAGGACAGTGTAGGCAACTGAGGCACACACAGTGTTTCCACTTGAGACCACCGGCCTCTAGCCTTTAGCCAACAGTTGACAGCTGTTAAGATCCTGAAGCAGGACAGAAGGCTTTGCAAAGAAGAGGGCAGACTCACATATCTTAATATCTGAACATAAGAAAAAAGTTGAAGAGGGTGAAACAAACACGGGAAACCCTTTCGGGGCCTTCACAGCATTCCCGTGCTTAGAAATGGCTTTTCTGAAATGCAGGGCAATGCACACTGCCATTTACTATTCACCTGCAGGCTATGGGCATTTCAGAGTTCAGCTCTGACTCCTCCTCTGTTGAATGAAGTGAATGAATAGGAAGAATTTTCTGGGTGTTGACCTGATAATGAAGACATTAAGCATCTCACCTTACATATAAATTCCAATTTCAATTGACGTTTTCAAATCTGTGGTTCATAACACAGGCATGTGCCATTTCCTTCCATATAAGCAATTACAAGAAAACTAGCAGTGAGATATGTCCAGACAGACACGAGTTAGCAGACCATTACTCCTCACCACGCAACCCTTCACCTGCTCCAGCATGCCAGAGGCTGGTGATGAGTGTCTGACATTCCCTGAAATATGGTGATATTTTGCCTGATGGCTTCCCTTCTTCAAATAGTCTTTTGATGCCTTCTAACAATTTTATCTTTTGCACTGTTGCTTCATTGCATGGAAGACAGCATATATTTTCCCCCTTCTATGTATGCTTATGTTCTGCTGGCATTAATGGACATTGCAGTCATGCATGGAGCACATGCCATTAAAACTTCCCAGATTAAATACAGCAAGATCAAAAGTTCCAGCAGAGCATTGACATATAATAAATTTGGCTTCTAATTTTCGTTATTAGTTCTTTTAATATACCCAAGCAGGTTTTTAGGTGCCTTCCAGCACATTTGATCATTCATATACCACCCCAGTGCCAACCTTGCAACATGACCTATGGGGGCAGACCCTTGGGAACATGCATAGCTCCAGAAACTACATAAGGGTCTAAGAATGTACATCAGATTACAGGATCTGGCTCTAAGTACCTATCTCCTTGCCTCTCAAAGTTGACTGGCTTGTACCTTAGTACCTTGATGGTAAATTATCTCAAACAGACATTAAGAGGAATACTGCAAGGTTTAAAAAATAATTGCATATATTTATTTAAATAAATATCCTTGCATATGCTATCGTCAACACTCAGCATTATTGAAAGTGGAATCTCTCATTTTTATTATTTCAAATTTCATTTACACAGATTATGCTTTTTGTTTACAGTTTTACCTCTCTGCTTAGGAAAGGACAAGCGCACAACTCTCACTTCTGTTTAGTCTGTTCTCCGCAGTCTCTACCTGGGAGAACGCTGCAGTGTCCTCTCAGTGCAAACAAGCCAGGAACTGCTCCTCTAGTTTAAAAAAGAGCAACTCTTGGAAATGCAAACTGATGCAAACAGATCTGTTGGCTTGTAATTTGGAAAAAGCTATTTGACAAAACCTGTATTTGATGTGATAGATCTTTTCACAATCCCATCACAAGCCATTTTAAGTTACCTCAGCGTGTTGCTGACTAGGATAGATGCTGCAAAAGAACTCTGAAATGTTAGGAGGTCAAGTTTAGGTAAAATCCAAACTTCATCATTAAGTAAAACCTGTAAATGTTTTACACATTGAAAAACAGACCTGTGTTTCTTCTCTGAGGTATGGCTCCTTTGCTTTCTGGCTGTAGGCAGCTAACTCCCACCCGCTGTTGAAATACCATTTGCAGTTTCATGCAAGCATTAGGAGTAATGGAGCGAAGACCATTTCTACTATATTGCGCGTTGAAAATCCAAAAGCTGGGTACCAGGACAATAGCTACAATTTTGGCAAATGCCAGGTTCTATCTTAAAAGAATACCACCCAAAAATGAACTGTCTTTTAAAAAAATTATTTACTTAACACCCAGCAGGGTCACAGGGCCACAAGGGAAGGACAAGACCCTTCTTTGCAAATCTGCAAGCTGCCCATGCAAGCCAGTAACTGAGCTGTCACATTTATTTTTTCCACCTGGTCACCAGAATGGCTCGTGTTTTATATAAATGTATGTATTTTGAGTCACCATCAGAGATCTCCTATGTAAGACAGCAAATTTTGCGATCACTAAAGAACAAATAATAAATCCCCAAACTCCCAACTAATGCATCTCCTCTGTGCGCTTATTTTTCTTTCCAAAGAAAATGGTACTGGAATCTCCATGGTCCCAGTACAGGCAGCATGAATGGAAGTTGCCTTGTTTTTGCAGGACTGCAAGTGTCTTTGCGGCAGGTTGCATGGTTGACATAGCCACACAAGCCAAAGAGACATGTCCTGGAAAAGAAATCTGAAGCTGCCTCTCCTCCCTGTGCATGTAAAAAACATTTAACAAAAGACCGAAGTGGTTTGTGTAGTGGGGAGGGGGAGAAGAAAAGTGGCTCCGTCTGTCCTCTCCTAGGATGTCTACTTTACTTCCTTATCTCACATGAATGAAATAAATGCCACTGCCAGCCACAATCTGTCTCACAGCTTTTCAAAATTAGAACCACTGAGGATTCTACCACCACTGTGCGCTGGCTGGAGGAGATGCAGGGAGCTTCCCCAGAGGCTTTTTGAGCTATCTCCACCAGTACTATAGCAATGGCAGCATGTGGCTGCTCAGCAGAAGCTGGTGAATAGAAGCTCTTTCAATGAAGTGGAGCAAAAGCTCATTACCTTGTAACTGCCACTTCTGTTACCCTTTCTGCTGGGATGGCCAAAGACAGAGTGCACGGGGCAGCTGACCTATTTGCCTTACTCTTGGATGCAAACCAGGCAAGACAAGATCAAGATCTATTGGTATGGCAGTGGAGGGGGGAGCATTTATATATAATGACGGATTTCTCTTCCTCTCCCCCTTCACAGATAAAGGAGACTTTTGTTTTGCTGATACAATTCGAGCACCTTTCATAGGCAGAACATTTGTTTAAACTAAAACCAAGAAAGGCAGAGACACTGAGCACTCTGTATCTGGTCAGTAGATTTCTGTCAGAATCAATAAAAGGGTGCACAACGTATGGGAAGGCATTTTATTAACAGCATAATCAAGCTGCATCGACTAAGAGTGCTTTTTGCTACCTGTTGCATTCAAAAACATTTCAGTAAGCAATCAGAATAAGTTTAGTCACGCAGCTTTAAAAAAAAGGTCAACCCTGCAGCAGCAACAATTAAAAAGTCATCATCTGCCAGCAGTTACCGCAGTGGTGTGTAGCTTATTGTGGCATTCAGGCTGTCGCTAAATCCTCCTGCTGCTTCCTCCACAATAGCGATGTGTGGCCTGTGAAATGAACACTGTATTTCAAGAATCAAGGTGCTGCCATCTATACTTGGGATGGGGGTGGAGGAGACGAGTGGGCTGGGAGGAGGTCCTTCTTCTCCTCCAATTCCCCGAAGAGCCCAGATCTAATCTCCTGCAAAAATCTGCCCAACTATGCAGGAACCCTTTCAGCAAAGGTGCACATAGGCACAACCTGCTCTGTGCCCTTTTATCCTACATCTCCAAGGTGCTGAGGGATGTACCCAGCATGAGGACAGAAACAGCTGGAACATCATGTTTCATAGCTCTGCTATGGCCACCAGGGAAAACACTCTAGCCCCCTCCCCTCTCAAGCTCATTCAGGACTAAAGGTACAGAAATAGCCAAAAACAGGTTAGTAACTGCCAACTTCTTTCCCCAGTGGGCCTTCTGGACTTCCCTATGTTTCTGTAAAATTCAGCCATGATTTAAGGGTTGGGAAGATGGGGTCAAGCCCTATAAAAGTGCTTTAAGAGGATTCAGTTGATCCTTCCTCGCTCTGCTCTCCTTGGGATTCCTTGACCTGGGACAGATCACTGAGAAGGGAGCTCTTACCTGGGATGCACAAAGCTGCAAACGCTGGACCTGTGCTGCCAGCAGTTACTGTCCGACAAGAACCTCTCCTCCAGCTGGAGTAAGGGGCACCTTCATATCCCAGTCACTTGCCCCTTCCCAAGAGAGCTTCTTTTGAAGGAAATCACAAGATGAGAGATGTTTTGCTTGTAACCAAGAATAAGCGTTTCCTGCTTCTGAGCCATCTCTGGGACAAAATTCCTCTCTATTGTATTAGTTTCCCCTCAAATCATGATCTGTGCTGTAGCAACCTGCGGTTAACCTAACAACTAACTTACGGTAACATTTGTTGTCTTTGGTGCCTGACTTCCAGTTCACACTCTAGACCCATGCAAGTTCCAAGCTCACACATCCCCCAGGTGACCCCTCAGATCATGTCCTCCATCCCTTCCCAACATACTCTGGCTGACTTTAGGGTTCATATTCCCATCTTGCACCTTTTTTTGCTTGCCCTCCCTCAGCTTAGTGCTGTATAAAATCTCCTTCCTTTTTGTATGCTGTCATCTCTCCTTTACATCACATTCTTCTCTACAACCTTTATCATGTACTCCTCAAGCCAGCGGTTGCCTTTAATTGAAGGGAAAAAAGTGAAGGCAGTCCTTAAAGGACTTCTCAGACCTCCCATTATAAACAGACTGTCCAGTAATTAAAAAAGTAGCTTTTCATGGGAAACTTTAAAAAACAGAAACACCGTTAGTGTTGAAACTTCACCTTTTCCATATCCCAACTAAACAGAAAATGTAGTAAGCCTGAGCTGAAGAGGGCACAGGAATGGAATGCAGGAAATTTATGAGCTCCCAGAATTAAAACATTCCTGCAAGAAGGGTAGAAATGGCTTGTGGTAGGTCCTTTATGGGAGCAGGAAGGGAATGCAAATGACCTTAAGAGATCGGTCAAGGATCATTTTAAGGAACTGGCTCTGTGCACAGTCTGAGAGCACAAGAAACGTCTCATCATCACTGTGCTGCTCAGTGCCAGAGTCACTAAGGTGCCTCCACCTGGACCCGGCAGGGACAAACGCCTTCTGTCTATCTAGCAGATAAGGGAGAGTGCAAAACTCTGCCAGAATGAGGAAGTAAGGAAGGGGGCTGAAATCAGGGTACAAACAAAAAGGCTACGTTAACAAGGGTTTTCCAGTCTTCTTTATGATTCCAAGTTTTGCAAGGATCAGCCACAATGAGGTATCTACAAAAACTGTCATTCTAAACTGTATTAAGTAATTAAATATTCTTGACTGAATCTTATTGTACTGAAGAAAGATCTGTAAATATGGAATAACATATAACACACTCCCATTAAGACAGACATATCAAACATAATTTTTAAAACCCATTTTCAAGCCATTCCAAAAATATGTTATGCTCCATTATGATAATACAGCTTTCTACTATAATCATATTACTGTGAGGCAGACAAACACACAGACAGTTATATAACAATGACACACAAACAGCTTCACATGCTATTTACTGTTGTGCATAGTGCTTCTTTTCAAGACTCTTCAAGCATTTATCAAATTCCTCGTAACTGCTGGAAGGTAGTATTTTAAGTTTTAAAATCTGTCTTTGTTCTAAACTGATATTTTTTGTTTGTTTGTTTAAATTTAGCTTCATAGAAATGAATTTAAATTTTTGCCCCCCAACCAGTTCTGAGGAACAAACATATCCAGCTGAGACCTTGTATGACATATTTAAACCCAGAGCAAATTTTTACAGTCAAGATATAAACCCTAGAAAATAGGGATTTATAATGAAAACACTGACAGGCATTTAACTATAGCCATACCGGTGGTTTTTGCTATACGACATATCGGTCTTACTTTGATTTTCTTTCAGCCCATGTGAACAGACATCTGTAATAGTACATCTTTGGTGATACACAGTGCGGAAAGCTATGGAAAAGTTAGAACACACATGATGGAAATTATAACTCTGAACATAGAAGCATACAATGTGAAACATTTAGACATACTTGTCACACAAAGTTTGATAGCAACTACTGTACTTTGAACACACGAGGCTAAGGGCTTTTCTAGTCTTTTTGTTGTTAAAGCCAGATCTGGCAAACACTACACACACACAGATAATTTCACTGACATGAACAATTTGAGAGTGCAGAGGCACAAACGCACGCGAATAACTTATGTGTGTGTTTGCAAGATCTGCTCCTAGAAGTAATCCTTTATGTTAACAGATTAGTAATAAAAATCCAGCTTTAAGACCCAGTAAATTTCTGTTCACTATTCATTTCAATTTTATTAAAAAAACATTATACTGAAGCTCGGAATTAACAAAGGTTTAATAAAACAAGTTATAAGAAACTATACTGTAGATATTTATTTAACAAAGACTTACACCATATGCCCAGCACCATCTTCATACAGATGTATTGTAGTTTAATCTAATCTTAGAAAAGTAGGCTTCCTACTAGTAGTTACCTTAGTAATTAAACACTTCACAACAATTTAATATTATCTAGGGACTTTATTATTGCATACAGAAAAAACCACAACTAAGTCTACCCCTGTGATTTCTTCATCACTTTTACTTAATTTTACAAGCACCATAATTTGCTTTCATCTACAGGAGAGGGAAAGCCAAATAATCTCATGCAAAAAAAAAAGTCATGTAAGCAGCACGACATTCAAAGTGTTAAAGAAGTAAAGGATTTTTTTAAGAAATGATAACCCATAATAATTAAAAGACACAGCAAAGCAAAATAAGCTATCTTTTTACTTTATAGCTTGGTGGTCTGCTACAGAAAACATATGTACATGGAATCTGTGTAATCATTACTTGTATCAGTTAAGCAGCTGAAATAGTTTTTACATTAAAGGTTTGGGGGGGTTTTGTTGTGGTTTGTTGGTTGTGCTTTTTTTAACAGATTTAATTTCTGTGAAATAAATCCTGGCAGGTGCTGAGCACATCCTACGCTTCCAAAGAAATTTCGAGCATTCAAGTCTAATAAAGCGGGCTCAAGGAGCGACGCTTCTACATCACACGACACACAGCGGAGCTGTAATCGTTACTGGCAACGAAGAAACCTTGAACTAATATGAAGGTAGTTTGCGTACCAGCACAGACTGATGGGATTTTTCGCCCCCTATGCACACAATGCTCTTCTTCAAATACTTGTAAACTTTCATGAGGTCTCGGGGTGTACTTGATGTATGACCGACTCCTAAAGGGGAAGCTTTTCATATAACGCCAGGCGTGCCAAAGAGCATATGCTTAGTGCCATCTACTGGAGTTGTACTGCTCCTACTCCGATTTTACCACCTCGGCTCTAAAAAATGCTGGAGGCAAACCCTGCGCTAGGTTTGCACACATTGAAACGCTTAGTCCTAACGTCAGACAAAGAAATATTTTTAAAATACAATTTGGAAGAATAGATCCACACTCCTGGTGCTAATATACAAATAGAAAAAAAAAAAAAAGCAAGTAAAAACACTTGTGTAGTACAAGTGATCCAGTGTAACTTGCACATGCTTAAAAAAAAAAAAAAAGTGTTTCAAAGAAGAGACCAAAGGTCATCCCTGTTCTAAGATGCTTCCTAATGTTATTTCATTCATTTAACTTTTTTGAGTAAAATAAAATTACTTATTTCTGATCTACAACTTTATATTAAATATAAAGTAAATAGTATTGCATGGTATTACTTCATTCCTTACAGGAAAGACAGAGGTACATTCCAAACACAGAAATTGAAATAATACTTTCATTCAAGTCCTTGTTCTGCAAATATTTAACTGCGCGGACTTTAAAACTGTGTTTGAAAGGCCAATTTACAGCTCTGACGGCACTTTGCTTCCTTAAGCTGAGCGGGCAAGGGGTTCTAGAAATTAGAAAGCCTTCCATATGGAATTTGTCACCGAATTAGAAGACCAACTCAAAACTCCACACCATTTCGTACTCAGTGGGCACAGAGCACAGTGGTATGGTTGCAGGGCTGCAAATGACGCAAAAGTGGGTGGTGGGAAAAGTACTAACTCAGGAGTGTTATGTTATCAAAAAAAAAATCATGAGAACTTGGGGTGGTTTCTGCCTATTCAAAAGTTAAACTCACAGGGCACTCTGGCATTTAAGCAGATGTTGGCTCTAGATCTCATTCCCATGTTCAATTTGATACGTGCTATACCATTTACTTGCGACCCCCTCAGCACACCACACACAAAAAGCAAACCGAAGGCAAAGCAAGCCTACGCTCATTTATAAGCATCTGGGGAATTTAGATTACTCTTAAAATATGTGAGATATGTGATTGCATACTGTTCCACTGCTAGCAGATTAATTTGGGGTTATTACATAAATAACTATAGATATCTCTAACATAGACAGTCAGTGGAACTCAATGTATTCATGTTTGCACAGTTATGGATCGCAAGGACAGGAATAAGGAGCAGTGTTATGAGCTTTAGATTCCAAAATGTGACTCCTGGATTACACCAGAAAAACGACTTGACAAAACAGTGGCATGTTTTGCAAATGGGTACGCAGTAGGAAAAACCTCTTGTGGGCTGTGTTTCTAGATGACCAACTTTGAGATCTCCTTTTCAGAGCAGGAACAAAATGGCCAGAAGGCTGACTGCCCTCATTTCAAGGTAGGCACTAGCAATATGAGATCACATCAAAAGGTGCACAATGAGGGCTAAAGAAATTTGCTTACCCTATTATTTTTAGGATTTAAATCTGGCTCAGCAGCAAATATAACAGGAAACCAAGGTCAGGCTGACACAATGTGGGCTATTCTCTCTCTTCCTCAATATGTGTTTGCAGCTCTTATCTAGGTTAATGGGAGTTTTGTGCACACGTGGGGGGAAACAGAACACAAATGCTGCAAAAATTGGACTCAGATTTAGTTCAAATAAAGTGTAATCAGATTTAGAAAAATCCATCAGTTGAAAACCGATGTCTTATCACTGAAAAAATCTTTAAAACATCATCTCCATATGCTTGTTAAGTCCAGCTCTGGGAAAAGTGCTTGTAACATTTTGCAGCCTTATGTACCCGTTGTTGAGTGTAATACAAATACACAATTTGGTTCTTTTGCGATACTTCAAATACTGATTAGCCAGGACTGTATCTTTTCCAATTGGGCCTCAAGGAAATTCCTAGTAACATTCAAAATTAGCTCAGTGTAGCTTTTACTTTCTCCCACATAACCACGTACACTGACATTATTATGCAGACATTTACAGACACTACTGACGTTTAAGCAAAACACAGAATGCTCAAGTTCAATGTTTTTGTGGTGTCGCCAGTTCATGCAGATGGGATCTAATGGCACCTTCACAGAACCAATTGCTGGACCTGAGCCTTACATGAAAAGTGCAGCTGCATCTGGGCATTAAATTGCATGTTTTCATTTATTTATTTAGAGAAGTGTCGTGTAACTAAAGAATATGTTGTCAGAGGAACAAAAGAATTGTTTCAAATTCTGCACACTTTTTGTACATAAGGAAGTCGGAAAGCA
Source organism: Todiramphus chloris collaris (assembly GCA_025345505.1). Lineage (NCBI taxonomy): Eukaryota > Metazoa > Chordata > Aves > Coraciiformes > Alcedinidae > Todiramphus > Todiramphus chloris. The sequence continues at coordinate 35,759,009 of JANVCC010000010.1, read as the reverse complement.
TTTCCAAGTATCCTAAAATCTCAGATATGAAAACCCTCCCTCAAGCCAGTGACCTGTTTTTTGTTGTTTTATTTTGTTTCATTTTAAATAGGCAAACAAACTTGTGGTTCAAAGGATAATTTGAACAAACCAGAGCAACCCATAGCACATCGTTTCCTGCAGCAGAGCCACCCATTCATAAAAGGGCCTTCTTTATGCATGACACAACAAGCAGCACCCATTCAACCTGAGGGAAGCCCACAGGCTCGCAGGGCCACTGGCTGGCTCTTTGTCACCAAATGCAGCAGGTTGAATGCAGACATCACTGTGATATCCTCACCAACAAAACCAGAGGCAAAGAACAGGGGCAAGAGCTGAGTAGGGAAGAAAAAAAAAAAAAAAAAAGAAAAAAAAAAAAGATGAGAACAAATTAAAACATCAAAAATGTTAAGATACATTCACAGAAAAAACAACACAATTTTATGAGACTACCACATGGGAGCACAATTCTAAATCCAATTTCTTAGCATGTTTAGCCCATTTATGATAATCCCCCCTCCTAAAGTTGTGATATATATATATTACATTGCATTCAGTGAAACAACCTTCTATGCTACGAAATGAGAGGGAGGGGGCATTTTTATAGGGAACATTCACAACAGCTGCTTTAGATACCCAACTGAGTAACTCAGGGTAGCAACCTCTGTGGTCACTAGTGCAGGAATCCTCCTTCAAACACCCAGGAATGCCAGGCTGATCAAACATGTGGGCTTTTTCTATTTATTTTATTTAAAACAAAATCACGCTCTGCAACATTTCTGAATGGGGAATGCTGGAAATTGGTCATTGCTAAAAATTGCTCTTTTGATGACTCGCTTGAGAAACGTGACATTTCGTTGTAATAAACTTGTAATAAACTTGAAACCATGACTTTTTTTTTTTAAAGGCAGGAAATAATTCTCATTGTAAACTGTCCATAAGATATATTTAAATAATCTTCCGGCCAGTTTAAATATAGCAAACAGAGATGGCAGTTGTGAGATTTTATTTCAGATGGATTTAATGCATGAATACTAATTATTTCATTTACTCTGCGATGGGAAAGAGGAAACGCAGCTGCCTCATAGCCCGGCCATTCATAGCCGCAGCTCACTTCAGAGGATTATGTGACACCGGGGACCGGAGCCAGCCCCCACCGAAGCTCTCACGGCCTCCGGTGGGAGCAGGATTAGGCCCCAGGTGGCTCGTGAACAGCACGGCAGCACTCACACTCTCATGCCGCTTGGCATGTGGCAGCAGAAGAGCTGCAGGGTCCGGCCCTGGCCCGGGGCTGGGCTCTGTCCCGGGCCCTTCCCCCACGGGGGAGAACTGACCGCGGCCTCACCCTGAAGCGCAGGCACGCAGCCCCCAGCCCCAGGTACTACCGAGCCGCTCCGGAGTGTACCTGACGGAAACCTGCTTGCGCTAAGACGCCCGAACTCTGACTTAGCCAAACTAAACTCGCTGCTCAACCCAAACCTCTCCGTGCTGCTGCAAAGCGAGGGAAAAGGTGGGCGCTACACGGCGGGCAGCCCGTCAGAGCCATTACGCAGAACTAAACACGCCACTGTCACAAGTGACTGCAGCGCTGCTTACAAAAGACTGTACCAGACCCGCCCCCCCCGCAGCGGACTACCGGCTACTGAAAGACCCGAGGTCCGCAGGCAGCCGCCCCGCCGACGGCCTCCCGCCGGTGTCAGCGCCCCCGGGCCCCTCCCGCCTCCCGTGCGGCGAGCGGAGCCGCTCTCCGGCCGCAGCGGCCCCGGGCGCCCCCTGCCGGCGGGCGAAGCGCACC
>JANVCC010000010.1:35746205-35756796 GCA_025345505.1 Todiramphus chloris collaris | reverse complement strand
GCCGCGGCCGCCATTACCCCCGAGCCACTGCCTGCCGTGGGGACCCCGCGGCTCGCCTTGCTTCCTGAGCGCCTGGCTCCCCCACCGCTGTGGGCAGCGCGGCTCTCTGCAGCGGCTCTCTGGACCTCCGCTTCGGGAGGTCCGCAGGCCGAGGTGCAAGCGCACTGGCAGAGGTCTCTACTGACACTGCCTGTCTGTATGACGCCCGCCCGGCGCAGCCAGGCACAGGCACCTGATAATCAGAGCACAGAGGCGAAGGGACACACCGTGTCACCTTCCCCTTGCGCACTCCCTCGGCCCAAGGCCCTTGCTCCTCTGCTGCCCTGAACCGACCTCCCAGCCCAATGCCACTTCCCTGCTTGCCTCTGGCAGGACTGTAACTCCCTCAAGGGTAAACAGTTTAAAGGAAATTATTTGTAAATGTCAACTATTCCAGTGTTCACCAAAATGTTGTTACAGAGTCTCAAGTATTCATAAAGACCTGGAGGATATACAAGTCCTGAAAGCCCAATAAAATACAACCGAGCATTCATGAAAGTACTTTATTGCAGTTAACATATTTTATTCCTTTACTGCTGACATTTTGATCACTATTTTTATTTATTCTGTACGTTACAGCAATGCCCAGTAGTTCCAAGCAGGAGGGGACCTCCTGGTTCTAGGTACTGCAGGCACCCAAGAAACCCTGCTGCGGGGAGCTCCCCCGGGAACTGCTTGTGAAGAATCAGTGCAGAGAAGAGCAAAGTCAAACTCACTACAGTTAACACATTTGGTTTGGAGATGCTTCACCCCTGTCTGCCAGTCCCATGGGTACAGAGAACACACTGAGGGAGAATGGCAAACTGGGTTTATGTCTCAAGTTTATTAAACAGGAACAGTCCGAGCACAAGAAACACTGTAAGGAAACACCACCCTGGGCATATCATTGCGGGTGGTTTAAACTCCTGTACTGTGCACATCCAGACCTTTCCAGGTCAAGCAAAGATGCAGCATGCTGGTGCTGGAGGCACCTGTCTCAGCCCGGATGGAACCTCGTGGTGCTGGCACAGCACGCCACCTTGCCAGTGCCGGGGACAAGTGGCTTTGGCCTGGGGACAGCACTGTTGTCACATGCATGAGCCACAGCCAGTACTGCAGCGTGGCACTACCACCAGAGACTCAGCATCTTTATTCCAGCACTGCAACATGCCACTTTCCTGGCAGGACAGATGCTCCATGAAAAGGTCAGAGCAAAACTCACAAACCAGGCAAGGGCATGATGCTTCTATATGTCACTTCTTGTTTTGGTTGTTTGGTGGGTTGGTTTTATTTTCTTAAACACAAGCTGCTTGCTGCACTGCCCACGACACCTAGGACACAACTGGCTCCTCCACAGTTGTTCCCCAGGGTCACCAGACCTCTTTGGAGCCCCTTCCCCACACTTCACTCTTTAACCTAGCACGACATGGGCCAGGGTGGATCCTTCAGCTGTCTGGCTCTTTAAGATGGACTCCGTGCTCAGAGATAGCTTGTAAATCTTATAAACTTAGATCATACAAATACAGCAGAAACTACGTCATTAGGTGGGTCTCAGGAGCCTTCTGATAGTATGGTACACACCACAACTCCAGAAGAGCCTTCCTTGTAGGATGTCAATATCCTAATGTTGATATACCTTAAAGTACTGCCAACTTCCAAGAGCTTCTATATTGTCAACTGCAAATTTTCAGAAATCACAAGTTCAGCCCAAAATAAACATGATTTGCTAAAACGTAACGCAGGAGGCCTGTCAAATTTGTCCTTCGGAAATTAAGAACTTTATATGTACTCGGGTTATGTTTTCTCAACCTCTGTCTGCAACTAGAAAGATTTCTTTGGGGGAGGGACAACTCAAGAGATTAAATTCTGGTATTATGACATCTTGCTTTTAAGAGCTGTAAGGGAAACATCAAGGGTCTCAGGAGCTGATAACACTACTGGTTTAATCTTTTCCATATTCAGTGTTTTTCCTGACTACTCAGGTCCGGAATTCTTAAAATTACATGAGAATCTCAGCTCTCACAAGAAAAATGTGAAGTTTTATCTCTTCACAAGTAAATGAAAAAATAGGACAAATTCTTAAAGGAACAATCGTTTCTTTTCTTGCCCTAAGAGTGAGACCTTAATAGTGTGAGGCTTCCTTTTTTTTTTTTTTTCCAGTTTCCCTCCCCCCACCCTCAAGTCTCTGGCTCCACTTGGAGGGCAGGAAACAATTAGATATAGGTACACACCAGCGAGAGAGACAGGCTCTTGTGTCAGGAATTTCTGTGTCACTGGAAAAAGCAAAGAGCAAAAATATTGCCATACGGGAGAAACCCAAACAATCAGAATTCAGAAGACAGTAAAGGCCTGTGAGTCTGCTATACTCAGGAGTTACATTAACAGCTTAATTTTAATCAATATTTGTTTTGTTAAGTTTCTCCAGTCCAGCAATAAGTTCAAACAGTTATTTTGCAAAGGTTTTAATTATTTGTCTAACTATAACCAAATGTTTCACAGATAAAGATTAGTGAGATATTTAATATATACATTTATTTGTGCCTTAGCGTTTGGATTTTTTTTTTTATTTGGCTTTTGCTCACCTAAAGCTTTTGCTAGTCAGACTCAGAAGACAGACTAGAAGGCACCACATGAACAAAAATGCAGCCTCAAATGAACCACATGAGCAAGTATTTCAGTATATTGTGAATTTCTGTGTCTAAACAGAAAAAAACCATCACCAAGCTGCCAGTTGTGCCAGGAGACTGGAGCACAGGACAACTTTTCAGCAAAGGGATGAGGACTGCTGGTTATTTATCAGAGAAAGGAGAAGGGAAGAGTTCCAGTTCACCCTTCCAATCCAAGATCTCTGATCCTGAAACTAGCACCCTTGCAAGTGCACAAAGTATCCTCCTCACACATACCCTCCTCACCTCCTGGGCTAACCATCCCTTCTGTCCTGGCCTCCGGGCAGCCTTCAGCCCTCAAAAAGACACATATCCTGTGTATTTGAAGCATTCAGCACAAAATTGTAAAGGTAATTGACAAAACCTTTGGAAATTCACCTTTAAAGAGAGATTTTAGTCTCTGGATTTTCATGTGCCTGTACATCCACTGATAATGCAAACCAGGCGTCTTCACAAGTTCGTGATACGCTATTAAAATACCTTGCAAAAGCTCCCTGTCTGATGAGGGTAAAATACTTTAATCGTCCCTCAGGGGTCAGTACTGGGACTGGTGCTGTTTAACATCTGTGTTGGCGACATGGGCAGTGGGATCAAGGGCACCCACAGCGGGTCTGCTGACAACACCAAGCTCTGTGGTGTGATCAACACACTGGGGGGAAGAGATGCCATCCAGAGGGACCAGGACAGGCTTGAGAGGTGGGCCTGTGTGAGCCTCACAAAGTTCAACAAGGTCAAGTGAATGGTCTGCATCTGGGTCAGTGCAATCCCAAGCACAAATACAGGCTGGATGATGAGTGGATTAAAAGCAGCCCTGTGGAGAAAGACTGGGGGGTGTTGGTGGATGAAAAACTGAGTATGAGCCAGCAATATGTGCTTGCAGCCCAGAAAGCCAATCACATACTGGGCTGCATCAAGAGAAGCATGGCCAACAGGTTGAGGGGGGTGATTCTCCCCCTCTACTCTCATGACACCCCACCTGGAGTACCGGGTTCAGTTCTGAGGTTGCCAGCATAAGACATAGACCTGTTGGAGAGAGTCAAGGAAGGCCACAAAGATGATCAGGAGGTTGGAGCACTTCCCCTATGAGGACGGGCTGAGAGAGTTGGGCTTGTTCAGCCTGGAGAAGAGAAGGCTCTGGGGAGACCTTATTGCAGCCTTCCAGTATCTGAAGGGGGCCTACAGGAAGGATGAGGGACTCTTTATCAGGGAGTGTAATGACAGGATCAGTGGTAATGGCTTTAAACCAAAAGAAAGTAGATTTAGATTAGAAATTAGGAAGGAATTCTTTACTGTGAAGGTGGTGAGATACTGGAACAGATTGCCCAGGGCAGCTGTGGATACACCCTCCCCAGAAGTGTTCAAGGCCAGGCTGGACGAGGCTTTCAGCAACCTGGGCTAGGAGGAGGTGTCCCTGCCCATGGTAGCGGGTTGGAACTGGATGATTTTTAGGGTCCCTTCCAATCCAAATCATTCTACTATTCCATGACTAACAGCTAACAACATCCAGCAAAACATCATAAAGAGAATTACAAGCTTCTTAAAGGCTTGCTGAAGAGGCACAAAATACTCTGAAAGAAACCAATTGTTTTAGCACTACAGGTCTACAAAAGTACCATAGTTTCTAACTTGCAAGTTTGCCTGCTTACACTACCCCCCCCCCAACTTCTTAGCTAGAGCCACAGAAAACAGAAGCATTAGACCTGAATTCCCACTTCACTTTTAATGCTCTCAATTAAAGCATGTTCTCCATAGCTGGAATGTAACTGAATGGCAACCCAATCTACTTTTAGGAAGTGTACTTTGTGCCCTGATAAAAGAGGTAATTACTGCCATACCTCATACTATTTGAGTGGACAACCAGGAAGCGTCCAGCTTTACACTTGAAGTTAGAAGTTACCATTAGAAAGGAGCCTAAAGAGTGAAGTTCAAAACCTTTTTCCTTTTTTGAATTTTACACATTCTTTTATGCTGAATTTTGTTCTTAAACCTTTCCCATAGCAACTGAGCATATTTATCATGGAAACTCAAACATAAAAGATACACCTTTCTGCAATACACAATGCACAGTCTAACATAAGATTTTCAAATAGCAGCTTGGCAAACATATGCTTTAGGATACCATCAGATCCAGATGTTTTAATGGCCCTTACTTACAGAAATGATCATATGTGGAGGAAATAGTTAAGTGCTTAACTGAAGAGTATATTCAATGTTTCATAATGCCAACTACAGTGGTTGTTCCTGTGCCTGCAGAGCAAACAGGGCTGGAGATGGACACACGCCTGCCCAGGCACACCAAGCATGGCACACGCCGTGGCTGCCCAAGCTGGAGGGGTACAGGAGGTGCTCCCTAGTCCTACAGCTTCCTCATAGTGCCCGCAGACCATTCCTCTTCCTCCTGTGAAATGGGGTAATAGGGCCCAGTACATTAGTGTTACTGATGTAGTTTTTTTATATTCTATCTGGGAAGCTTCAGTAGCAATATCTTCCATATTCATAATTTTAGCAACTGGAGTAGGTGAGGAAGGAGAAAAATCCAAAGGCTTAGATCAGACAAATAGAAGAAAGCAGGACAAGAAGATAAGGAAGTATCAGACAGCATGCAAGCACTGCTCTCCCTATAGTGAGAACATGTATTCTCACCTGCTCACCCCGAGTCCTGCTCTGTGACACACATCGACAAGCAAAGCCTTAGGGACTAACCATCCTCCATATTCCATCCTTAGGCTGTGTATAAGTTTCCTACTGAGGTGAATCGGAGAACTTTTCAGGAGTGCAACCTTTAGGCTGAGCATTACTACCCAGACTTTCTTCCTCCATCTAAGAGAGATGATAGTCCTATAACGGATTTTATATTATTGCGCAGGCTAAAACAATTAAAAATAAACAAACATTAAAAACCATAATAAAATAACCATTAAAACCTTAGAAAATAAACCAGATAACTGAAACCTCTGCACACAATTCAGGATAATGTCACTGATTTAAATTGCTGAGAAAAAAATATGCTAAGGAGGAGAGCTCCATATGTCTGTGAGTTTGCATTTATATAAGAATGGCTACACAGAAAGAACAGAAAAATGATGTACACTTTTAAAAGAAAAACACTACATCTGAGTAGAGAACAAAGAGCTACATTGAATTTTCATGTAATTACCAAATCGAGCTAACACTGTCTCTAGCATCAGCTACCAAAGTTGGGAAGCTCAGCATCCCTTACAGGAACACCCTTTTGTACGCTGAACTGGCCCCTGCATTGCTCCCTCTCCAGATAGTGAAAAACCAGTTCGGCAACAAAGAGCCTGGTGTGCTGGTGTAACTAAAGCCCAGAGGTGTGTCCAAGGGCCAAATTCAAAAGGCCTGAGACATGAGAGGATAATCAAAACAAAGGGGGTTTTGAAGGTTGTACCCTCCTGAAAATCGAGAAGGGGAAAAGTGCATTAATGGCTCCCTGTTCTGCAACTGCTCCCACGGAGGAGAGAACTACAAGGCTGAATCCTCTTTATTTTACTACTAAAGCTCTGCACACAGCAAGGCAGCTGTACTGGTTCCCTCTGAACAGCCAAAGGACACAGCCTGGCCTCGTACAGTGGGGATGAGGAGGACATCCCTGCAACACTGACTACAAGGGCAGGAGGGACTTAATTAATTCTGCTTTAAATAATACAAAGGTTAAGAGGGTCCTTGCTTCAAAGACTCTGGCCTTGGTCTTTAGGGAGGGATGTAAAATGGAAGGAGATTTCATTAGTCCAGAGACAAGACTCTGTAAGCCTTGTGGGCAACGAATTAATTGGGAAAAGTGGAACTGCAAAGAGACAAGAAAAAGCAGAAACCCCAAGGAAAGGAAGAGACTAGACAAGTAAGGAGTCTCCAAACCTGGGACAAAGAGGCTCCCTGGTTGAGGGCGGAACCCAGGGAGTCTCACATATCTGTCATTTGCAGGTTGTTTCCCAATAGTTATGACTGGCGATACTTCCCAAAGCAGAGTAAATATAGGTCAGCTGGGATTTCCCACTGTCCATTCCTGCTCCTTCCAGATGTGATGCACTAAAATAGCACTGAGCTGCACTTTCATTTTTCCCGTCGTTGGCAGCCTGCCAACACACAGCACATTCCTTTTACGGCAGTGAGTTTATAACTACAACGGTCATAAACTATTCGTAAATGGGTCTTTTCTGAGAATCACGATCCTTTCAACATCTTGGAAAACATCTAATCTTTTCCATTCCAGGCAGTCCTCTCCAGCCCAGTGGTAAAGATTTAATTGCTTCTGGTGCTCAGATGATAAGATACAAGTGTTCTGGAAATAACCCTTAATTTAACAATTCCTGCTGGCAAGGCCAAAAGATTTTTTTCATTGCTCACCAATAAAGAATTCATTTTCAGTACTAAAAAGAAAAAAAGAAGAAAAAAAAACCAAAGGAAAAAACCCCAACAAAACAGGTAAAAAACTTACGGGTTACTGCTGTGGATAAAGCTACCCCAGAGGCACCTTAGCACTGAAGACACGATACCTACTTTTACTATCAGGTCAATTTGATTAGGTACACCCTTTCTCTCTGCCAATATTTGCCTTGTCAAGCTTACTAACACAGCAGAGAGAACAAGCTTTCTATTCTCACTATGTTTAATTCAGGACAAATCCCATGCATCATTTACCAGAAAGTGAAAAACGTTTCTTTTTTAGCAGTGAACAGAAGCTATTCAGAAGGATTTTCTATTCTGCTTTGCTGAAACAACTTTAAACTAGTTTTTCCTTCTCAGAAAAAAAAAAAAAAGACTGAATACATCAATTGGAATTGGGAGATCTTCTAACTCGTGTTACATGGTGCTCTGTAACTCAGTGAGCTTTTTCCTCAGCTTACAAAGCGTATTTGCCCGGGGAACGATACACAGTAGATATGTGATACGAGCCGTTTCTCTCAGGTAGAATATCTCATAAAAATGAAGCAAAGAGAAAACCTCTGTCTGAGAACTGGTATGACTTAAGAGGACTTCCAACCTTAAACATCAAAAAAGTACCCTCTTGTGAAAAGATCATTGTCTCTCTCATTTCCATAATGAGAGTAGAAACCAGCCCTGCAGTAGGTCGCTGAGCGTGCACCCCTGTCCCGCACCGCACAGATGGAGCGCGGTCCATGAAGTGTGAAGGAAGCTGCCACTTCCGCTGCAGAGAGAAGCTGGATTCTGAAACATCACAGACGAGTTAAATTTGATGGCCCTGTTTTATGAGGCACTGTAAGGAAATGTAGAAATAACATTTACTAGTCCACTGAAGGAGACAAGGTCCCTGAGCACGTACGAGCTAGAAACAGTTGTGACTTCAGCCATGGTTTTAGCCTGCAATTTAATGAGCTCTCAGGGTAAAATCTGTACTGGGGAATAAAAGAAAACAACAAAACAACGCTCCCTGCACCACAGCAGCAAACTAAAGCATCCTTAACGCAGGATCAGATGCCATGGGGTTATTACAGCATATATAGGAAATTACAAACAAATAATCAGTAAGTCTATGGCCTGCAGATTTTTAAGGTATTTAAAACTCTTACTTGAAAAAGTGGTTGGTGCCAATATCTATCTACATGTATATGCACATAAAGTTGCCTATAAATGCCACACATCCTACTAGAAAAATAAACTAGTACAAAAGACAGAGACCCACATCGTACCCAGACATCAGCCTGTGTCATTTCATTCAGCATTCTTCAGCACAAACCATTTGAAAGCTGAATTACCTCCCTGTATTTTTATAATTTACTACATGAGAAAACATAATTTTTCAATCAGACTGTAAACCAGACCTGAGTATCTTCTCATATTTTGTGAAGTATGTATAGCACATACATACTTATATGTAAAGCACAGGGCTTATAAAGCTAGTTATGATCTCTGATAGCTAGCATTGCTGCATTTGAGATCAATTCATGCTGGTTGTTGCTTTTTTTTAATCATCCCAGCTACTAGAAAAGCATTTCGAGTTAAAGTCCTCATAGCTGCCACTTTCTCCCCGGCAGTCTCCCTTACATGGAAATTTTCTACGTGGCTTTCTCTACAAACCAATACCTCTCATCACCACAGAGAGGAGCCATCTCCCTGTCATAAAATTAGATATTACACAGTCTCATGAGTTACCCTTCAAGCAACATCCTTCCAATAACATCCTCAGCACACAGAAATCTGTGCATATGTCAACAGAATAAAAGCACTCTTTAAAAATGCACCTTTGATGGCCCAGATAGTGTCACGATGGTACGCAGAGCAGCCTTATGAATATACAAGAAACCGTCAGCCTTTTATCCAAAAATAGTTTAAAAAAATTATAGCATGAATAAATTCTGACACTGCACAAAACCCACACTGTAATTGTAACATTCACCACACTGAAACCAAAGAACCTTTATGCAGGTTAAGAAAAAAAAAAAGGAAATCACTTCTAATTCATACCACAATAAAATTCCATCACGTAAAACAGGCGCTCCTAAGTCCTCCCTAGTCAGAGATGTACTTTTTTTTTTATGAATAGCAGTGAGAAGACACTACAGAAAATAAGGAAAGAGTATTTATATTAAATAGTCTAAGACCTTACAAAAAGTATTTATACTTAAATCTTCTTTGATCTTGCAATATAATCAGGTGAGTTAATACTGAGTGTCAATGACTGAAAAGTGAGAGAGCAAAGAAAAATATTTCTGTCCTAACAGAAATAAATTTGATTCAAATATAAAGATTCTTTGATTTTAAACCACTGTCAAAGGTGGATTAATTTAACACATGCTTTGATTTAAATTTCTATAGCACCATTTTCTTAAATCTTTACTTGGTTAGGCTGTCATTGAGTATGTTGATTAGTAAAAACCATGTAACTTTATTATTATTGATGAAAACATGTAACATCAAATTTTCTGCCACTATTTAGTAGCCAGGATTATATGTACATCTACCTGTACTTACGTAATTACAGGGATAAAACCATTTATTCAGGACTCTTCTTCCCTCTTATAAGAGAAAATGTCCAGAGACAAACTTTTTTTCAATGAAAAATGTTACTTGGAATCTGGGTGAGCTGAATTCCAATTTTTATTCCAGTGCAGTTTAACAATGCACAAACATGGCATTCTATTTTTTTTTTTTTTTAAATTAGCTCAATTGACACTGGATATGCAGCACAAGCATCAGCACCTCTAGGCATCCTAAAGCTATTTCTCAATTCATGAACTAAACAAGTATTAATTCAAGCAAAACATATTATTTTAAAACCTGTTTTGCTCATTTCCCTTCTCTTTAATTCTCTCTCAAGTGTCCAAAATGTGAACTTGTCTCTTCCATCACTTTTAATTGACTGACAATATTTATTAAACCTCCCATTTTCTTCAAGCTACATTTCCTAGCCCTGAATGCATTCAAAAGATGGAAACACTCATCTTATACCCACCGGCTGTACTTGCAGACAACAGTAACCATGCAAAACCTTTCTGCCCAATGAAAAGTACTTACCTTTGGAAAAAAACATAAATACTTTCTCCTGCTTTGTTAAGAGTAAGCATATGACAGGGCTAATGTTGGAATTATTTCCAGTGTCTGCTCCTGCAGACTCAGCTGTCAGTCAGCTGTCAACTGGGGTCATGTCACCCGGCTGCTGACACCAGGCCTGGCAGCGGATCCCCAGTTTTGCACAGAGCCCCCAGAGATGCACACCAGGCTTGGCAGCAGCCCCCGAGTCCTGCACAGAGACACCACCCCCCCCCTCCCCCCCCGCCAAGAGGCACACAGCGGGCGCAGCAACAACCCCCCAGTTTTACACAGAGCCCCCCCAGAGACACCCAGCAGGTCCAGCAGCACCCCCCCAGTTCTGTGCAGAGCCCCCCCCAGAGACACCCGGCAGGTCCAGCAGCAGCCCCCCAGTTCTG
>JANVCC010000010.1:35707075-35736205 GCA_025345505.1 Todiramphus chloris collaris | reverse complement strand
CCCCCGCCGCAGCCCCCGGCTCGCCCTCCCCGCGGCGCGGCGCGGCGGCGATGGGCCAGCGGGGAGGCGGGGGGCTGGCCGTGCTGCTCGCCGCGGTGGCGGCGCGGCTCTTACCTGCGGCTCCTGCGGCGGCCGCCAGCGCCAAGCAGAGCGCGGAGAGGAGCGGCGGCGGCGCAGCGCGCATGAGGAGAGGCCCGAAGGAACGAGCGAGCTAGCGAGCGGCCCTGGCCCCCCCGCCCCCCGGGATCGCAGTGACGGGCCCGCCGCCCGGGGAGCATGACGGGAAATTCCTGGGCACCGGCGGCCAACGCCAAATATGAACATAGAGCCGGGGAAACACCCGCCGCCCGCCCGGGCCCGGCACGGCAAAGCGGAGAGGCGGCCGCCCCCGAAGCCGCTGTAGGGCGCCCCGGCGGGGAGGACCGCCCCGAGCCCCCGTCTCGTTCCTACAGCGGGGCCAGAGCGCGCTCTCTTGTCATTTAAAGGGTGCGCTTGAGGAAGGCCGACCCAGCACCTTTTCGCCGTTCTGGAAACAGTTATCCTGCTGCTCCAAAGGGGGCGGGGGGCCCAGGGCGCATACCCCCGGACGCCCTTGGGCGGAGGCGGCGGCCCCGTCCTACCTGCGCGGTGCCGGCCCGGGGTTCGGCCTGGCCGCGCTGCGGGGCGCCATGGCTCCGACCCACGGCTCCCACTTGCGGACAGAGGCCGAGCGACTGAGCTAACTTCGGCAGAGGCAGCGACACGGAGGCAGGTGTTAGCGCCCACCTGACAAGACTTCAAAAAAACCCAACAACAAATCAAAAAGAAACCCCACAAAATACACATTCACACGCACACACAAAAACGCCAAACCAATAAAGGAGGGGAACAGAAATACTGCAAATTTCCCCTCCTCCGGCTCCCCTTCCCCAGGAAAGGCAGCTAGGCAACTGCACCTCATTAAAAGACTTGCCCCTCCTTAGTCCTCCTACCCCCACCCTTTGAACATTCATTGCAAAAATAATTTTAAAGCAGCATACTTTAAATGCCATGACAGTAGAAAAAAAAATCCTAGCTTCCTGTTCATCTATCAAAATCCCTTTGAGGACTTTTGCCCTCTCGAAATACAAAGAGCTGAAAACACAAGGTTAAGTCTCTTCACCTCTGTCAGTTAACAAGTCAGATAACGTGGCTACAGCTGGACTTTGAATCAAGGTAATGCCTCTACCTCCCAGACACTTAAGTGAAGCTTGGTGGTGTTTCTCAGCTCACAGTAGTACCTGTCCAAATGCTAACAAGCATTAAAAGTTAGGTGACTGATAAATTAAAGCCCCCACATGAAGAAACTATTCAAGTCAACAAGACACCCAAATATGTAGAAGGTGAGACACATATAAAAACCCCTAATAAACCTTTAATTCGAGTTTGTTTTGTTGTTTGTTTTTGTTTTTACAGGACAGGGTGACAAATTACAACAAACATCTGATTTTTCTCAAATGTTCAGGTATTATACACATTCCCCTCTGTCTTGCAGGAAGGGATATTGGTCAACTTAACAGTTTAAGGTAAAATAAGCTGCATAATAGTACATATTACAATAATAAAATGTACAGTGTTTACAAGAAATATATTTTAGAAGCAAGATAGATGCATTTGCATCGAGGCGACCTTTGAAAATGCCACAACTATTTTTACATTCACTCTTGCAACAGGTCACAAGATGGGGTCACTAAGGTCAGGTTAACAAATCACTATGATGCACATCAAATACAACAAAATTAGTTTATATACATATATATAATACATATACATGTATATTATACATATACATATATGTATATAGTAAAACTCATCAAAATCTACCAGACCCAGCACAATCTACTTACCCATCAAAAATATGTACTTGTCCTTGGTAAGTAGAATTCTGCATGGCTGATTATATATTATATATACTTATTCATTAGCATCTGAGACATAAAACTGAGGATTTAAAATTTTTTTCAGTTAACAAAACTCTCCAATAATAAACATGGTGCCCACAAAAGCACAAAGGTAAGGCACAATAGGATTTTGTTGCAGAATAGTGTGCATCATGTTTACTTAACCATAAGAAAAAACGTGCATTATTTGTGCAAGTTCATGCTGCAAATCTATCGTATCTACAAAGTAAAGTGAGTTTCGGTAAAATCTGGGGGACTGGTATGCTTCCAGTCTCACCTCCTACAGGATACTCAGCTGGATAATTAGATAAAATTGCTGTAGGAGTAGGGATTAGTAAAGCCAATAGTCTTAGATTTGCAACTAAGCTTCTCAGCAACAATTTTGTACTCCTAGGTGAATGTTAGTAAACATACAAGCTTGAAATCACAAGATTTACTGTGAGCTGTACTTTTAGTTTGCATCAGCCAAAATTGTTGCAAGGAAGTATGTACCTTTAAAAAAATCTTAACACATAACAGGTTCAGTAAAACAAGTTATAACGTATTGGGAAAGTCACTGAATCCCAATGGTATTTTGTCACAGTCCTGGCAATTGTAATAATAAATACAGCTTTTCACAACGTATTTTTCCAGTATCTGCCAATTGCTTCTTTATTGCTCACAAATTTGAAGTCATTACAATTGGTATCAGACCTTTCACACAAAATCAGTTAGGTATTTTAATAGAAAACCTAGAAAAGATATTTAACTGTTATCTAACACTTTAAGGTATTTGGCCTCTTGTCATGGTACAGCCAAAACCATATAAAACATTAGGTTTTGAATAAAATAGGAAGCTTATTCACTGCTTCAATGCAGACACCCTCACAGAACACAACCATTTTTGCCACCACCAGCATTTACATTTATATACAAAACCCAGTACATCCACATTCAGTTTGTTTTCCCTCAGACTGATATGCAACCGCTAATGCCAGACTAACTTTTCCCAAACCCTAGCTGCAGAAAAAGATTCTTAAAAAAAAAAAAAAAAAAAAAACTAATATTGACTGAATTTTTTTTTTTTTAACTTATTCACCATCAGGAACTGTAGGTTGTTTGTTACAAAATACCCACAAGATTATTTCACAGGAAACTATAGAAATACATGAAGTCGTCTTTTCTCCATGCTTTTGTATTATCAAAAACACTTCTTGGTGCAAAAATACAGTCACCACATCTGCAAATGTATATTGAATTCAGTATTCCTCATGCAAAACTTAAATGCATTGGTTTACTATAGCCCCAGAAAACTTCCTGAAGCAATTTTCTTTCTTATTTTGTCATCTCAGTATTACTGCCTCATTGCTAAGTCCCTTTGGAAACAAGATTTCTGGAACGTTCAAACTTTTATTTTATTCATTAAAGTATTACATACAAAAAGCACTAAAAAAGGAAGACGGCAACCAAACAGGAAAATTCCTGTTGCAAGTAACAGTCCTAGCAGTTGTAGAAAGTCTTCTCAGGAACTTCCCTGAGAATTAGTTGTGCCTGTCCGAAGACGCAGGTGTGACATAGAGTTCATGTGTTTGTTTGATGGCTTCAGTGGAGTGTTACACGTGAGAGCCTGGGGAAAACGATGATGATACCGATCTAGTCGCAGGTATTTTACCGTTACCAGCTTTCCTGTGAGAAAGGAAAGAAACAGGAAAAGAGAAACTTTCTAGTTCAGTATGACGGCATTTTGCTTCAGGATGCAATACACACAAACACATCATTACACTGAAATTAGTCTACCAGGTAATGAGGACTAAAAAGATCCATTTTTTGTTACAGTTCAATACTTCAGATATAAAACATTGATAAGAACTCCAACTGTACGCATCTCCTGTCATTTCTAACCACATTTTGTTATAAAACCCCTTTCCTTACCATCAAACCAAGAGCCATGTAACGCCTTGAAAGCTTTTCCAGCATACTCTGGAGAGAGACACTTGACATAGACACAACCCTGAAATAAGAAAGAATTTTTTTTTGTTTGGCTTATTTGGTTTTGTTTGTTTTCAAATCTAACAGGCAAAGGTAAAACATTAAAATGTTACTGGAAAGACACTCACCTCACGTGAATTTTTGTCAACAGCAATATGAACAATTCCATCATTATCACTACATTTCTCCAGGATTGCTTCTTGAATCGCTAGATGCCAGTGATCACCTATTTCCCTACGCAAACAATGAAAGAATTAAGCACACCATCTTTTAAACATTCACAGCAATCTCAACCTCACTGAGTTTGGTTTCTTTAACTTGACATAATTTTCTGCCAAATGCCTTTGGAACCTATTTAGTACTTCAGCTATTGGAATATTCAATAAATTGGGTCCTAGGGTCCACTTGAAGAAATTCAGCCCTAAGAATCAAAAGGAATAATCTGAATTAGGGGGTGGGGGGATGCTGTTGTCCACCCTTCCGGCAGCCTGCCATCTCCTTCCTGCCCAAAACTGCAAGCAGTCATAAATCCATGCTCCCACACCTGCTTGTTCCAGTGAAACCACTCCTGGACTGTTCCTACTGCAGTGGAAGATGAGCAGCGGAAGATAACAGCGTAAAGGCCTCTGTCCCTTTATTGTATCACCTTTTCCACAGTCACAGAAGCAACACTGCATGTCAGGCTTTCGGCTCTTTAGCTATTCAGACACTGCTCGTGACTGAAATAACTATTCGCTGTCCCAAACAAAGCATCAAATTGCATTTGTCCCATAGGGTACTTATAGAACATGTCAATCTAGATCCAGAAATGGAAGTTATTAAAGTCAGATTGCAATTTTGGGGGCTTTTCACTAGAAGTATTTTATTGTCAAGACTAACAAATCTTTAGGTACATCTTTAGAGAAGAAAGAAGTCTATGTATTTTTATGAAGATACTGCAGGAACTATCTGGTCCTAATAAATCTAAATAGAGGAAAACCAATTTCATCAGCATTAATACACCTTTAAGGCTGCCTGAATGTTCTTTACACACATACAAAAAAAAGCCATGAATTTACTCTTTCAATAATGCTATCAAGAGCTTTGGGTAGTTTAAAAGTTTTCTCTACGTAAAGCCAAAATTATTGAAATATTTCATCTACCTTCCTCCTTATTCATGAAAAAAAATGGGGGTGGAGAATGTACAGAGGGAAGTTGATTGGTCAGGGATGTTACTTAAATCTGTCAAGCAAGACACACGACATTTCAGGGACTCTGTCAACATGGAATGTCAGATTTGCTTCTGTCATTTCACATTGGTTGGTTAGAGGATCACAATTTCCACTTGATGCCCCTTGCACAGACAGACCATGCATTAGACAAGCAAACACAAGTAGGAGAGAACAAGGGTGCAAAGAAGATCCAAATGAAGGTCTTAATGGGAGAGAGATTTTTACAGTGGACAACACCTACAATTTAAAACCTTGCAAGAGTTAGACGATGCACACTACTCAGGTTGAAAGAAAAAAAAAGTGTTTTAACTAGTTAGCTCAAAATGAATGTAATATGCAAGTCTTCTTCCCCTTCTCTAATGGTTTAAACAAAAGTATTTTCTAAATAGGCTGTGCTCAGGATGTTAAGGAAATAAAGTAAAGCCAGGACCTTTAAAGGTCCTCTCCAACCCAAACTATTCTATGATTCCGTGAAATCTTGACTCCTGTGTATTCCCTCCCAGCTGAGGGCTTACACCAGGATTTTCGTGAGGAGAATGCTGTCATCAGCAGAAAGCCAGCTACCGTAAGAAGAGACCATATTGTTACAAATAGACAATCATCTTTTATGCTTTGTGTTCTTTCTAAATACTGAAGTCACTGCATAACTCCCAATTGTTCACTTCCTGTCTGCAAATCAAGCAGAAGTGCATTCTCAGTCTAGTCTGCTTTTTGAGTTTTGCAAGACCTGGGACATGAAACATCCTGAATTATCGCCAACTAACTAGGATTTCCCATAATGAAATAGGCTGCTAAGGGGAATGACTTGCTCTTCCCTGATCCTGCACGTGTATGTTCCATCAGTTGTCGATATGAGTCTTGCAGGAATGCCACCCATGCTTCATGAACCAGTCTTTTTACTGACCCTGTGGTAGATGGCTAAAATGGGCTTATCCAAATGGTGCTTACACTGATATTTTAAAAGCCACATTTGTGTCTGGCATAGTAAACACCTAGAATGAATACTCAAGTTGAAGTCTCCTGCTGTGGTCTGAGGGCTCACAATGTCTAGGTAAGTTTTCTGACTTTTGGCAATAGAAAGATTATTTACTCTGTTAGGATTGATAAATGATGATTCCCAGGACAAGAGAAAAGTCTTCTATTATGGATGGCTGCTTTTACCAGGTACTGGAATATTACTTAAAAGTACTTAATTTATTATTCATATGCAATAGCTTGACTGAAAGAGCAGCTAAAACCCAATTTTGTTAAACATACTGTTTTGACATTTGCCATGGGTGCAAGGTATTTGCCAGTCTAATCGCATACACTGGTACCTTCTGTGTTTCAGGTGGTCAGTGGAGGCATTCATCCCTTTCAGATCTGGGACAAGTTAAACCTCCTTCCTCTTTTAACACAAGCAGTTCAATAAAGTAGTTTGTCTGGCACTGACGGTTTTGTGTCATTTAAGATTACTCCAAGGGTGTGATACAAAGCACTTCCTTAAGCAGTAGTTGTCTGAAAGACAGCTCATGGGAGGGGAATGGGCTGGAGCATGCAACAGGGTACTGGACAAAGCTACAGCTATAATCCAGCAGGCCAGTAACAGAGCTAGGTCAACTTCCAAAAGATAAGGTCTACAAAAAGTTGATGTATTTTATAAGTTGCACTATTCAAAATAGTTGTCTGGACATAGATAAAAAAGAGAAGCATCAGAAGAGAACAACTCCTATAAACATGAGGGGTTTTAATGCACTTGCTGGGGAGAGACTGGGTCAGCACTGCAAACCACTGAAGTTTACAGTAAAGGTACAGCATACAAAAAGTGACACAAAAAAAAGCAGCCACAAAACACAAAAGTAACAACTCAGTTACTAGTTCCTTTAACAGCAGACATTTTGAACAGCTAACACTTTGAAAGAAGAAAGTAACCAACACAAGATAAATATTACAGTGAAACTTCAGGAATGGATTTATTTCAGTACTGTGGAGGCTAACTGACCAATACAGTTCACGAAGCTTCCTTTGTAGCAAGGACAATAAGGACATTGATCTCACCCAAAATTCTCAGCAAATCCCATATTTTATTTCATCCTCTTACATGAGGATTAATTTGCCCCAAGAACAACGCCGCAAGTATCGGTCTTGCTCACCCTACTACAACATGGAAGTTATGAAAAAAGGGATCTCTGCCCATGATGGTCAGTAAGTCTTAACACCATTGAGGAAAACAGTTTTTCAGAGTATTCTCTGTGCTAGGGATAATACTGTCCTCAGCTAAATTAGCTAACAGCTTTCCAATTAAATAAGGCAAGGAGTTGAAGTAATTAAGTGCAGGTAGAAACAGAAGTGAAACAGATCTGAAGAAATATATCCAAACCTTGCAATCACTTGTGTCCATACTCCAATGTCCCTTCCTACTCCCTGTTACTGCCTGCTCTAATCAACAGCTTTTATTTTCCACTAAACTTCTCATATTCTTCACTCTCAGTTAGCATCTAACTTTTACTCTGTAAGGCAGTATAGCATCTCCATTTTTCCCTTACATAAGCACATCAGGGAATGAAGAACTTCAGAAGAGTTGAAGTCCCTGTATCTCTTTGCACTGGACAAATCAGGATTCAAAGATTAGAAATGGTTAGCTGACACAACCTATCTGTAAGTCCCCAACTTCTAACATGATCTAGTCCATGGCCAATGGGAATATAAGAAGATAGTGGAGTGGATGAAGCTTTAAAAGACTAAAAAGAAAAATAAATCCATATTCTTCCTTAAGTCTTGGCATATGAAACAAGGCTTGTTACTTATTCATGGTACATACTCTTCTGAGCATTAGAAGCCAGTGCTCTGCACCAATTTAGTACCTTTCCACTAGAAAAATCTGCTTCAAAACTAGGTAGTTACACTGCTATAAAGTAATCCATTATTTCAATTCAGCCTTTTAAAAGTGCAAAGTGAGTAAGCTGTGTAGCAGTCTAATCCAGAATACTTCAACAATACTTCAGAAACCTACAGTCCGTTGTTAGGTCACAAGTCCCCCATCAGCTGATATAACCAAACATTTACAAAAGTAATTAATGGAGAAATATCAGTCATTGCTCCAAGTAGCTTGACTAAATGCCACGCTCTTCAAGAAATGACCCAAACACACAAAGCAAGACAATGAAGCACAAAAGACAGAGTAAGATTCTTTGTCTTCTCAACATCTGTGAGAGGAAGTTTTCTTTTTTTTGTACAACCCCTTTTTTCTTTTAAGGTGTTCGTGTTTACTCCTTCTAAACCCCTCTCTGAGAAAAGAAATGGACCCTTTGAAAAGGTGACAGAAATTCAGATAGGTAACTGGTTTTACTTACATAACTGGATCAAACATATTGCGAATCTTCAGACATGGTGTCAAGCTGTTTGGTGGTGAATTTCTTCTATCTAGGTGAAATGCTACAAAGAAAAAGAAATTTAATAGTATTTATTGACAGGAGTTAACACCATCTAGTTAACAACTTTATACATTAATACCTTCCTGGTTTTAGTCAAAAGAATACTTTGTCATATATGAAAAAGCTTCAAGCAAATTAAGTTCCCCGCAGTCTTCTACTGCGCTGAAGAAAACATACCATAAACTGAATTTTTTAGATTTACAACTTCTGTACTTAAGCTGATGCGCTCTCTTGCATCCAGGCCACAGTACATGGAAGGAATTTGGAGTATTTTTAAAAATACCATATAGTTGAAGAGAAAGTATTTTAATTACATCTTCATAAAAAGACAGATATTCTTAACATCTGGAGAGAATTTTTGGAGTTGCAGGTTGACCAGTCAGTTTTAACTGCTTGATTAATTTTCATCTGTTACACTTCTGGGGCAATTTACTACCTATCTGACTAAGACACAGGGGGATGCTTAGATGGGTGTTGTATTGCAGTAACAACTGTCAAGGAACACTCTACAAAGATGACACCTTTGTAACCCTAAAGGCTCTGCACATACAATCAGAAGCTGGCAAAGCTCTGAAATGAAAAGTACCAGAGGATAAAACAGATTTAAGAAGAAAACTGGAAATTTAAAATAACAGAGTAACTCTTTCAAAGCTGAACAATCTGAAGTTCTAAAATAAATAGTAACTTCTCTAAAGTTCTCAAGTTCTACTTGTGAGAGTTGCAACAGAAGACTACACTACAAGAAGAGGAATAGAAGAGCCCTTCGGATTAGAAAGTTCCATGCCTTGAGAAGGGCCAACACCACAGCAACAGAAATGGAAGGGGATAATCTGGTAAAACAACTTCGAAGGCTTGAAGGAAGTTTCATGTTGAAGACTTGAGATGAGTAGATTCAAGAGTTTAAACATAAGATTAAAAATCTCAACAAGACAAAATGATGTTCCAAACTGATGCTAATGCTTCTCCTTTGCAATCCCGACTTTGTAAAAGACTGACAGATTCAAGATGTGACATTCCAAGTGTTAGATGTCTCAGGTTTGGGCAGATGACACTACAAGTCTGTGCTTACCGCTGACCTTTTAAAATAAAAATCTTGCAAATATATCCAGAATACATGAACACTGCTTCTGTTCTGTATGTCACCAAAACAAAAAACATGTCACACAGAAGAAATTCACTCATGTGGAAAACCCTTAGTATGAAAGGCTAATCAAGACACTAATCAAGAGAAAGTTCACTGCCTGCAGATATGGCATAGACTGACTTGCTCCCTATGTAAATTTCTGAGGGAAAAAAATTATTACAAACTAGAAATTAGAAAAGGTGACCTGCAAATCTAATATGGAGCCCACCACAAGTTCCCCATATAACTAAAAGTGTTCCTATTAGAATGTACACATACAGAGTCCAAGTTACCCATACCTGTAACAATTCTCTGGTTTTTCTCGGGAAGAGATTTCTAAATATGCTGGTGACACTGCATCTGTCTCTGAGCTGCCTATAGTTTAAGGACAAGTCCTTTTTCAATAGCACATGGTTTTGTAAAGTTTTTTTGCCCTTGATTAAAAATTATACATAGGGTATATAATAAAAACTTTACAGAACTAAGCAACATTGAAAAATAAATGGACTTACCTCACTCATGTAGGTTGGCTCCAGCAGATCAAGGGGGGAGTGAAATGTCACCAGCATATTGTACACTGGGGCACCACACCATACTGGAGAAGGTGATCTGGGGTGGCCTAGTCATGGACCTGTACCTGAAAAGGTGTGGGGTTGAGGCAATTATGTGCTGATTGTTAGTAGCTAGGTTTATTCAGCACGTGGTTTTAATCCAAGGATAAAGAATAGTGAGGTTATTTGCAGAGAACTTACGCCCAGAGGATCAACATTTCTCCAAGCTATTTATAACCTCCAAAAAAGCCCATACTGTTAAGGCAGCAGCTACACCACTGATCTATGCAAAAGTAACTAAATGGGGAATTCACACTTGAGTATGGATACCTAGAAAACCAAGCTTTGCCTGCTTCAATTTCTAAAAATCTTGGTGTCCTTTTGATTGGAAGATCTCAGGTGCTTGCCAAGGTGACTTCAGCCAGAGCACACCACCAGGACAAAACTAACCTGCCACCAACTTAATGTAACATCATACTAGTAGAGCAAGTGTGCCCAGGGCAATCTAGCATATGAAAATAAAGATTAATTTTGCTTTTTCTCAAAAATGTTCCACAGTAACAGTAAACTGCAATAGTTTTGCAAAGTAGATGAAGCTTTTTAAGTATAAGGAAAAAAATGACCACAGAAATCAGCGAGGCACAAAATTAGTGCTAGCACAGTAATAAGCATTAAAATGCGTACCAGAAATGGGACCAAATCAGGGGGCTAGGGAAGGCACAGAGAAGTTAAAAATAATGTTGCACCCACACAGAAAAATTCAAAGTAATGTAGTTAACAGATGCCTCGAACTTCATTACACATCTATAACAATAAATTCTCCTCCTCCACCAAAAGAGCATGTTTAACTAAACTTATTCAGCTTACAGTACTTATGATTTAAAAATTTACACTGTTGTGGAGCATACAAAATATTCTCCTCACAGTAAGGCCCTAAGTAGAGATTTTTACAGGACACCAGTCTAAGCTACACCACAACTGACTAAGTGCCTCACATGCCACTTCTTTTCCTAAATAGTCTTAACAACAAAGCTTACAAGATGAGGGTAAACAGGTAGAGATGAAATCAGAAAGCAGAAGCATGACCTTGTGCAATAAATCATTGAAAAGAAAATTTTTAGGAGCTTGATAAATTCCCCTTGGGACTAGTAAGCACTTCCAAGAAAAGGAAGCCACTCTGTATTTCAATCATCATATACTTGTATTATCTTAAAGTGAATAGGACTATATTACTCCAGATTCAAAGAACAGCAGCAGCTAGAAGCGTACGCTTTCAGTGTCCTCTTTGTTACTCTGACTGGAGTACAATGGAGGAAATGGCTATAGAAATATTTACAAGACAGCCAAACAGATCTTTAGATGTGGATTTGATGCACCTGCTAAGGCTGAAGACTTGCATCAAATATAGGTAATTGTGTTTCTGAAGAACAGATTCGTTCATGTTAAGCCACAGACCGCTAGTTTATTAAGTACTAACCCTTCTTATCAAGGCAAGAACAAAAAGATAAAACATTTAGTTGAAAATGATGAAGTTACACACTTTCACACAACACAAGGTTCTTCAGTTAACAGGAAAGATACTGCAATCAAAATTCTACTAAATGTTATTGAGATGAAAGTGTGGTTGACTTCTAATTTAATTATAATTAAGTTCAGCTATAGAAGACCAGTGTGGGATGCACACAGCATTTCACAAGCATAAAAACCAGGGGTTTTTTTTTTTCCAATGGTTAACAACAGAGCTTTTTGTTTGTTTTTTTGGTTTTTCTTTAAACCAAAAAAAAAAAACCAAAACAAAACCCAACAAAAAAGCCCCACAAATAATAAAAGGAAACACCACAGAGAAAGGATTATATTCTTACAAGCTGGGGGAGGAGGGGTGTCATTCACACAAGGTAACAGGTTATCTTCCATGCTGCAGGATGAAATATCACCCTAGATGTGGTATTTCAGAGAACCTCCCGATCACCACCTATCTCCTGAGCTGTCAAGAAACTTTAGCTATTGCTTTTAGACTAGCTACACTGGAGCTCTGCCTACCTATTTTTCTTTTAGAGCTCCAGTTATCAAAGCCATGCTAGGACAACAGTATCTGTTCTTTCAAAAGCAAGCTGAACACACCATACAAGTATTCTTTCCACACTGATTCAATTAAGTTACATTTTGGCATGATCAAGATTGTTTTTCAAGGGCCAATTCTCTTGTCAACTGTTTTCAAAACCTCACTCATATTTGTCCATCATCCCACAATGAGCTGAGCTACCTCCCCCCCCCCCCCACAGATACATCTATTGCATCCAGTAGATAATATTTCAAAGAAGTACAGACTTCATTCTTACCCAGTAAAAAGAAAAATCCCAAACTGTCAAAACACAGGCTGCATCCTGGAGGACTGGATAAAATGCCACAGTGATGCTTGAACTCTAGATGCTAAAGTAGAGGCTAAATCTTCATGCATGCTACAGGTCCCATGTTTGAAATGCATGCTATCATCTACCAACATCCTAGTGCACACTGACAAGTCAAGAAGCTTTCTTTTTCAACTGCACATACTCTAGGTATTGTGCTCTGCTACAGAGCACTACCAGATCTCAGAACCTTATCAAAATTATGACCTTGAAATTTATTCACAAGATTCAAAACCAAGAATTCATTCTGATTTTATATGTAGAGAGTTCATTTTAGGATCTAGCAGATTTGAAGAGTATCAAGATATATGAACTTCTGTATTATTAGAACATCAAAACTGGAGGACAAACTTAATTCCAGTTGATTTATACTTTCAAAAATGAAGTAAGCTACACGTACATATGTAGAATTCCTAACATCAGGAAAGAAACAGTTGTGTAAGAAGTGTGAGACTTACAAACTGGAACTATCTTCAACAGTCATATAAACAAAACTTGCCTTTGCCTGCTGACTATCAAGACATACGGATAGCCAAAGTGACCTATGCCATTTAAGCCACCCCTATTCCCATGCCCTTCTGCTAGACCCAGAGTATGTGATTTCAGTGAAGGAATTGAAACAGGACAGATCTTAGTATTACCCTATTCAACAGAAGCATAGAGCCTGAAGTACATACTCTATGCAACATACAGCTAAAAGTCACAGCTGAGAGATAGAAGTTACTCTGCCCACATTAACCATATGGTAACATAGGTTTCAGATGGTCCCTAACAGCAGCTACTACAGTAGCTGTCTTTCTAGGTAGTTTTGGAAACTACCATTCTGTTACAAGTCTTGAATGTATATTCCATGTAACAAAGCAGCACCTGAGCCTTCACACACTGAGAAGTCTTCAAGGTGAAGGAAAATCCAGTCTGGTTTCTAATCCAGGACAGAATGTTATGGAGTGATTTATGTTGCAACCGTTCAGGAGAAGAAAAACTGAAAGCCTATCAGTAGTAAAAGAAAAATTCCAGAACTGCAGTGTCATGTTTCACAGCCTGTGCAGAACAAAAAACTATATGGAATATTCATCTCTATAATATACATGGCTTGCAGAACCTACATTCAATTTAAGTGTTTGAAAATCAGTCATGACAGTATCACAGAGATGGAACAGAGACTGCTGTTGATGAACCCTACCATTTCTGCACTGCAGATCCCTAATGGATCACAAGAGATTTAAAACAAAAGCAGCTCTCATTTCCAATAAATTATTTAAAATGAGAAACGTAACACTAAAACCAGTACCATAACTTTGAGAAGTATATACTGATACCCCACCTAACATTCACAAAGACAAGCAAGAAATAAGTCCCAAGCCTACTAAGGCCCTCATCAGATAACATGCCAAGTATCTGCAAATGTCCCAAAATATTTGGCTTTTCAAATTGAGAGAGAGAATTGTTTGGTTTTGCTCTGAACTTACAGAAAAGGAAAATTTAAGACTGCAAGGCTGAAAGCATACATAGAACTTAGGAAAACATGGAAATGGCCTGGGAAGAAACCAGAACAGTAGCAGCACTTTTACTCAGGCAATCAAGCTTGCTACAGCACAAATGTTGCAGGCCACAAAGAAGTTCTTTCTGTCTCTCTTTGGAAAGGAAATAATCACATTGGAACGAGCTACTTTACACTGTACCCTCTTTTACAGACAACAATAAAAACATTGTTTCTTACAAATAAAAATGTGTACCAGTTAAAAGCAAAAGAAGGAAGCCTACTACTACATGCGTTAGTTAAACTAAGAGCAAAATTATCATAGTCCAGAAGAACACAGATCAAAGCGTAGTTGCTTGTGTAAGTGGGACCATGAATGGCAGAACGTCTGTTTTTTAACTAGCCTTTTTTCAGCATCTAGTTCAATATCGTAAAAGTAATGCAAGATACAACCTTGATAACATCTGCTTTAAAACTGAAGGAACAACCATTCCCTCCTCCCTCACTATCAAAATAATCCGATGAGTTTATAAACTTGGATTCTGCACAGCATTTATTTCAGTCCCACTGAAGAGATAATACAGCTTTACAGAAGAACGCAAGGCAAGACAGATTCTTTTAAAGTCACAATACCTAAACAAACAAATTTCAATTGAAACATTTACCTTCACACTCAGATGTTGATAAAAATGACCATTCTTTTTTACTGCAACTCAGAATTCAAGTCTTATTGCCTCAATTTTTAACTGACCAATACACAAAATCACCCCAAAACCCAAATTTTAACATGAAGAAAGGCAGAAAGGAAAAGATGACCACTGCAGACAGACTGCAAATCCACTGGATTCTTGCCACTTGGCTACAAGATAAATCTGAAAAGTGACAGACCACTGCAAAATCCATGTATAACAACAGCCTGCTCTATTAAAGCAAATGCTTTACTGCTGCATCAACAGAACTTGAAATGTAAATGAAATGTAGAAAAACCATTTATGACAGAAAGGAAGCACTACTAGAAGACGTTCAAAATCCACAGTCTGCTGAACCGTTTGTCCCAGCAGTTTCCTTTTCAAAATGAACAAACATCTCTTCCTCCAAACTCCATCTTTAGGTACCTGACTGATAACAAATTAGCTCAAGACTATAAGCTCCAGTTTACCTACTGTCAGATACAACCAATTACACTACTTCCAGTAAGTGCAAGTCATGACCAGTAAGTATAAGTTTGACCAAATAGAGCTGGGTTTTTTTTTAAATTAATGGAAAGGAACAAGCAACTCCTGTTGCCTACATGCCCTCTGCTGTATTTCTGTAGCAGCTGTAACAGAAAAGCTCATTTTGCTTGAGAAAAGGCAGACACTGAGTGCAAAAAATAAAAGTCTATTGAACAACAAGATAATATAGAAATAGCACTGACAGTTCATAAAAATACTTAAAGGTGTGAGAGAAAACAAGTCTTTCATGTCACGCAACAAAAACACCATTTAGAAGTTAAATGCAGAAATTAAAACAATTATATTTGCAAAATATAACTAAACTTCAATACCTTGGCCTTGCCACACTTTTGATGGTATTACTAGAATTTTGTCACATGCTGCAGAAGGTTGCATCCATTTCCAAACGAGGAACTCAGCACCACCTATTCTTCGTGTCTCTGTGCGAACTCTAGACTCATTTGCTGCAAGAAAGTCAACTGCTCTATTCCAGACTTTCCTCATTTTCCTCCTTAAAAATTGAAGGAAGAATTACAAAGGTAGCATTATAACAACCTGCACAACTGACATCCAGCATGCAAGAGAAATCAGTGCGTTTCCCCCCCCCCGCCACACTTGTGTCAATAAGAATCTCCAATATATTACACTACGCATTCTACTGAAATTAACTTCGTTGACCAATTTGTTTTTACTATTTTTACTTACTTCCATGTAAGGAAATACAGCACTAATAGTGAGAACATACCTGTCCTGAGGCGGTATTAGAGAGTCATGCACGTGTAAAATAGGCATGTAAGGCTGCAAGTCTTTATTTTCAGAACATGCCTCGCTGTGACTCCTTAGAACATCTAGGGACATCACAAGAAAAAAAACCTGGTTAACTATGCAGTTCAAACATTATGAAAAATATCAATTCTGGCAATGAACAGCTACTCTGAAGATCCCTCCCAATTTCAGTAAAGTTAAGGTGGTTTAGGCATTTTCAAGCAATTTTCCTAACCATGCTGAAGGCAAATCAAGAAAAGTAACCACACGCAGTGCCTCCAAGTACCCCAAATAACTCTTGAATAAAGGAAAAGAGTTCTTGCAGTTACTCTCGATTGGTACTTTTAACTGTCAGCTCAGCCAGCCATCTTTGAAAATAAAGTGCTTTCCCTCTATTCCAACAAAACTTGATTTGCAAACAAAAAGGGCAGGAAAAGGGTTTAAAAAAAAAAAAAAGCGCTGCAATTTGTCTACCATCTCTGTACTTAGTATGATTGCCGTAAGTGAAAGTAAAAAGACAAAGTAAAAATGCAGCCCAAAACACAGCATAAAAACACACTACTGAAAATATTGTGTCTTGAAGCAGAAATGCAGAATTTCAGAACTCTACTATGCATTCTATTTTAGCAACAATTTCTGCTCAAAGTGACTAATTAAAAAGCTGCTTTTTCCCACAAAAAGCCATTAAGGATAGAATTGAGAGGTAACACATTTTAAGAGTAAATATTCTAGCTAAAGATAGCTGAAAAAAAACAGAGAAAGCAACATCACCATACTTCTAGTCAACGAACATCACATTTATAGCTGTTTTCAATAGTAAGATAAAATACCATAAATTCAATGGGAATTTTATTAAAGTCATGTTGATGTAATTCACAAATTACAATCTTTAAACCTAATCAAGGTTTTTGGTATAAAGGATAGAAGGAAAGGAACAGGGACATATGAACCACATACTCGACCAAGAAGTAACAGCATGGCAACAACTAAAAAGGCAGAAAACAAAACTGAATTAATGCCAGTACTTTGAAAGCTTATACAGAGCTGATACAGATATAGCAGATGTGACTCAAGAAGCCATACCTATGATTTTTACCACCATATCATACATCTGCCTTGTTTCTTCTTCCTCTTTTGCCCAACGGTATTTCATGTAGTGCAAGACTCCCCAAACCATTGCTATACCTGCATTAAGATGTATAATAGTCTTTAAACAGTATTAGAACATCAGTTATTTAACAAAGCTTACAGCACATACTTCAGCAGTTGGTTGAACTAGCTAACATTTGGAAGCACTTAAAATTTCAAAGCTAGTGAAATACTCAGCTATACCCACTGTCAATATTTTATGTTTTAGTAACACAGCAGTATCAACACTTGAACTTTGAAGAGCAATTACCTTTAGAAAAACATTTTATTCTTTTAACGATAGCCTGGTATACCCTGACTGTTGGTGGAAATGTTACCCATTTGTGAAGAAAACCAGTAAAACAAGTCATATCAAAAAGTCACAAACTGACAATTCAGAATGTGTTAAGATTTAAAAGTGCACAATGTTCACTAATTCATAGACAAGCCAGATGCTTGATACATACCAGCCAAAACTAATTAACTTAGACTGCTTCAGTTCAGCTAGAGATTTTTGTTTGGTTGGTTGGTTTTGGGGTGTTTTTTTGTTTGTTTTTTTGTGGTTTTTTTTTGTGTGTGTGTTTTTTTTTTTTTAACAACAAAGTACTGCATGCTCTTTTTCTATTACTTTAAAGATCACTCTCACAAAGGACAATCTAGTTAGGAAGGCCAGCAGCATAAGATGAAAATAAAAGTCTTATTCCTCCTGCTACTCAGGCTGAAGGCACCACTACACCTGTGAACTGTTAGCAATCAAATCAAATAAGAAAAAACCCCCAACAGAACAACAAAGACACACATACACAAATTAGAGTTGCATAGTTTGTTTCATATACCAGTGATCACAAGGCAATGCTAACTAATACATCAGAGACTGAGGAACACCATTTTAGGCCAAAATGGGTGTTAATGACAATACATCTAATACTTATATCGTTTTATTTTTGAAGAGTTGCTTCGTATCAACTTTAATTACAGATGAGAAAGTTGAGCCAGAGCAATTTGCTCAGCATGACTAATGACACCAGTGGTTCACTTGGACACTGAGTTTCATCTCTGCATCCCAGTTTGACCCTCATATCAACTATTATCAGAAAGATGGCAATCTGGGACAGTCTGCCTTTGATTCTTTTGGTTTAGCAAAAGGCTAGCAAAGGAGGTCTCAAGTCTTCTGCTCATAAGCATGAGATTAAGATACTGTGAAAAACAACCACTTAAACATTCAACAGGTGCATGAGATGAACTCTGCTTCTGCAATACTTCTAATCAGCTACATGGCAATAAGTGCCTGCACTCCTTTGGACCATACTTTTATGCTTCATAGTAACCAATGTGGTTAAGAAATAAACCTGAAAGAATTTGAAACCTAACTAGAGAACTACCAAAGACTAAATGAATCAGTCATGCTGAAGGATTAGATACAGTTCTACAACTGTCCTGGTTTAACCCCAGCTGGCAACTAAGTACCATGCAGCCACTCGCTCACCCCTTCCCTACCTCTGGTAGGATGGGAAGGAAAACTGGGAGAAAAAGGTAAAACCCGTGGGTTGAGATAAAGACAATTTAACGTAACAACATAAAGAGAGAAGAAACAACAGTAGTAACAATGATGACAAATAAATAACATATAGAAGAAGTGATACACAGTGCGACTGCTCACAGACACCACTCCCTGCTCCCCATGGCAGCTTGCCCACATCAGCACCTTTCCCCTCAGCCAGTCCTCCCCTTATATAAGGGGCAGAGCATCGGCATGGTACCCAAACCTCCTGTTGGCTGCTTTGGTTTTGCTATCCCAGCCGTAGCATCTCCCAGCTTCTTGTGAAAATTAGCTCCAAGATGAACCCAGAACAATAACATAGTCTTAGAGATAAAAAAATTTTTGGTGACAACCACATTGGGTATCCAGCTTTTCCCAAAACAATGAAAATAATATTTTCTGTATTTATGTTTCTAAAGTTCCTGGAACAACAGTGAAATATCCTCAAAATTAAGGCTATCATGTCTTTTACAAGCATTTTGCTTTTTCAAATCAGTTCAACCTGGAATTTTTGAAGGCCACAAGATATTCCCTTGACAGGGAAAAACAGACTTCCCAAAGAACAAATATGTTCAGCTGCCTACAGCGGCAGATGAAAGCACCAATGCGAAAATACGGTGGTGCAAGAGAACTGCAAAGCAAACTGCACTGTGATCAAGATAGTAATAGGAGCTCCAAGTTTTATGGTTGAATAAAAGCTTTCTCTAAACATGCTCTTTACTTTTTCCCCGTGTGCTTACATAAACTCAAGCTACATAATAAAAAATTTTTTTTAAACTTACCCAAAAGCAATATTGATAATCTGTGAGTTACGTTAACAAACGCACGGCGAAAACGACACCTGAAAGACATCTTTGGACTAGTAGATTCCAGATACTTCACATCTGTCACATTAGTGACATCCATCTCATTAGGATCATTGGTGAGACACCTATTCAAAAATACACAGTATTTATAAAAAAGGATACATTCTGTTAGAAGAAATTAAGAAATAAAGACCACTTACTTTATGCCAACATCTTCCCCACTATTCAAGATCCATTGTAATGCTGTGTTCAGTACACTTTCATATTCTGGATCTAAATTCTGTCAAAAGACAAAATATAAATGAGTAATTTTCTAAATAACCAGAAAGTTATCATGCCACAATAGAATTCAGATACTGCACGGATTAGTAGCCAAAACTATGTTTTGTTCTTCAGATTTTGCCTAAGTGTTCACTTAGTTCACAAAGTGAATCTCTACATGCTATGAGCAGCTATCACCTACTAGCACTCCTTAAATTCAGGACTGTTAGAAAAGTCAAACCACATTCAAGCTTTCATTGACAATTCTAACGTAGAGCGAGCAATAATTATGCATCCACTAGGTGGTGCCCATTAAAAAGCTACTTCAAGATTCAAACTCAAACCAGTTGTAAACCCAGATGAAAATGGGACCTAGAAAAGTTTAGGTCTTTTTTTTTTTCTTTTCTTTTTTTTTTTTTAAGAAGCTGGAGGAAAATCAACTTTAACTGATAATTTGCAAATAGTCTGGTAGTTGTAGTTCGAGAACTGGTATTACTATACAGAAATGGATTTTTAATTACTTGGTATCAACTGCTATAGGAGAACATTCCTTGCCATCTGAGCCAAGGCTGTTTCCATAGTTCACCTTGGATGTTCTTTACAGGGGGAAGAAAGGAAAAAAAAAGGAAGCTTTTATCTCCATCTTTCCTTTGAATTTCACATAGTGCTTATCTGTTAATTCTAGGCCAGTTAAAAAGCAGTAACTGTTTATTTTCACTTTGAGTGTAAAACATTAGTTTTGTCACTAAACACTTAAATTCTACAAAGGACTTATGTTTATACTCCCAAAAAGAAGAGCTGTAGGGTTAAATGAGACTGTTTACAAAGTAACAAATTTTCATAGGAAATTTGAGCTTATCAGAGCTAAACCAGTTATGGTAACAAATGTAATTCGTTCAGTGCAATAGGCAAGACCAGTTATCTGGCATGAAGTTAATTTTTTCCAATGTATTCCCACAATGCACTGGTTTTTAACCGCTATAGAATAGCGCCAAACCATAAACCAGTGTTAACAGCT
This sequence comes from Todiramphus chloris collaris, assembly GCA_025345505.1. Classification (NCBI taxonomy): domain Eukaryota; kingdom Metazoa; phylum Chordata; class Aves; order Coraciiformes; family Alcedinidae; genus Todiramphus; species Todiramphus chloris. The sequence goes on along the minus strand of JANVCC010000010.1, from coordinate 35,715,400 downwards.
TCTTCAGGATGCTCTTAACATTGTCCCTTTTTGCCTGTGTAAACATGTGCCAAAACATAAAATTTCTGTATATTTGTATAGTAAGTCACATCAGTTTAACTCCTCCCACAGAATCAAAGATATCTTACGCTCTCAGCCTTTTAAAAGCTTCAAGCAGCTCTCCACTGAAGGTACACCAACATGGGTTAAAATAAAGCCTACAACTGTCAAGACAAGGAAAGAGTCATCTTTTATTTGGAGAGCGAGGCGCGGGAGAATGACAGCAGAGAGTGGGATTTCATAATAACTGCACACCTATCAAATGAACAAAAAGGCCTTTTGTGACCATTTCTATTTAAAGCATCAATGAATGGCATCTCCATATGGCTGCTGTCTGTCAGGCCTGCTGCACACATCAACCTCCCAAAATAAGGAAGACAGTATCCTTTTCTACTAAGTCTCAAAACATAGTACACTCATTTCTGGATAAGCTTCTAGAGATTTGAATTTAATGAATTTATTATTTTTGTGTTGGTCAACTATCTCCAGCAATTCAAATTCTGCCCTGGTGTTTTACCTAAAGGGGCAAAACCTGCATGCCATTGCAGAACTACTACCTGCGTTTCCACTGCAATTAAGCCAGTTCATTTCATCTTCCATCTCCCTCAAAGCCCTGCTACATCCCCAGAGAAAAAAGTCATAAGTAGCATGTGTTAGACATCCAAACATTTCCAAGTAACATTCAATACAAAGTTGATTTTTAAGTCAATTATGCTAGATATGAAACCAGGCATTACAAACTGTAACTTATACAAATATTATAAACAACCAATAAAAAAAATACCTCTTTTGCTTACTTTTAAATATGCAGCTGCCTCTTGGACGGTAAGATTTCTTTGAATAGAGCTGCCACATTCATGTTCCCCTGGTAAAATTAAACTTTTGTTTATTTTGATCTACTTATTACTGCATTATATAAAACAAAATCTTCTAAACACAAGCTTATGGTTAACAGAATCTGACAAGCAGCAGCAGCAGCTCGCTAATTCTCACAAGTTCCACTAAAAATATGAAAAAAAACCTCTGCACAAATTTCTCCTTCAAATAAAGTTTAAAAAAACTGAAGATTGTTACAGCTAGCAATATGAACAAATCACATCAATACAACTTCATGTACTGCTCGAAGGGTATTTCACCAGCTAGACTGAAAGTAGAACAAAAAGGAGTATGAGGAGCTATCAAAAGGACATTACCTGTTATGTAACCTTAACACAGTTGCTATATTCTACTCAAACTTCTTCCAAATAATTTCTATTTACTCTGGAACATATATTATATTCCACGCAGACCAAGTTAGTTCCAGTTGCAACATATCCATAACGGTATTTCAAACAGTATGAAATTACTACATTTTAGATTGGTCCAAGTTATCACAATAACTCATCACCTTCCTGAACATGCACAAAATCCCAGTATGGCCTGAAACTGGTTGTTTTACCATTCCCCTAATTCTTTTGGCAAGTATGCAAAAGTAGTCAGAAAACAAAGTATAACATGCATAATCAATCTTCTCAGCCACATGCCATCATCCTGATTTTCTCTGCTAAACTGAAGGTACCCAAGTCATGAAAACAAAAATATGTAACATCACACCAACACAAAGTCATATAGAAAAGGAAAAGGTATCACACCACTTTATCACTAGGCCATCATTTCCAAAGAATTGTCAGCAAGTGGCAAAAATAACTTTTTTACTGATCTTAATAAAAAAACAAACAAACAATCCCAAACAAAAAAAACAAACAACCCCAAACCACAACAACCTTAGCATCTTTGATTATGATTTTACTGTGCCAAAACAGTAAAAGGAACAAAAAATTCACTCTTTCACTGGCCTTACCTTCCTGAAGCTATGCCAAGCTGTATTGTTCCCACAGCCACAGTAAGGGCAGGAAAGTTTAAGATACTCATGCATATGCAAAATACAAAACTTTTGCTTATGCTCTTACAAAGTATTTAAAGTTGGAATTACTCCACACTGAAATACCCTTTAAATACAACAACTTTAAGTATTCCCTACACAAATGAGAACATTCGAGGCCACGTCAGCAAAAATTAGGAAACACTAGCAAGTTATGGAGAAGCATCTTCATGTCTCTCATTCACAGTAGGGACTTCAGAAGAACTAAGTGTTTCTATAAAGCAGAAGTCCTGCTCAGACTGCCAAAGCAAAGTTTTGTTCAATACATTTTAACAGATTTAAGTGCATTTGGCCTTGCAAGCACATGAGTATAACACAGATGCTATTCTCTTATTGTTGGTGATAGAGAAATAGGAACACAGTTTTTAAGAGAGCTCATATGCTATCTGGCCTAGAACTGCTGCTGGAACTAAGCCTGTTTGCGCACACATTCTCAATCAAACACTGAGCAGAAAAGATACTCCTTTAGTTGCTTCACTTGCTGATTAACGCACAACATCTTAGACTTCCAAAATGCCTTAGTCTACTGTAATAGCAAAATGACAGAGGTCACTAGTGAAAAATGATGCCACCTTTTCCAAAAAACACACTGAATTTAGAAGTCAGCACCAAAATTGGGAGTTATGGGGTATTCTTGTATGCAATTTAGCCAGATATTCTTTTCGTGCAGCATAAATGCTACAACCTCTAAATATACATGTGTAATCATCACTGATTTCATGTTTCAAGATTAGCAGACTTGAGAAAACTAGATATCACACATTCGCTGGTGTAAACATTGTTACTGATGGAATACATACAACAAAACCAAACTGTATATCTGTAGAAGACACATGTACATTCTTTGTCAGGCAGCAAGTTGTATGATACGAGCAACCCTGACAGGTATTCATCCATTAAAGCTTTTTGTTGTTGTTCAGTAAGACCTGAAATCTTCCCGAGGTCTAAAACACAAAGAGCATGCCAGTCAATTTGACCGAACAAAACAACTTATGATAACAGAGGGATGAGACCCTTCTGCTCAGGAGATTGTTTGGGTTGGCTTTTTGGTTTGGTTTTGTCAGGTTTTGGTTGGTTCGGTGTTGGTTGTTTATTTTTTTATTCTGGGAGTGAGAAATGGTGGTAGTGGTTTCATTTGGGTGTTTTTTTTTGGTTGGTTGGTTTTTGTTTTATTATTTAATTATCTAGATAAGCAGGAAAGCCCATTTATGAAATATGTAAGAAATAACAGAAAGGGTGACTAATACACAGAAAACAAGCAAAACACACAAGCAGGATAGCAGATGCTGAAAAATAAATTCTTAAAAGCGATTTTCAAAATCGAAAATGAATCCTGAATCTCATAAGAACAGAGTATTTTGTCTTACAAAAGGAAAAAGCTCCCTGAGATGGAGGAGTACTGGATTACTTTAAGGATTTTATATTCTAATCTTTTTTGCTTTCTTCCAGGAATTACATTCATGCAGTATGTAGCCAACACACTGACTTCACAGCTTCTAGTCTCATCTTCATAAACCAGCAGACAGCTTCCTCACAGTTCTGCTTCTGAAATTTTTTTCAGACTGTATTCCCTCTGAACGAGTTTAACATTTAAAAAGGTCTGCTGCCTAGACAATGTCTAAGGTCCATCAGGTCAAATTACCCTCCTGCAACGCTGGGGGGCGGGAAGGGGGGAACAAATAAAAATCACTTTAATCTTGCCTGCCACTCTCGAAACAAGTAAGCAAATCAGAGTTACGAGTTTCAGTCCTGTACAAAAAGCTGTTGGAGATGCAGTTTCTCATCCCAACCCCACTATTGCCAAGAACCATTTAACAGCTTTCTTCTGAGAAACTCATGAATTTGAAAGCCCGCAGAAAGTTAGGCAATTCACAGGTCAGACAACCTTCTGTTTCACTGCAAACAGCAGGATATTCCTATATGCCATTTCAGTCACTGCTTTAGCTAATAGTTCTGCAAATGAAGGCTTACTTTGAATAACTTTGGTGCAATCATTAACCACTTGGCTTGGAAACCCACTTTCCATAGTCTGAGCCAAAAATGTTTCCCAACTGTTCCACTTGAGGCCCTACATCCAGGAATAAAACTGAAGCAGAGGCAAAAAAAAGAAAAAAATACGCAAAACAACCCAACCACTTTACACAGGTTTGCTGCAAGATAGGCCTGAGCTGTTTGTAAAAGCTGTCTCTATTAAAACATCTATTGCGACTTACACAAAACATGGATCTTTGTGCTCAAGCTTGTCTTTGGCACAGATAAGTTCAATTTCAAGTGCAGAGAACCATTCTACTTGCCTTTGTAGGGAGGAGAGAAGCAACACATCCCATGAAAGATCACAAAATTACTCTTTAGCTTAGCATACTTGGACAAGCCACGTAAGAAGTTGAGTTCCTCTCCTAGAAATAATGCCTCAGTTCTAAAGAAACATTTATGTCTGTTCTCACAATTGCTTTCAATAAAGAAAATAAGTCAGAAGTGCTTTTCTGTGCAGGCTAAAGCATTTGAAACTGACTTTCATTTGGGCATTTAGCTTAGTTAATGAGCTGCAGCATATACAGTTAACGTAAATAGAAATTTAAAATATTTGCTCTACAATGTAAATCATTCTCTTAAAGCACCAGAACCAAAACCCAGTGGAAATCTAATACTTTAAGGAATGCACAGATTTAGCACAGACCTCTAGCTAATGGCCTGATGTGATACAGTCAACCAATACAAAAAGCAAGTAGTGTATAAATCATTTGTTTATCAAGTTGTAGGCCTACAGGTTACTAGCAGCAGGAGACTAAAGCAGGTAGATGAAGAAAAGCAGGAGCAGAACAAGTGTTGTGAAAGCCAGTAAGAATGCCTGATCTCTCAAAGGCAAATTCGACAATTTAATAACACTGCAGAAAACCCGAACTTGCTAAATAGTCTCTAAATCACTAGCTGGAAACAGCACAATATCAATTACCTGAAGAACTAAAGACTGAGAGTGACAGAACAGCAAGCCTGTGACAGCAATCAGATGCAGTAACTAACACTTGAAATTAATATCCAGCATTTTGCCAGGTTTTCTTCCAGTCATGGGTTTATCACAGAATCACAGAATGTTAGGGGTTGGAAGGGACATCAAAAGATCATCTAGTCCAACCCCCCTGCCAGAGCAGGATCACTTAGGTCACACAGGAACTCATCCAGGTGGGTTTTAAATGTCTCCAGAGAAGCAGACTCCACAACCCCTCTGGGCAGCCTGTTCCAGAGCTCTGTCACCCTCACAGTGAAGAATTTTTTCCCTGTGTTTCTGTGGAACCTCTTATGCTCCAGCTTACACCCGTTGCCCTTTGTCCTACCAGAGAAGAGCCTGACTCCATTCTCCTGACACTTGCCCTTTATGTATTTATAAACATTAATGAGGTCACCCCTCAGTCTCCTCTTCTCCAAGCTAAAGCGACGCAGCTCCCCCAGCCTTTCATCATAAGGGATATGCTCCACTCCCTTAATCATCTCCGCGGCTCTGTGCTGGACTCTAACTGAGGGGCCCAGAACTGGACACAATATTCCATTCCAGTTGAGGTCTCACCAGGGCAGAGTAGAGGGGGAGGAGAACCTCTCTCAACCTACCAACCACACCCCAATTTATCAGTAAGTAATTATTACATATGGAAGTCTAACTCAGCCCTGCATCTTAAGGGCCTGTGCTGTCCATTAGCCTAAAACAGTACAAATCCAAGAGATCATCACTCTGTGGAGAACGCTAAGCAAAAGAAACACCTACCTAAATAAAAAAAATCTTAGTGTAAAAGAAACTAGGGTCATACCCATGGGCTGTTACCATGAGTACCAGGCTGTCTGTTTCTTGCCAATATAGGAGTTATTCAAGTCACAGTAAGACAAAGAGGACTAGAAACCATATTCTGAAGTGACCATCTTCATGGTACTCAAGATGTTGAATAAAGCTTAACAGAACAGACTACTACAAGTTTCCAGCCTGCCTTTTTAATATTAATAGTTATAATGTGAGCAAATGATTCATAGCCAAGTACAAAATGAGAAAAACTTTCCCAAGTATGTGACAGAAAGAACTGAAAAGCAACACTTTTAATAAAACTATACTCATTTTATTCTTTCTCTTCTTCCGTGGTGCACTGTGTACAAGATCCATCCCTTTAAACCCTGCATCTCTCTAGCTGCTTTCTCTGGTCTATGACTTTTAAACAGCTTCCAGATATTGTGACAGGTCTACATTAATATGCTATTTAAAAATGGATGGCAGACTTCTTCCTCTCATACCTTAAGTAACTAGGCATTGAGGATAACTTCTGTCTGAGTACTGATGAATTAGGTCCTTCTTCAGACTGTATGGAAGCTACACTGCTAAGCAACCAGATAATCTCAATACAGCTTCAGTTTAGGGGATCATCTAACCAGAAAGTATAGCTATATTATTTGGAAATAAGTACTAAAGGTTCTTTTGGCCAGGAATAGCTTAATGCACCTTTGAGACCAGGGGAAGAAAGCAGTCATGTTGGGCCACACAAATTCCTCTTGGAAGGCAGACAGGTAAACATTTTTTTTGTAAGTGTACATGCACATAAGTAAGTCCCAGCTAATGAAGAAAAATGCCTTTCCTTCACAGACTTAGAAGTGAGGTGCCAAACCCCACTACCCAGACAAGTACCTCGTACACTGTATGGCCACCAGAGGGCAAGAACAGCAAGCTGGAACACTTTCTGTTGAGAAGCAGAGAAGTAGCGCTCTACTGCACTCAGCTGCAAGTCTCGTAAGCCATTCCTACACACCACAGTTGGCCACACCACATAAAAACAAAATAAAAATAAATACTTTGGCCCCCAAAATTTATAGCACAAAATGAGCTACACTTATCTAGTACGCACGAAATAGTCTGAAACACATAAAAATCTATCAAGATGCAACTGACCTGTGAAAGAGCAACACCACAAGGCAGTCGCAGTCAGAAAGCAGTAACATGAAGGCTGAAGCAACTATTATTTTGCATACACTCAGGTTAAAACCTTCTGAAAGAACTGAAATTTTTAATTCTTTCACTAGTTTGGTTTAAAGAATAACATAATCATGAAAAAATGCGTGGGTTTTGTCAAACCATCTATTTTATTCACTACTGATATTGTAAATGTTCTGAAAACAAAAAGCTTCTGGAGGAAGATTACTCTTGCAATTTAAAGCTATTACAGAGTTGCTCAAATTTCTCACAATTTCCTATATAGCCCTGACAACCAGCCTCATATCTGACACAGAGCTGCTTCCACGCCTTTTAATGTCTGTAGCACCTGACAATAGTGGAAAAGCTTTCTTGGTGAAACTTGTTATTGCAAAATAAATAGCTAGCACAAAGAATGGTAAGACTTAAAACAAAAAAAAAAACCAAAAACAAAAAACCCAAAACAAAACCAAACCAAAAAAAAAATCAAACCACAAAAAAAAAAAGCCACTGCCTCCTAAATGCACTATGGATTAAATAAGCAAAGACAATAAATAAACAGCTTAACAGTCACAAAATAGATTCTGCTGCAACTCACACTCACCAGATGTCAAAGTTATAAACACAGTCTTTACTATTTCCCGATTGCAACGTGTAAATATCTATGCAGTTTAAGGTTGTGTTAATTATGACTCTAGGCAAGAACACTGCATTCTTTACTTTGAATATTGAATAATTATTACTAATCCTAATCACCATCTCTGACTCATTCCTATATACAGCACTTTTCATTACTATATAATTAGTATGAAGTTGACTATTTTGTCTAACAAGGCAATCTTGTTCAACTGCTGCTGTTCATTATATAAGTAACCGTTTTCTGATTGCTGTAAAATATTTTGGTTTTTTCAGACATTTCTCCACTGTAGTGAAATAACTACCTTTAAAAGAAATGCATATTCCTCTTCACATACAGCATATTTAAACCTTTTAATGAAATCACATTAATGAAGCTGTAAGACATTAGATGGAAAAACCACACAGGATCACAAAATTTAACATCCCAACTAAAAAAACCCCAACATTGCAACAAAAGGTGCTACGCCAGTGAAAAAGGCAGTGTAAGTGAACTAGAGATGGGATTTCTAATTTCCTAAAATGGAACTCCAAACAGTTATTAGGGCCCTAGCATATACCAGTTGTGGCAAATCACTATCTAAGCATAGATTTCTTTGTAACTATTGCCATAACACTCTTAGTCACAATATTTTTAAAGTATTACCTGCTACTTGTGCCAATTTGTCATGAAGTGCATATAGGCTGTTCATCATTAGGCTTATTTCATCTTCCTAGAATTAGAAAAACACATTAATGTTAAAACAAACATTAGTAGAGATGCATCATCTTCCATTTATCCCCCAAA
>JANVCC010000010.1:35626614-35706975 GCA_025345505.1 Todiramphus chloris collaris | reverse complement strand
TCTAGTGTTCAATCAAGATCTGGATCACAGCCTGGACTCTGATGGACCTGTCAGTTAAAACTGAGAGCTCAAAAGGTTATTTGCTACTGATAGTGCAGTGCACTGACCCCAAAGAAGTTTGGTGGTTTGTTCTGTTGTGGGTTGGTTTGGCTGTTTTTTTTTTTTTTTTTTTTTTTATAGTTACTACATAAAACTAAAAGTTTTATTCTTAATAAATGTGCAGTGGCATTTCATACAAGCCACACTAGAAGTCTAGAAGTACGATCTGGTCATATTCCCACATAAAATTCATTGCCAAGTAAGATTTTTGCTGTCTACCTTCAAACTATAGTAACTTAACTGGAAAAGAAACAAACAAAAAAACCTCAAAAAATACTCAGAGAAGTTGCAGACTATACAATCTTGTTGATACTTCTTGCATATGCCACTAGCATAAAAAGGCCTGACTCCCAAAAACAAGTATATGACATCTCATATGCACGCTTACATGGGAGCTAAACTTATCAAGATAGAGCAAGTTCATTGCTATATAGCCAGAAACATTTTATATTAGAAGGAAATATTCAAAATATGAGTAAGAAACATATAATTACATATACTAAGTACTAAAGGCCATTCTAAACCACCCAGGTATTGAGTTTTGTTTGGTTTGGGGTTTTTGGTTTTTGTTTGGGTTTTTTTTTTTTAAGTTGGCTCTGCCTCCTGGGGCAGAGTTAAATAGCTGAGATTAGACTGAAGCCTTTATTCAGAAAATATGCAAGGAAAATTATTTCCCTCTTTGTGCATTTGCTGATTATACTCCCATTGAAAAAAACCACTAAGTATATTTTAATTCCCTGATGTACCAGCAGTGTCTGACAATTTAAAAATTTCAATGCTCTGAGTTTTTTTCTGTAAGAAAACTGATACTAAAAAGCAGAATACTTCTTTCATTGATCAAACATTTGACAAATTCACACAGATAATATCAACAATTACCAGCATCACCTCTCCCTATTCTGGTCCTACAAAACTGTAATTGAAATGGAATTGATATAGTTGGTACTCCCCAGGAAACTAAATCAACTTTATTAACTCATTTCCTGGGTGGAAAATACTGGGCATGGCAGAAGAGGACAATAATCAGTCCTCTACCACACATACACACCAACAGCAGTACTCCAAGTTCCATTTATTTGCCAGTAAGTACATCCATGACTTCACTAATAGCTTCACTGAGACAGATGTGAAACATTTTTGTGAACAAATTCTTTTTTTTGTAAATTAATGGTCAGTCCACAAAGGAAGGAACTGAACAGTATAAGCTTCATAGCTAAAGAACAATCAGGCTTGGAGTAGGATTACTATGAAACAGCACACAAAAAACCCCACGGAAGGTAACATACAAAACCAGTTCTCGAGCTGTCAAGCAGAGTGTGTAAGATGTGTTCTCTCTGAGCTACTCATGTAATTCTGAAAGAATCCTGAGAATTTACCCCACAAAATTCTATTTGTTCAAAACAGTCAAAACCATTTTCTACTCAAGAAACTAGCCAAGGCTACCTACTTAAAATATAAAATTACTAACTTTGGAACAGCTCAATCCTAGAAAAAAAGGTCACACACACAAAACCTTCACACAATTATCTTGCTCTATTTGCTTACATATGCCTAAAAGCAGAGCACTACGTTTACAGTCCAAGCCAGAAGAGAACCACCAAAACACATGCTGCAGAACTGAGAATACAGATACCTTTAACTGTGACAGCTCAAGAACAGTTAGAGAATATAGGGAAAAGGAACATAACAGAATCAAAGGCAAAAAGACTTTTAAAATCCATTTTCTGAAGGAGGCTAACCCTTGCTCTTCCATGGCACAAAAGATCTTGGAGTTTCAAGTCAATCATCTCTTACCAGCTGTCCTTTCAAGGCTGAGAAGCCAAATGGTAACAGTAAGGGACAAACTGATAAATTTAGTCTCAAAACTTACAACACCACAATTTTTTTCCAGAGCTCTACAATATAAATTATGTAATGTTTTCCTAGTATATAGAGCAACCAGCATGCAACAGCCAAACCTTGTAATCCTTGTTACATTGCCCAAGATGAAAAGTTAAAACATTAAAATTGCAAGAAGTATGTCCATCTCATGTAAAACATTCTGAAACTGCATCCTTCTGAACAGATCTATACTGGTTTTATACAATCACTTCACAGACTAAAATCTCAATATTAAGTGGTTTTACTTACTTCTATTTTTGGTAGTTCTTCACTGAGGGGATTCTTGACTGTCAAAAAAAAAAGATAAAAACATAATTCATTCTAGAGTCTGAAAATACTAAGAACATACAGCAACACTGCAGCTTTACAACAACAGTGTAATCTTTAAATAAAAAACAAGTCCATAATATGAAAAATAACAATTAGACAGCTATTAACCTTTGACTTAACTCTGCATTTGACAATGCACTATATTAGCATTTAGGTCAAACCAGATTCTTGTATACCAGCAAGTTTCACAGCTATCTCCACGCAAATAAAATAATGCTTGCCATTACCCAACTCTTGCCTTAATGACTCAATTGCATTGAAAAAATACGAAGGGTTTACATTTTTTAGTGTTTATTTTAAAAAAAAAAACTAGGGTTTTTTCCTAAGCAATAATCCATACAACACAAAGCTGTACAATGCATCAGCATCTTCCGTTTTGACAAGAATATCAGTTGATACACTGAGAGCTCAGGTGAAAAGTGCAGTGAGACATTCCTTCCTTTTCTAAATTAAACAGTCTCTACAGGTCCCAAAACCCCTAAGTTTACCTCTTATACTCCTCTTGGCTACAAAAATATATTCTTCAAGGAAGGCAAGTTGAAATCAGACATGTAATTGATGCTACGCTTCCACCAACCAGCTAGTAACCAAAAAGTTAAAGGCAGGAAGGAATCACCATTAAAGGACACTGTCCTGCCTTTCTAAGCCACAAACGAGTTCGAGCTTACACAGAAATTAGCTGTTCAACATACTAATCAAACAGAAAATAAGGCTTCTACTGACATAGTTCACCAAGGACTAAAACTAAAAGGGGGGAAAAAAAAACCCACCCACCAAAAATACCCATCCTGGGAAGACTGACACAAAATTTAAGGTTTAGATTGCGCTTGTCATCATATTGGTGTTGAAAGCACACCAAGCACAGGCAGCATGTGAAGGGGCACACTGCTCCATATACAGCTCTACAAAAAGTAGAGTTCTTTCAAAAGAAAAAGAACACTTTCCACTACTTCTAGGTCTGATGCATTTGCGTAAAGAATCTGGCAGAAATCGCAGTCTGGGAAGAATTCTGTGCATTTTGAAATCCTGCAGTTTAACTTGCTATATTGAAGCACAGTAAAAGGCAAATACCAACTTCAGTAGTGTCCAAAATACATAATTCCATCCACATGGTATAATTACACCCACCTCAGATATTACAGCTGTTTACACAGCATTTCTGCTTGCATCTGAAGGTAACTCAGCAACAGCCTCTGAAAGCAATAACCAATTTGACTTCTTATAAGGCACTCCCATGCATAAAGATATTCACAGAACACCAAGAGTTGCCTCCTCAACAGTTAGCTGATTGAGAGTCTCTTGACTTCTGAACCACAATCATGATTAAGCTGATCAGTTGATTTAGTTATAAATGGGAAAAATAAGAAAAACAAAGGAAGCTAGATCAAATTCGTGGTAAAATTTGTCATCTAGGAGAAACGGAGGATAAAAAAAAGAAACTAAGGACCAACTTATACACTGGGTCCCCTAAACTTTGGGGGGGGGGGAGGGGGGAATTATAACCAAAAGGATGAATTATTTATAAAGCAATGTAATCTTTATTATCTGCATGAAATTCCGTAGCACTGTCGGCAGCAGCCAGATGCTGACCCACTTCACCTTATTTTTGAAAGGCAACTCTGAAGTGGGAACGATTACCATTTCACTGCTCCCACATGTAGCAATGGTAAGTATCATACAACAAATTAGGTATAAAACAATGGGGCAATAAAAAGCGAAGCAGAAAGCCTGACTCTGAAATTTCTCAAACAGTTTGCCCATGTGCCTGAGCTCAGAAGAAAGCGAGGCATGCTACATACCCAACAACAATAAGCACTTCAGCTTCCTCTAACACAGTAAATAGGGGAAAAGACCACACACAAAAACCAACAAACAAACCACCCAAACACAGGGACTGGTTTTCACAGACATCCAAATACCGGATTCAGGTATCAGATTAATTAAACTGATAGAGGCAGAAGATGTTCAAGAGGTCTTGCAAACCAAGACCTATATGATTTAATGATTTCATTCTATAGGCGCAATTTCTCAGACATTGTCTACTAGATTATCAAGATACCAAATTACAGCTCTTCTATGTATTTCATTTATTAACTCAGCAGAATATTCTCAGTACACTGAACTTTTAATCTAAATATCCTAAAACAGGATTAGAGAAATACAGCCAAGGTTCTAGATGACTGCCAATCTCCCAGTTTGATCATTAGTTATCCAGACAGGTTAATTATGTAATTATAGTCTCTTCCCAAGGTCAATCTTATTGAGCATATATGAAATCTTGATTATATGGTTTTAGATTGGAGGGGGAAGGGAAGGGGCAGGCATGAGACAACAGCGTGCAGATTTCCATATACCTAACAAACATTATTTTAGCACTGATGAAAGCCATGGAATAAACACAAATGCAGTACCTCCGTGTCTGCAAAGATACAAACTGAAAACTGTAACCTGCAATTCTGTGTACACTACGACAGTACAGCAATCGTGTTGTAGACTTTCCCAGCATCACAATACCTGTGTAAAGTCAATCTCGCATGTGAGCAACTTCATATTTGGCTAAATTAAAACACTGAATTTATAAAACAATCTAGATGAGATGACGTTTGTCTCTCCTTCACAAATACACAGTGGTTAAAGTGTCAAAGAAAAGGGACTATTGTCCAAAATTACCTAGCACAAAAAATTAACAATCTTTCTAATTCATTATTTCAACCCATACTATAGGATTTCCATGAAATCCTTTTGAAGTTAGTGATTTTATGGCAAGCTAACCAATAAGCGAGATGCATTTTATATGAGATGCTAACATAGTTTAGGATGCCTGACGCCTTAAGAGGCAAGTATGCTAAACACAACTGCAGCGATTTCTCAGCTGCATATGCAATTAACAACTGTCAATCAATCACCATCTATTTACCACATAACCTTGATTAACTTGAGTTTCCAAGGCCACTCCTTAGCTACTTCAGTAACTCCTCTGTTCTGAATCCACCCTTCTTTCCTTTGTCCAGGATCTAAGCTTTTACCAAACCCCCCAATTTGCTCTATCCACAGATTAACATTTTTCATCTGCTCTAACATGTGTAAGGTGCTTCAATACAATCCATCAACATTATTGGTTCAAAAGGTTTCTTGACAGTTCCTAAAATACGTAAGTACAGCTTGAAGAGTAACAGGCTCTTGTTCTACCAAACAAAGTATTAATTTATTAACTGATTACTAACAGAGTTTCTTATGTGAACATGTAGTCCCACGGCTCTGCCTCAGAAAGGGTTTAAGACCTCTAACCACACAGCAACAATTACCAGCCTTAAAAGCAGTCTGTCTATCAAGCTCATGTCTTTATGAGCTTCAAAGAACAACTTCTCATCTACTTATATGAAAAAACTAAGAACTATAGAGGTAATTCTGTAAAACAGGAATCTCCTGACTGTTGTCCCAGGGTGTCTTCTCTCCAGGACATCCACCCAACCAATAACAACATCCAGCACTCTCAAAAATGGGAGGGAAGAAACAAACTACCTGGACACAGCAATGTCATTACCCATTAGAACTTCCCAGACAGCAGCAAACCTGTGAGGAGTGTGGTGGTTTTACCTGGCCACATGCGAATACTAGCTGCACGATAAAAAACCAAGAGTATATTCATGGAAGAAAAACCTCAAGAACTTGACAGAAGGAACCATACCAACTCCCCCAAAATACTGTAACAGCTAAACATTCAGCTTTAAAGTTTGATATGTTGTGAGAGCTTTATTCCAGGCAAGTTGTAATCATAATGGGATTCATTGACTGGACATGGAAGGAAACAAAAAGTAAGCACAGCAAGAGACATCTTCACATGAAACGATTTCAGAACAGGAAGGGCTATGCTATTTAAATTTCATTTTTAACAAGTGATCTATTTAAATGCCAGTTAATCAAGAAAAAAAGACAATGGGATTACCAAAAACCCTAGAAAAGAAATCAGAGCAGCATACAAATAGTGTTCTGGTTAACTAAGAAGACTACTAATGACCCTTAGAAGTAACCCATCTACACATATTACTGCTGGGAGAAGCTGTAAATGATGACTTTCAAACTACTAGAATTCCTCAGAATGGCAGAAGTAGTCAGTTTCAAATTACAAAAAGTCCCCAACAAAAGGCTGATAGCACAGCTCCAAAGCATTCCAGCCAAAACTGTCAACACCAACGCACATACCAAGCCATCTCACAGAGATGCTCAATTTTAGGAATACAAGTGCAGTCAGTGCCAACATACAAGGTTAATTTTCACTAGAATACAGCAGCTTTTATCTTTGAAGTAACAGTAAAATCACTCACCACCATTACCCTCCATTTTCCTCCCTGAAACATTGGTAACAATGCAGACAGACACAGCATTTAGGTGGTTTTGTTTTCTACAGCGAGACAAACAAGGAGCACAAAGTGGGATTTCTCCTCTTTTTCAAAGCATGGTTTAACAGACATGAAGTTGCAGCCTAATTGCAGACATTCACAAACACACAAGTCAGCTTCTATAGTCTTAATGGTATAATCTCCAAAGACTGACATAACTTCACAGGCAGTCATACCTATAAAGAAGACAGAGACAAATAAAAACACCTTTGCTTTGGACATAAACTAGAACCATATAGCTAACATGGTACCAAAGTAACGGATTCAATTACCATCTAGTCACCAATTTAGGATGTCAAAAAGTAGCTAATCCTTCCACTGCCGCTATTGCCTAGATGCCATGGTACCTTGCCCCGGACAGTGGTACCATTCCTGCAGTTTCAGTATTCAACACGCTTCAACAAATAACATCAAAACTGAGTTATGAAGGAACAGTCACAGTGGGACAAACCAAGGATTCAGCTAGCTCAGAACTCTGCTTCCAGCAGCAGCAAAAAGTTTTACTCTTCAGAGACACCTGTCCCGAACCGGAGGGGGAAATTAACAGAATAGTGGCAAAAAATGAGTGTCAGATCATAAGAATATAAAGTATATGCTGATACTCCAACAGAATATTCTCCCAATTATATATATTAAAAAAAAAATACATCCCAGAAGCTTCCAAGACAAAAGCAGTTGGCTATTTTTTTTTCCTCAAATTATCAACTCCAATGTATTCTTCCCCAGCAATTTGTCTAGTCCCACATGAACCTCAAGCAAGCTTTTAGCTTCAGCAACATACAGTCACAAAGAGTTCCACAACTTAAACATGCATGTGTGAAAAACCAGTTTGCTTACTCTGAACTTGCCACTTGTTACCTTGAGAAATTCCTCCTTGCATTAGAGAAGACAGACCATATTCATGCCTTTACTTAAGTCCTCAGACTTTCCTTTGGTCCTCATTCTTCCACACTCAAAGAGTACTATTCCTCCTTGCTGTGAAAGCTGTACTATGCTTTTTTTCGTGCTACTACACTGTGAAACTATCTGTCCTTTCTGAGGTTGGGGACTATAGTTGAACACCATTTAAAACAAAAGAACACCATGGATTATTAGTTCCATAACAATATTTTCAAATATATTTTATTGAATATACTTTGTTCGCCATTCCTTTCTAAAAAATAGGAAATCCTACCATTGTGTTTCCTTCTTGACCACTACTGAACATTAAGCTAACATTTTTAACAGAATCTTTGTAATGCTATAATCTTTTTCTGATCATACAGAAAATTTGATTTTATACATGAAAAGGAAACTTTCCAACGGGACTTTAAGAAGCTGTAAAGCCACAGAAACAAGAACGATCCCAATTAACCTGTAAGAACTTAATTTCTCAATGTGATACCAAAAGCGTCAAATACCATCCAGACAAGGATTCAGAGAATATGCTGCAACACACATTTCCAAGCTAGTAACTTCTGCAGAAGCAAAAACGTTCCTCCCTGCAATCAGAAAACTGCTCTTCTCATCCCCACCCTGCACATCACAGGCAGACCAGCCCTAAAACAGAAGCAGTACTTTTTCTGAAAATTTGTTCCGTAAAGGTGTGTTCAGTAAGTGGATAACCTAATGCTTTCCATTAAAAAACAAAAGCACAAAAAACCCCACACAAAAACAAACAAACAAGAAAAACCCCAACCAACCAAGCAGATGAATAATGTATTGTTAACAGAGGAAGCAACAATACAGGAAGCACTACTATCTGACACTGGCCTTTAGACATTTAGGCCTTGGAAACACATTTTCAATTTTACAATCCAAGTACTTTCAACATCAACTTATCGATCTGTAACTTTTTATTCTAATTCTGGGGTCAAGTACTGATTCCACTAGTGACATACTGAGTATGTGTCAAGGATGATTCTAAAACATTGCATTTTAAGGCTCCTAAATCTTAAAATCCCAGGAAAAACCCCAAAACAAACAAGTAAGTTATTACAGGAAATAAGTTACTCCAGAGATCCATCTTTCAAACGTCTTAAATTAAATAACCCTGCCTTATTTTCCTCTCTGCAATTTCTCAGTGCTCAAATTAGCAGTTTTGCATGGTCTCAATCTCCGTGTTGTGCTAATTCAGGAAGAAAATACTTTGAACCAGTAGGCTAAGTGTCTGTGCTTTGATACTAAGACACTAAGTCGCACATCAAGCTGAGCAATTCCTTCACTTCAGATAACCTTTCTGCATTTTGTAAAGTTTTTATATTTCTAAATCAGTAGCCCGTTTCAGTTTGAATAGTCCTTGGCCATGACAAATTTGAACCACAGCACAATCTAGCACAAGGATTAGAGAATTCTAACAACAGATGACTCTTCCCTTAACATAAAGTCAGTTTAGAAAGCTTGTATTGAAATTTTTTTTCCCAGTATCATGTGAATTCATTCTGTTTGTGAATAGGTAATAAAATGTTTGATAAGCAAACTATTTCATAACAACTTTTTTCTTTGACAAAACTCACCTCTAAAGGAATTAAAATTCTCCTATTTGTGATAGATATTTCAATTCAGACCCATTTTCTATCAGCCCTGTCTGATAAAAGGGCTGATAGCAGTTTTCATTATTTTAGATAAAAGGGTGGGAAATACCAGAGCTTCTCTTTGGAGTTCTTCGCTGCTTCTTGAAAAAGCCTCTCCATATTTTAGCTTCATCTCCTTTATAAAACACTCAAATCTACTCCTCACTATTCAAATACTGGTTAGAAGACTCAAATGTTGAAAGATGGTCTTGAAAGTCATGTCAATTTGGTCAATATTTAGGAAAAGACACTAGTGTTTTAGAAAGCTTATCATCAAATTATTCCATTTCACTAGAATAAAAATACTAGTTTCATTCTAGTACTTGTATTTGATCTAAAACATATAAATCCTAAGTTTTGTGCTTTAAAGGTTAAGGTAAAATATATTCATCTGTGTAGCACCTGTTGATATCCCAGTACTGTGAAACTGAGAAAGAGCTGTCTGTCAGTTCTTAAGAATGACACCTTCTTTAAGCAAAAAGCCTTATAAAATAAATCCAGAACTGAAACAGCTGCCAAGAGAGAGCTGATTTTAGAGGAAGTTTTCAGTGTATTATTGCTATATTCACTCCATGAATACCACTGCTGGCTAGAATCTCTTTTGCCAAAGAGCTCATTTCAGAGCTGATACCTCAGATTAACACCTGCAAATATCAACAAAGAGACTGCCTTTCCTTCATCCTACTCTCCTGTTTCCTAAATATCACCATCAACCACAGCAAGACCCAGGGAAGATAAAAAAGCACTACAGAGCTATAGCACAGACACTTGCTTGTTTCAAAAGGAAGCACGTGCAACTCGCTGAATGTATGAAAAAAAGCAGGAAGCTTCACTTTTTCTACTAGAAGACCCTGTGAAAATAACTGTATACAACAGCTGAAAGAACAAGCACATGAGGCCAGATAAGAACCAGTGCAGCCACATCAAGAAACAGAATAAGCTTTAGCACACCTCTATCAGTGAGAAAATAATACTGAGTTTTGATTCCACAGACAGATGAGAAATTCAGCCAGAAAAGATTCAAGTGGTGTTTCATATCCCCAACTCAGGACCTGGGAGGGTACCATCAGAAGCAGCAAACTCCAGACACTCCAGACAATACTTGGAGCTGCTACACCTAGCCAGGAGCTGGTATTCACCCCGTATTCTATCTCCCCTATGCCTGCATTGATCTCAATGAAGCATACTTGGCTCAGAAGAGTTAAGTGCATATTAAGATGCTAGGTTATTTACAAAATTTTTCAAATTCTGTATTTATGGAAAGCTAAAAACCAATTCTTAGAGTATCCTTTTCTCCAGTTTTATTTCTAACAGTGCTTTGTAGCAACAGAATTTGCACACACATTCTTCTACATTATATTTCAATGAAGAAACAGCTGTCTGTGTTCTATTAGGAAAAATGGTTCAGAAGTGCATTTGTTATGCTTTGCAAAAATTAGGTAATACTACATTCCTCGCACATACACAGAGTCTCCATTATAGACTAGAGTTTGTATGTAGAAAAAAAAAAAGAAAAACAAAACCTAAACACTGCTTTCAGAAGCAGCTGCAAAATATTACCAGGAGAAACTGTAGACATCAGACACCTACCAGCATAGAGAATACCTTCACTTCCAAGAGAATTGGAAAAGGCTTTGGTAATAGATTTTCTCTCTTCTTCTGTGCTCTCTCACAAATATTTTAGCTCCTTATACTTTATAAGGTCAAAAAACACCCATGACTTCAACAAATAAACACCAATTAAAAAAAAAACCAACCAAAAAACCCCAAAACCCCAACCACAAAACCCAAACAAACAAGCAACAGACACTTAAAGATGTTCAGAAGCAGGGGAAACTCTACCTTGAAAACATGGCAGCACAAGCAACTCAATGTTAAACTAGGAAGTGGTCTGCTTTCCTCAAACTCCAAAGTTCAAGGTGGAATGCAAACTCATAAATCAAGTGTTATTAAAACACAGAAGGTTTAAGAATAAATGGGAATCTGCAATTAAATATTAAATCTACTGTCACTCTGCCAAGAGGCACAGTCTGGACAGAAACACTCCTGTGATCTCGTAAAAGGAGGAAGGATTCCTGTCTTGAAGAGTTTCCAATGTAAAAATACCCACTTTTAACCTCTTCTTCCAGACAGATTTCAGTTAAACTATTAGTAATGTGCCATAGCAGTCTACAGCATCCAAAGACAGCATTCAAATAGAGAGCGCTGACAGGAGAATTCTTAGGAGACCCTCAATCATTAGAGCAAAAACATTAACAAAGATAAAGATGACACAGGGATTTTTCATATTTAAAACTGTGGTTCTGCTGTGCCTCTGTCCTTTTAACCATTTAGCACATGTTGGTCTACCACTGCTTGCTGTACTAAGAGCAGCAGAACTGCTAGATGATGATCTACAGAAAGCCTGAACACCTCAGTAAGGCTCTGAAGATAGGCGCCCCAGTGTATCCTAGGAAGAAAAAAGCTTACTCTATGCAGGACATAGAGGTAGCTGCTAGCATGTCCCTTGTCATGACAACTGATGAGCTTTAATACAGCAAGCATCAGCCAGCTTACCAGAAGCAGCTGTATTAGCAACACAGGAGAAGGAAAACTGCCTACCTTATAGAACATGCTTGCTGAGCTCAAAACCAGGATAAGCTCCACAGTAATTCAAGACATAGCACCACTTTACTGGAAATGAATGAAAGTAGACAATACGCAGTAGCTTCCATTTTTAATCAGCTGGACTAAGACTCTAAAGAGTTGGCAAACCTTCCAGGATGCCTACCGTACCATCTGCATTTGTCTGACAGCATAAACTGATTGGTTTAAATAAAAATTATCATCTGTAGGGAACAACTGGATGACCACACAGCCATACATCACCTTATATATATGCCTTGCCATTGACTCCTGTACTCAGTATTGTTATCACAATTGTTTATTCATTCAACAGGTTATGACTATTAAAGGGTTACATTATCAGCTCATGGATTAAACTGATGAATATTGCAGCAGTACTTTGTGTGATTCTCCTGAACCAAGTGGATCTAGAGAGGAGAAAGAACCTGTCTTGGCAAAAAACTCATCTGCCATGCAGACACAGGGGGGAAAAAAAAAAAAAAAAAGATGGAAAGGAAGAACAAGTGGCTCTTACTGATAAAACTCCAGCACTGGGGACAATAAAACCTAACCACCATTGGCTCTTTGTAGATACATGAGAACTCTGTACTAAGTCACTACATTGTAGTAAAAAGCCAGGTGCTTAAACTAGAAAACAAAGTTTACAAAAAAAGATCTTAACTCTCCCTCCTCAAACCAATTATCTCACACTTAAGCCGACCATATATATAGCCAGTACTCTGATGCCAAGGTTTGTATAAGCAGCTCAGTACATTCCCACCTCCTGAATGGCAAAGAAGATCACATGCTCATTCATTCCCTTACAGAAGGGACAGGCAGATCCTAGTTGGCCTTTGGTTCTCCAATCACCAGGAAAGCTCCTTTCTAGGGCTGCTGCTTTTATGTGATTTTCCTCTAGTTTGCTCTCCCTCCAAAGGAATGACTTTAATACCACGCATCCTATGGAGCTAAATCCTCCCACCCCCCCATCATGTGCACTTGTACTCAATCTGCACATTTTTTTTTGTTAGTTCATAATCAGCACCTTTAACTGTAGGTTGAGAGAAAAAAACAGTATTTAAAGTTAGAAATCAAAAAACATATCAGTCAGTGCATTGTCCAATTCCAAAGTACAAAGACACATTAGTGTTCAATGTAAAAAAGTTTAAAAAACTGTCTATAATGTCCCTGCATGGAGTACTGAGTCAAGCTTAACAGACACTGGCCACAATACACCTCGGAGGATGACCAAATTAGACTGTGCATACACATTCTGAATGAGCTCTCAGGAGTATTTAAAAGGCTGGCATTTCTGGTTTTCAATCAGAAATGAAAAACTACTAGCTCAGAGGAAACTGTACATACAGTACAACAGTATGGCTTTTTCAGATGCTCTCAACACTCCATTTAAATTTTTTTCCGAGTTTATATCGAAATGAACATGTGTTTGCTATTATATACAAAATATAAAGTACCCAAATATGAACACAGCCTTTAGATACAGCTCAGATTCTCCATTCCCGCCACTGATTTAGGAACATCTTTATCCAAAGCTGCTTTTGCATAAGCAGTACTTCACATACTTACAGATAAGAGAAACAAATCCCCAAAATAAGTAATGAGACTACATTCTCCAGAAAGAAATCTGCATCTCTAATCTCATCTTCTCAGCTAGGCAAAGTATCCCCAGGACAGCATAAACTTCTTTCAACAACAACAACAAAAAAAAAAATCAACTGAACGAACAAACAAAACAATAAAGAAACAGGCTGGGATGAACCCGACATCATGCTCTCCTCTCCTTTTCAAGATCCCACCAAGGAATTTCATAAATCATTTTGTCTTATTTACAAAGTAACAGCAAACTATTTCCAAGGAATTTGCAAGAATGAGAAACAGCCCAAGCAAGACTGCCAGACTGGCCCTTCCCCAGTAATTCTGTTCAACTGTGGATTTCCATAGGCTGAAAGAGGCCTCTCAGGGGTTTGTCACACATCTACCACCAGTCACTCAACAAAATTAACACACACCCTCTTTGGTTGTCTGAAGCATGACACCTGAAAAACAACAAACAGCCCACTAAACTCATATATAGGTCAAATACCAGAGATGAACAGAGAATTTCATGATGAATGTTTTATTTCCCAGAAAATATCCTGGGAATTAAACAAAACAAAGACAAAACAAAACAACAAACAAACCAAGCCACCAGACACCATAACTAAGGGCTGTTTCAGGCAACAGAACAAAAAACCCCACAACAACAACAACAAAAATAATCACACATCTACCTTCTGATGTGTGAAATCTCTCATTCACAGTAAACACTCCATTGCTCAGTATCTACTGACAGGTTTCAGATAAGTTCAGGGTAGACTTTTGTTCTCTATGACCAACACCTCAGATAAAAATTTGTTAGATGAACTTCTGCTGTGAGATATGGGAATACTGGGCACGATGGGCTCATGTTATGCAGCTTGATAATACTGAACAGACACTGGTGTAAGTACTACTGAGTGTGCTGTGGAATGCTTTATTGTATAACTACACAGGGAGATGATGAGTATTGAGGGGACAGACGATTAAGGCGAGTGGCTTTGGTATGCAGCCAAAGCTAGCATAAGCAATTATGAAGTCAATGGACAGTCGGAGGCTTCTCCAATAAGTAATGCAGAGATTTAACTGACCTTCAAAGGAACACTCTCCTGTGGAAAAAAGCAAAATTAATGCCTAGATACAGCTTTAAAGTCTAGTCTGGAATAACACTACATTTACTCAACTCAGCCCAGCAGTCATCTCATGATAAAGTTTTGTTCAGTCAACTGCCGAGCAAGGACAGGCTGATGCTGCATTTACCCAAGATGCCCCGAGTCCAAATATAAAAGTTTTGGCACTTTTTCAATAAAGGAAATGTTACAGGGATAAGACCTGTATATAAACCCTGTATTAAGACTTAAGTGAGTCAAGGCAGTATAAAGGAAGTATGTATACAAAACAATTATTTTCTAACAAGCCATGTTCTACCTTTTAATTAAGTAAATGGCCTTCGCTAAGACACAAAAGAATTGGCCTAGGAATTGGTCTACAATCCTTCATTTATGAACAGACCTGTTTCTTCTCTAGCACAGTATCACTAGAATTCAATGGATTTTGCAGACTACCTAATAAGTTTTAATTCAACATTAGACCTCTCTTCTTAAGCCCCTACCTTTTTCTCCCCCCATTAGACAGCCTTCTATACCAATTCAGTCTGTCACTCAAGAGC
The DNA here is from genome assembly GCA_025345505.1 of Todiramphus chloris collaris. Lineage (NCBI taxonomy): Eukaryota > Metazoa > Chordata > Aves > Coraciiformes > Alcedinidae > Todiramphus > Todiramphus chloris. Next base: position 35,691,844 of record JANVCC010000010.1, on the reverse strand, counting down.
TCACTTAAAACATCTAAAGAAATTTAAGACTAAAAAGGCATCCAGACAGGTTTTGAATATTTCCACAGAAGGAGACTCCGCAACCCTCCTGGGCAACTGGTTCCAGTGCTCTGTCACCCTCACAGCAAAGAAGTTTTTCCTCATATTTAGATGAAGCTTGTGCCCATTGCCCCTTGTCCTGTCAGTGGGCACCACTGAAAAGAGATCAGCTCCATCGCCCTTGCACCCACCTTTTAGATATTTACTGGCACTGATAAGGCAGCTTTCTGCAAGATACCTGTGTTACAATATGAACCTCAGTAAGCAGAAAATTTGAATCTTTACTCTGCAAGAAGAATTCATCTCTGCAGAACACCAGGCATGACAGCACATCTCCTCCAAAAAACTAGACCCAACAAGCACACCACATTTGCCTGTTTCATATTTTGTATGGGTCCACACTCTCTTGCTTCTTAACCTCTCACACTCCACAGCAGACTGTAAACCACACAGCAGAACAGAGAAGTGTCACTAAACAGCACTGTGGAAGCTACAGCACAGTAGGACTCAACATCAGACATTATAAACTGGATTAAACCTTCTACAAAGAAGGAACCTATACGAGATCAGCTTTAAGATGTGCAGTATGGTTCCTCTATCTATCCTCACATTCACCAGTATGCTTCTTTCCATCACCACCCTTAGCCTTTTTTTTTTTTTAAGTCTTTCTTAATCAGAATTCCTCCATGGACAGAAGCCATCAAAGTTACTTTGATCAATGGCAGTTACACCATCTCCTCATTTATTATAATCACAGCAAAGGCGTTGCCACCTTCTCCCACAATTCCAGAACTACCAGCAGCAACAGTAGGAGCCAAGAAAGGAAGAGTAAGTTCTTTGCAAATATTCAAATCCCTTGAAAAATCACTTTTTCTTAACAGACCTCGATTTCACAATCCTTTAACCAGTCAACTTATTCCCCTCAACCTACCATAAGTCACAACAAAGAACTAATTTTACCAGAGAATGCAAATACCCACAAGAACTTTAAAAGTTGTAAAGAATATATGCCTTATGACTACAGTGGACTCTGTGCTTCTCCACAGCATTGGAACAACACTTCCATCAACAAAAACTGATGTCCTTGCTTAATTTACTTGCCTGAGCTTTCTTGTTAGGTGACCAAACAACTTTCTCTAAGAGCAGATCTGGCCCGTTCACATAGACTATTTGAAGCACAAGTCTAGAGGCATGACAGGGATCAGTTCTGTATGACTCTAGTGGTCCTGCCAGCTTAGCTGGGTAAGCACCCAAGCCGAAGTTTCGCAACCTACTACTCTCAGGTGAAACACAGATGTCAAAAGAAGTTAAACATACATGATGTGTTTAGAAACATAGCTGGTCACCAGGAACAGAAAGACTGCGGGTCTGATTGTCATCTCATATTGGGATACTCAAGGATTATGAAACAGTGTAAAGCAGGGCTCCTACAATGCTAAATTTAAGACCTTGGGTATTGTGGGCTCTTCCTTAAAATATTTCCACTGCATCCATTATTGCTGTATGCATTTGTCCTGAACAGAAAGAAAACCGCATTGCACTTGAAGAATAGTATTAGAGTTGGTACAGGTTCTTAGCAGAAGGAACGCAAGTTTGCCTTTTGCTTTTCCACTCTTTCTAGTCTGCAATGGTGTATAAACATGGAAAATCTGCAACCAGGACTGCTTTCATATTCTAGATCAGCCTTAATTTCCTCACATCATAAATTAAATTTTCTTTTGAGAAAATTCTCATGCACTATGGAACAGAGTGCAGACTTGCAATTAGTTTTTGATACCTAATGAAACAGAACTGCCAGAGCTCTTCTACATACCTGCTCCCCAGGTGAGTAATTTTAGTTCTCATTTCCCATGACTTAATTCACAAAAAAGCATAGCCTACAACAGTAACACTGAAAAAATGTCATTGTGAGAATATCTAAAGACATAGCATAGGGAAAGTTGTGTGTGTGTCTGCAAACAGCAGTGCATTTATGGTAAGAAGGAAAAGTTAGTTCTAAATATTCTGAGCAAAGTATTAAACATCACTATCTCCCTAAAACCAGGAATCCTAAAGTTGGATCATTTTTATTTCAAATACTGATCATCAACTTTCATATTTATACTTTATACTACAGATCTGCTGCAAAGGTAGACAGATGGTTAATTAGGAAGGATGTGAAGTTGTCAGCTACCATGAACTATTTTGCACTATGCAACAATTACTTAGACTTTCTTGGGTACAAGTCTTGGTCAATTTTATTCTGCATTTTAAGAGTTATTTCTGACATACCAGAGAGAAGACTAGTACTTAAAAATTTCAAGAATCCTAAGGAAATTTAACTATTCTGCCTGGCTTTACTTTATGAAAGCAGCCTAGGGTTTTTTCACTCTCCTAATCTTCATCCAAAACTTACCAAACCACAGAAGTGAGATCAGCTACAAAAGAGATTAGTCTTTCAGATGCACATCAGGATTTTCTTTTGTATCACCTAAAAGATAAATACGTGCTAGCCAGAGTTTAAAGTAATATCCAGAAAGTAAAACAGAATGCTAGATGCTAAAATGGCAATAGAAGAATCTGCCCCTTAAACAATTCAGAGTATCACTTGCAAAGCACAGGCAACATTAACAGCTGCACAACACAGGAACTCTCCAAAAACTTTAATTTTGCTTCCTCCCTTTACTATCTTCTCTTTATAAATATTTTTAACGCAAAATTCATTTTCTTCCATTGAAGCCAACACTGTCGACTGAGAAGGTGATCTCAGAAGGCAAGTATATTTGTAACAGTTACCTGTGAAATACCACAGTACTTTAATAGTAATTTGCAGACCTGTGAGTGTAACAGTCATCTTCTTGCCTTTTATACAGCAAGTCTAACTTCTTAACAATGGAAATTCCCTGCATAAAATTCCACAGAAGTTTTAACACCTGAGAGATTTAGAAGCCGAGAACAAAGGAACATCAATAGAATAGAATTAATCTCTTAGAATTGCGATTTGCATAAGCTTCCACTTGCAATATATGCAACTGCTCCTTTCCCTGAATTAACATTTCAAAAACACAAGTTGTAGCAAATATAGCAAGGATTATCCTCCTAGCACTTCTTTTACAGCAAGTATCATAGAAAGTATCAAGTACCAAAGACTGCAAAAGCAGTCACTTTCAAAAGTCTCTCCCAGTAAGCAGTTCAGATTTTAAACAAGACCACCCTAAAAGTCACAATATTACATTCTTTTTGTTTTTAATCTTTGAGTATTTTGCCACATCAGCTACTCCCCAGGCAAGGTACTGGAGCAGAAACAGCGAGAGCAACTTAAATGGAACCTATTTCAGATTACAACCTTAAATAGAACCTGTACCAGTGCCCTCATCTCTCAAAGTAAACCAGACCTGAAAGCAACATCTACTATCTGACATCATTCTCAACTTCCCATGAAAAATAACTTTAGAAATAACTCCCAGGAGAGACAGCTGATATGCTCAGAGTAATACCACAAAACAAAACTGAAGAAGTTGGACAAGACACTTAATTCTTCAGAGTTTGAAGAATCATAGGAAGTAGAAAAAAGTAAAATCCAGCGTTTTTTTGTCAACATAACTGCTGGTTTGGCAAGAAGTTGATATAATTCCGATGGTATTTTGAAGGCAGGTGTAAGCAAAACATGCTTTACAGCAAGAGCCACATGAATGAGATTCCCAGCACCAAACCCAAACTGACCTTTCTTTTCACATACACCACCTGTCACAGATAGCAAGCACAATGTGTGCTTATGCATTAGTTTGTCTTTTATGTAAGCTTAAAGATAGTTTCATTTCAATGGTTTAAGAATAATTTTGATGGTTTAAGATGCTTTCAGAAAAGACCCATAGATATTTATCTGCATTTGAGACAGTTAAATGCATAAAAACCTTACCATATGTAGGTACTAGTTAGGGAAGAATTATCCCAATTCTGATTCATCTTTGAATGTTTTATGCTGCATGTGCAGAAAAAAAATACAGCACTTTAGAGTTATTTCAGACTTCTGAATAAGAAATCATTCAAACATTATGCATGCTACAAGTGACAATCCTCCTCAGAAGTTTTCTGCTTACCACTTCTCAGCTATATTATTTCACCTGGCCAAAATTCAACCCTAACACCTAGTTTAAGCCCTGTCCCCCTGTTACACACACCTCCTCTGTTCTCAGATTAGAACCTGACAAATACTGTAAGCGTTGATGCTGGGTGTACTTAGTGATAAACATTTTTCAGTGTCACACACATAATATCATGTAATTTTGATTTAATTTCATTTTAGATAATGAATAATTAAGACAAACAACATCAGGCTCATTGTGCATCATTCCCTGCAAAGAAGCCACTCAAATGTACAAACAACTCCCTTTGTTTTCTCACAGTAACTATGGTAATTATGGAGATGGCTATAGTGCCACTCCACTGAATCCTAAAGCCTTTCATAATAAGAGTTTGAAGTTGGAAGTAACTGAGTTTTTCACAATCAAATCACTCTCTGTCTACAGAATCTTACCTACAGCCATCAAAAAGACAGAAAAAACTTAGTATCCAACCATATAACTGAAAAGTAGTTTCTGGAAATTCATATATTTTTTAATGAAAAAATAGTGTAACAGTTCAATGTGTATAAAGAACACAGACAATATACCCACACAAGCATAAAATCCAAAGGACTTAGATGATATTTAAACTTATGGAAGTATCCAATAGAAGACAGGGTTCTTTCCCTTCCCAGTAGCAATTGGTGGTTGTTGGCCTGTGTTGTCTCTTATTGCCTGTTCTACAGATCTACCATATTTTCACTGTATATGCCCATTCAAGAAGTAAGAATTTACTAAGCATGCGCTGAGCAATTCTCTGTTCATTCTCACATTACTCAAAAGAAACAGCCTGCTCCTCTTCTTGTCAAAAGGAGCTAGCCACAAAATCTGTTGTCTGCTTCTTTCAATGGGCCCTACTCCGCCCTGTTACCATTTGTTATGTTGCAAAGCTCAGGGCTGTGAGGAAGGAGGACAGATGAAATGAGTGCCACGCCAGAACAATTCTTCAGGAAACCCATTTGCAGGAATTCCACTGAAAAAGAGAATAAATAGCAACAGGCCAAGAACTGGCTTAATTGAACTACCAAGCAACAGTGGGCTACCAGACCACTGTCTGGGCAGCCTAACCTAAGCACAAGGGCAGAAAAGAACAATTTTTCCCGTTTATCAGTTCCAGATGGGTTAACTTTAAGAGCAGTACACGCAACACAGTGATCCCCCATGCTCCACAGGAAAATTCACATATTCAAGACAAAGTTTTCTTCCAAGGCAAAATGTTCAGAGTGGATTTCTTTTCACAGTATTGCTGTCATCTGCATAGCTGAGACATTCATCTTTATCAATCAGCATGGCAGGCAACTTAATTCAACCACTGAACTTCACAGTCAGAAAGTTTACCCCAGGAGGATGACAGACCTTATCCACTAATAAAATCATCAGATTTCAAGAACAGAGAGAAAAAAACTCTAATACATGTTAGTAGAATTACACAGCTTATCAGTAAGAAAATCTTGTCTAGCAGTTATGACCAGAAGTTAACCACAGAATGAGTACTCCCAAGTCACACTATACTGTATCTAATTTTAGCTCACCTGCATATGTTCACAGCCTCCCAAAGCAAAAAAAAAAAAAACCCCAAAACAACAAAAAAACAAAAAACAACCCCCCCCCCCCCCAAAAAAAAAAAGAAAAAGAAAAAAAGAAAGAAAAACAACCAAAATGCAAAAAACTGAACAGTAGGTAAGAACCACACGGACAGCAAAGAAACCACAAAAACTGCTTAAATCCTCACTGATACTGTCCTTCCTAAATACTAAATCCTTTACTATCCACCACAAAGAGTGCAAGCCAGAGTTAAAATCTAGTCTGCTACCATAATGTAATAAGTAACACTTGAAAGGGAGAAAAAAAAAAACTAAAAAAATAAGTAAAATAAAACAGCCCACACTGCTATTTCTGCCCTGTAACATCTAGCAGATCCCAATCTTAACAGCAGGATCACTCCTTACAAAGCACTGTATACGTGCCTACACATGAATATATAAACCCTCTACTATTTATACAAAGAAGTGTATGCACATGCATACGCCCCACATGCTTTCCACAACGATATCAAGAAAAAACCTAAGTCCCCAAGGACCTTCTAATGCTCTCACATCCCCAAAACAGCTTTTTGATTGCTCCTGATGAAAAACTAGGCCAGCAAGGGTGTGATTTTTCTTTCTGATGTTTGAATCTCCACTGCCCATTTCAGAGCAGCCAAGGATTGAATTAGCATGAATCACCACCCTTAGGTGGTACGTTTCCATTCTCGTATGCTTTGTGAAGAGAAAATGGTAGTTGCTAAATCCATACCAAGAAGTTGTTTTCACATATTATAGAAGCTCCCAAGTAATTCAGGATTAAAAAAAGAACGGTCTGAAATTCAAACTAAAGCACAACAGTATTTCATGTACTAATATAGTCTCAACTATATTTAGGAAAACAAGTACTTATTAGAAAACAATACACAACAGATCCAGCGTTCACTGCAAAAGTTTGTTGTAGTGTGTAACATCACCTCAATCTAGCACCCTTTTCAAGCCTCAGCGCACATAAATGAAAACAATGTGCTTTATTAACAAACAATTACAGGCAAATCTTAGCCTTGCAGGAATCCCAGGTATCTAAATGTGCATGATTACTCTTGTGAGATTAGCATAAAGCCTTACTTTGTCAGTTCTCTGTTAACCACACCTCTGCTATAGTGAACAAAATACATAGAACTGCTTTGTGAAGAAAACATGCTGGGAAAAAAGGTACCAACACATCACAGCAGGGAATGCCCAGACGTATTGCAAGCTTATTATACCAGCTTGCAAGATATATACTTAAGGAAAGACAATTTCTCTGTGCTCCATCCCACACAGAAAAATTATACCAAGGTGGAACCCAGAAGCACTCAGGAAGGGACGTCTGGGAAGGCAAAGGTGCATTAACAGTTTGTATATCCAGTTGCAGAAAGAAACTGCTCTTACCCTTCACCTAATACTTACTGTTGGCTCCCACATCCTCAGCTACTCCAGAACCTCTCATTCTCAGGTATGTGAATCCCAGTATCAGAAAGAACAAGCATGCAGCAGTTAAGAGGAACATGGACAGGTAATGTGCACTGAAGCCTCCAGTTGTGGATACCTCCTCTCTTTTGAACTGTTGGAGAAGCTCCTCCTCGGGCTCTGCCAGATTCTTCTTGTAGGTGTTTTTCAGGTAGGTATGATTTGAACCCGTATGATTGGAGTGGTTGAGTCTAAGGGAGGAGGTGGTTCCACCCGGGGGAAGGCTATTCGTAGCTGAATAGATCCTGGATTCAACATTATAGCTACCAGCAGCACTGCTGAGAACATGATTATTGGTCGCTTTCCTAATGGTGCCTGGAGGGTCAGTGATTTTACTGCTGTCCACGTCTGTTAGCGGCGGTGGCAGCAGCAATAGTGCAGGGGATTTCTTAGACAGGCCAGCGCGGTATCTGGGGCTGGGAGAAGTAGAGTCCAGATTTTCACATCCTCCTCCTCCTCCCGCCGCCGCCGCCGCCTCCTCCTGATTTCTGCCCCTGTCTAGACTCCCGGCAGCAGCCGCCTCCACCGCCCTGTCATTCGTTACGACTACACCAGCACCGCAGCCTCCGCCAGCCCTCTCTTGGCCCGTCTCCATCACGCCAGCGCCGGCTGCAGCGCATTTGCTTGTTATGAATGGAGCAGAAGACTTGCTGAGGCTCCGTCTGGGCCGCCGAACTGCAGACTCCTCCTTCGGTACCTGCTGCTTGGCCCTCGTCCCTGCCGCCTCCTCCTCCTCCTCCTCCGAGTCAGAGTACTTGTCCCTGCTGCCGCCGTAAGAGAGGAGCCGGTTACCGTTCACGGTCCGGTTCTTCCACGGCTGCTGCTCGTTCTCCTCCTCCTCTTCGTCGTCCTCCTCCCCTCCCTCCTCGTCGCCGTCCCCGGGCTCCCTCACGCCCTGAGCCGCCGCCGGTCTCCTGGCCGCCGCCCCCCACCAGGCGTTGGGCTTCCGCCTGGCCGCCTCCTCCGGGAGGGAGCTGTTACTCACGCCGCAGGCGCCGTGGGGGGCGGCAGGCCTCAGGCCACGGAAGAGGGGTGAAGCCCGCTCCCTCCTGCCGCCGGCGCCGGCCTGGCTCCGGGGACTGCTTTCCACATCCGACTCGTCTGAGCTGAAGCCCAGCAGCACTTTGCCGCCCCCGGCAGGGGGTGCTGCGCGGCTCCGGCCGCTCCCGGCGGCGGCCCCGGGGAGGTAGGGGTGTTCGGCGCCGACCAGCCGCGCGCCCACGCCTGGGGCCGCTCGCCCGGGGCCGGGGCCGCCGCCGCCGCCGCCTCCGCCCGCCGCCGCTCCGGCCCCCGTGTTATTGTTGTTGCTGTTCCGGGTCTTGTTGGCGCCGCTGCGGGCCCCAGCCCGCTCGTCCTCGCGCAGCTTCTTCAGCTTCTTCAGGTAGACGGGCCGGGTGCTCTCGGTGACCGGCCCCGGGGAGAAGCCGAAGCGCCTCAGCTCCGAGAAGAGCTCCTCGTCCGTGAGCTGCGCGGCCGTCGCCATTTTCCGCTCCCCCGCCGCCGCGGCGTTTCCTACCCACGCGCCGCGCCGCGCTCCCCGCCGGAACTGACGCGTGCGCACTCGGCTGTGGCCTAGACCTGCCTGTCACCCCGCGGGCACCGCCCGCCGGGGCCGGGGCCAGACGGGGGAACGGGGGAGGAGGGGGGGGCGGAGCCGCGCGGCGCCGCCGGCCCCTCCCTCAGCCCGCCGCCCAGTAACGGCTGGCGCGCGGAGGAAGGGGGGGGGTGCTGGCGCCGGCGCGCGCGGGTTCGGGGGGGGCGGCCTGGCGGGTCCTCCCCGCTCCACCGCCGGCTGCGGGCTGGGGGTTTGGCGGCGGGCACCGTGCCGCAGCGGGGTGGGGGGGCGTTAGCGGTTAGGGGTCCCCCCCCGAACAGGCGGCGCCCTGCGGCTCGGCGCGTAGCCCTTGGGGAGGTGTTTTCGCCCGTGGTCGAGAAGCGGCGGCCTGTGGAACCCCCGCGGGCCTGGGGACGCCGGGCTGGGAAGTGCGAGAGCAGGCGGGGTCGTCGGTCGGTTTCGGGGCTGGGAGGGCAGGTCTCGTCAGGAAGATGCTGGTTTATGCACGCCTGTGAAGAGACGTTGGAATGGGATTGCTAGCGGAATGATTACGTGGGGTTAAACCGCTGTGACAAGTGTCAGACTGAACGTCAACCGTCTTTTAACACCCTTTCCAGCTTGCAGATTTAGCCTAACGGTGGATGAAGAAATGCACAGGGCCCACGTGTGCGCCTCTCTCGCGCGCTTCCCCAGGGTGGCAGGCAGCCTGCTCGCTTCCACCAGTGCTCGCTGGGTGAACTTTCTCATTAAGTCCGGCATCTGAGGTGTCTCCTCACACCTCGCCTGCGAGGGGACAGATGAAATGTAACGGCGTGAATGCCCTGGGTAGCTGAGTCTTCACGTGTCAGCGGCTGAACACTACTTTCAATGAGTTTGCAATTGTTTGGATGTATTTTTCCACTTTCTTTGGGAAAATAAGAGTCTTTCGAATACTTTAAAGTTGAAACTATCTGTCTAACTGTATACCAAAATATGTACTTGTCAAAATGATTGTGCCAATATAAAGAGATGTCATACTGGCATTTCTTAGAGTGTGAGGTGTGTGCTGGCCCTTCTGTATTGGCCCTTTGGCCACAGAACCTTGGGTGAAGGCTTCAAAATCTCTTCCGATCTGTGTATCTATCCACCCCGATTGACAAAAGTCTGGCCTCACCTACTGCAAGAGGCTAAGTTTCCAAATGGAAACTGCCCTAGCTCTGACTGACCTTATAACACCATGTGCAGAAGCGGTCCAGAAACAAAATCCAACTGCAGGAACAGTTGTATGTTCCCCCTCACAGTCTGCTGCAGTGAGGATATTGTGGATGTGCCCTGCTAATGTCAAAACTGAAGATGCTAATCTTGTTATTGAGGAACATTTGCAGAGGAGTTAAGGTGACTGTGAGGTAACTATATGCTGAAGACCAAACCAAGTCTATAGAGCTATAAGACTGACTTGAAGTCATGTTTCATGATGATAGAATCATAGAATACCATCTTGGAAGGGACCTCAAGAATGATCTGGTTCAACCTTTCTTGGCAAAAGCAGACTAGAGAAGATGACCCTACACCCTGTCCAGCTGAATTTTAAGAGTGTCCAGTGTTGGGGAACCCACTGCTTCCCTGGGGAGATTATTCTAATGGCTAGCTGTTCTCATTGTGAAAAATTTCCCTATTGTGTCCAGTTGGAATCTTCCCAGGAGTAACTTGTACCCTTTACCCCTAGTCTTTTCCATGTGATTCCTTGTAAAAAGGAAGTCTCCATGTTCTTTTTAGCCACTCTTTAAATACTGGAACATAGTCATAAGGTCTCCCCTAAGATGCCTTTTCTCAAGGCTGAACAAACCTTATTCTCTCAGCCTTTCCTCACAGGGCATCTTCTCAATTCTTTGATTGTCTTTATGGCCCTTCTCTGGACCCTCTCCAGCCTGTCCAGGTCTTTTTTTGTACAGCAGGAACTGATGATGAGTGGTGATGATTAACTCCTGTACTCCCCCCTCTGTTTCTGACCAGTCAGACCTGGGAATGCAGAATCCATGCTATTGTTCATCTCAGCCTCCTTTAACACAGCTCTTGTGAGGCTAAGAAACACTAGGCAAGGGTCTGTGTTACTGGTGCGCTCTGCATGGCACCACTGTGCACATCCTTCTCCTCGTTCCCCTGGCAGAGGAGCCGTTTCACATACAACAGTACTGGGTGGTGGAGCAATGCACACAACTCCAGCTAGAAGGAAAGTTACACTCAGTATGAACTCCACTGAAACCACTAATGCAAATATACCTGCTCTGACCTATCTCCCAATCTACAGTAGCTAATTGATACCCCAAATGCCATGAGAAATGCTTCTGACATTCCATTCCTCCTCCTCAGTGAGAACCGACCCACACCTTCCACATGCTATGTGGGATACGTGTTTGAATATGTGCCCTGACATTCAGTGCTTACCTCCAGCTGCCTGTGACACTGGCAGCCAGTGCCAACAGCAGCCAGTACCAGACCAGATATCATTCTGACAAGCACACTTCTGGCTTGCACCTGCTGGAACACCTTCCTTCTATTAGAAGAATGTATGCTGTCCTACAAGAGGTGAAGATCCTGTTGTCTTACCGATGCAACTCATCAGTTCTGACTGCTTATTACCACAAGGGCATGACTTAGTTTATGAATCTGTTTACTTAGCAGCAGGAGGGCGGTAAATACTATAAATTGTTAACAATTGAATCATCTCCTGCAACACTGTAGCATGTAGATACACAGAACTGCTGATTGAAAAGTCTGCATATACCATGCTTTTAAAATCTGTGTGCCAAACTATTTTGAAGTGTTTCAAAAATATGTCTTTCTTGTTGGTACTGAAGTGAGGACACTTCCCCTACTCATCAAAAACCTCCACAGTTCTTTAACTGCACTATTATCAATAATATCAATTTCTTGTTAGTATCGACATTTCCATATAATACATTTTTAAAGTAGATACTCAAAGTAGATACTTTTTTAAAGGTAAAAGTTGACTGCAGAGAGTATGAAGACTTTTACATCAGGAAAAAAAATGGTGGTTGTTTTTTAATAGGACGTTTTCATTTATATTCTCCCTCTCATCCTTAAATGAGATGGTTCTGTTCCCAGGAAACTGTCAGTTTTTCCACTGGGTAAAAAAGTGTTCATCTGGAAGTTAGCAGCCATACTCTGTCAACCTCATTGGACTGGAACTTGAAGTTGTATCAAAATACCTCTTTCATGATTCCAAGCTCGTGTGAAGTTTATGCAGTTTTGCAGGTTCTTAGAATCTATGAATGACAGTTCCTTTCTAGGGTTAGCACGTCTTACTGCAACTTCCTCCAGCAGCTAATGTAACCCAATCTCTACACAACTCACTGTTGCATACCTGAAGCATTTAGAAACCGTGAGTCACATCGACAAGAAATATGATCCTCTTGCAAAACTCGCAATAGTGTAAATGCTGGTGTCTTTCTATTTACCTTTAGATTTTTGAACCTTAAGGTATGCTCAAATCACATTCATATTCTCTTTAGGAAAGGGATGTTAATGAATGTGAATATTAGTGAAGAGTAGGAATGTGCTTTTCCTTTCTCTTTTTGTAAAAGTGGGAACAGAACTCCAGGAACAAGTACAGTTACTCTTAAGACAGCACGCATAGGAAGAAATCACTCTTCACTGTGAAAACAAATTGTATTAACCTATTTTTAAATATACTTACTCTGGTTTATCAGGTTGGTTCAAATACTACATGATGAACATGAAATAGCTTTCTGCTTATAAAACTGAATGGGCTTTTTACTAAGAAAACTCATTTTTAAATATTACAGTTGCTGCCATCGTGCTAGTTCTGTGTGAACAGACTCACTTGCGCATCTCTCTTTTAAGTTCTTATTTCTCCTCCTTAGAAGTTCCATGCGAGCTTTTGTAATGAGAGTGAATCCATCTTTGTTAAAGTTAACAGCGGTGTAACAGTACTAATACGTACCATTTGCTTATGTACCGACCATGCCATTCTGCATGCAAGCCTGTGTGTTTTGCTGATACATCTGTTGCTGATAACACTTTTCTTTCCTGAGGGCATCCTATTAATGTTCAAAAGGCTTATGCTGTCTCTTGCCTTTGCATTACTTCTTATTTGTGGCTAAGATGTGGGCACCCGCACGGTATCTAATGCTCACGCTTCCCATGTGGTGCTGGATGGCTTGCATATTGCAACAGCGTGAGCACAGTGAGTTAGATACCCTACATCCTGCAAAGAAGCCGCATGTTTCCAGATTACAGTTCTTGCCTAAGCGTCCCACAGTAGTTCCGCTCCCACAAAGTGTGTGATGACCTGACTGGGCAGTTCTTGTCACTAAAAATGAACCATCTTCATTCATAAGTCTCAGACTTTGTAAGGCAACAGAATCCCCTCCTGCAGTTAATACTTTGCCTTTTATGTAACGTATACTGATCCATAGAATAGCGTGTTCTCAATTAGGTGCTCATGCCTGATCAGGTCATATAATTACTGTCTCACTTTATTATGTCTGTATTCCTGGCACTGGCCATTTTAATGGGACTGTTGGAGACATTAATGCTGACTCTGTATGTTGAAAAAAAATCCACAAAACAGAACTTCAAATCCTTAAAACTAGCTTAAAATATTGTGTTTATTTTAAAAGGACAATTTATTTACATATGAGCCTTTCACTAAATTTTGCCTTACATGTTCAGTTTCTTTCTCAGGAACCAGGATGGCTAGGTGTATTTATTTTAAAACCTGAACCCTAGCTGTCCAACTCCCAAGTAACTGAACTTGAAGAAGAATGACAACTATCAGAAGACAAGGGATTTCATGATGAAGTGCAACAAAGAAATAATAATTTTTTAAAAACTAATGGGAAAAAAGCAACAAGAGAGACAAGGGCTTTAGGAATAAAAGAAATAATAGTGGCTAAATGCTGATGTTTATTATGGTAGTCAATTTTTACCTTCAAGACTCCTGTTTTTGTTTTTTTTTTTTTCCTCAGGAAGCTAGTAGAAATACTGTAGTTACAGAGAGGCAGATGTATGAAATCATGAATGCAGAGAAATGCTTGAGAGGTCCATCCTGAAGTCATTCAGAGAGAATGGATAAATCTCCTAAGTAGGATAGTATCAAAATGTCACTCAGCTGTTGGTCCCTAAAATCTTCTTTCCCTGTTATGTTTCAGAGTAATTGTTGCTGTATTAGACAGTTCTAAGTGGGTGACAAATCAGTTGTGTAATTTGTTCTCTAAAGCACTGCAGTAGATGTCAACCAAAGTTTTTTGTTCAAATTTGAAAGTGAAAAGTGAAGCTGAGCTTGGTAGTCAGGCAGAGTATTTTTTGTATTGGTTCACTCTTCTTAACATGCAGGAACTCTGGCTAGGTAAAACACGTATTTGCCACCCAGAATTGGTGGAGATACTTCTACATGTGAATAATGCCTTACCAGTACAGCTGTGGGCAAAAGTCACAGCAATGCACTATTCTAGCTTTTGAGAATCTGCTTTCCTATTATTAGGTATCCCTTACGAGTATTTTCTAGGTCTAAGGAATGATAAAACTAGAAAGGCATCCTTTATCACAGGAGAGTATTGGGAAGGGACCCCATCTGTCTGAAATCCACAGAACCCTGAAAATGTGTGGGGATGCCTCATTTCCTGCATTCCTGTACTTTTCTAATTTATGGAGATAGCTGTGAGCCGCATGTAGGATGCTGACATGTTGAATATACCTGCTGAGAGTTTTTTCTGATATTCTAAACAACCTTTAATATGGGTGCAGACTGGCACTCTAGCCTGGGACCTTGACAGTGTTTCGTGGAATGTGAAGAGCAATGTAGACAAAGGCACTGCATACAGTTACATCCCTGACTTTGATCCAAGGCTAACGTCTTGAAAACTTATGTTTACTTCACTCACCTAATAATGTTTAAAAGAAGATACATCATTCATCAAAGAGAAAAAAGGAAGTTTACAATTTACATTTTCATTTAAGGCTAATTGTGTAATGCATTTCTTGTGCCACAAAGCTCTAATTTCAGTTTATTCAATTAATAAATGGAGTATAAATACATATAATAGACAAAACTAATGAAATCAAAGAAATTCAGAAGAGGACCACCATTATTCTTTCCATCCATGTCACTAGGCTGCTGCAAAGCACTAAATTGCCAAGTGTGTTCCAAACAAAATTATTGCTATTGCTATCTATGCTTACTTAGCATTTGGAGATCCGACCCCTTTTCATTATTCTCTTGTACCTGGCACTGTGCAAAGACAAAAGAAGAACTTCCCTGTCTCTTGAGTACACATTTGCCTCCATTACCTCCCACCTGGACTACAGGCCAGATATATAAGCAGGAAGCCGGCAGTCCTTAGAAAATTCCATGTTCCTACAGAAAGCACTTGTGCATCTCAGTAGCACAGACCGACACAAGCATCTCCGTCTCTCCTGCTCTCAGATTCTTACTGAGTACTGAATCGATCCTTTTGTTGCAAGTGCTCATTGTGGTGGGCCTGGCATATTTAAAAGATTTCTTTAAGCTGCGCAATTTCCATTGTCAATAACCCCACTCACGTCAAAAAATTCTCCCAAAGAGAAAGGAAGAACTTCCATAAGAACTACTCATCGACAATGGGAACAAGGTCCCACTGGCCATGAGGACCAACATTTCCTATTCTAAGTACATGCCACATTTCTAGAACTTTGTTTTCTCTCATAAAAATGAGTACATTTAGGGAGTGTTCACAATAACTAATTTTTGGCCTACAGAAGAATTATCCACATCTCCATTTAAAGGGATGCTTGGTCCTACCCTAACCAAGGCATCTATGTCACATATCATTGGAGTCTCCATCACTCACCATACACTCCATTTGTCTGCCACATGTAGATGTCCATTCCTCTCTGTGAGAACAGTGCACTGAAAGTTTTCCTTCAACACTGGTTAGCTGTTCTCCCCAGACTACACTGCCAATGGCTTCTGCCTCATTGCTTCAGCTTCTGCTCTGGGGGGTATGACATGGCAGCAAGCCCAACAGTGAGACACATTCATCCTTCAAAGGTGCTGAACTCAATGTAGCTGGTCACTCAGCAGTTTGGGCAGTGTGTGGCAGAGAGGCCCAGGTTTCACCACTTTGAAAGGCATCTAAGGTGTCTGTCCTCTGCTCAGGAAAAGGTGGCTAAAACCTCAATACACATTCTCCCCCTACTACTCTGCTTAGGTTGACCCAAATCTAAGCAAAGTAAAGTGTTCTTCAGAGACAGGCTCCTTTATCAACACTGCTGAGCATCTCTGTTAGACACTGGAATTAGGGATGCTCAGAAACTGATGCTCTGGCCCCACAATAGAGTCCTCCAGTTATGAGACCTTTTGTTCTTAACTCTGCATGCTCATTACAGACCACAGATCTTCCTCTCCTCTTCTATGTCAGGATTCATATGAAAGCTGGATCCTTCAAGTCCAGGGTATACCATGCAGCATCCTGTCCAAAGATGTTATTTGATTTCTCAGACCAGAGACAAATCTGACAATCCGGTCTTGGTTATTTTACCTGACTTGAAAAGAAGATGGTCTTGCATTAGATCTGCAGTCCTTTTCCTGTAAACTGTTGGCCCAGCTCCAATATCACTTCTGGTAAATCCTCACAGCAGCAAAGCCCCAGTCCTCTCCATGTACAGCTAGACAAAGAGCAACGCTTTCTGTCAGCTCTCCAGCTCACCTCTCCATGCCTCTATGACCGAGGTTCAGCTAGAGTGAAACATCTTCCTTTCTTGTGGAAAAGAAGCATAAAAAGAGGGGGAGAAAACCACACAGAGAAGAAAAAGGGAGAAGACACAGTAGAAATAGGAGAAAGACTATCAAAAAGAAGTAAGGAAAGTAAAAGGAATAGAAAAAAGCAGAGGAAACAGCAAAAAGTATTAACAGCAAAACACAGAACAAATTTAGAGCCAGATACTGAAATGACTACTTCATACCATGTGAGGCTTTGTAGGGCAGTGCAGAGGTGTTCTTATGAGAAGTGCTAGAGGAAATGTTTGGAAGAGCTTCATGTGCATATGGGATGAAGTAGGACAGGGGAAAGAAGGTGGTTTTTTTCAGCTATTCATCCACACTGTGTAGGGAGCAGTAGATAGAGGAATGAACTCTCATCTGCACCATGGCATCATCTGCAATGCAGACAGTTGTGCTCCAGATGTCTATGGAAAAGGAAAATAGCATTTGCAAAGCTGAAGAACTGGGGGACTATGGCACACAGGTAATGTACAAAATAGCAACAAAATAGAATCTCCTCTAACCACTTTGTCATCTACCTGAATAAATTATTACAATTATTAAATTATTAAAAATAAAGAAAACAGGAAAAATAAAATATTACCTAATATAACAGTGCACTGAATGAAAAGTTCTCCCCTGAAAAGAACCTGTGAGAAAGAATGAACCATCCATGTATGTGGCCGATATACTAGTAGAGGGTTTTCAGCCTGTTGAGATCTTAAAAAAAACTTAAATGAAACATGCTCTTCAGTGTTACCAGAATAAAGAACTCAAGTGACTCACCTAAGGTCATAAAGAAGACTGTGGCAGAGCTGTAAACTGAGTTAATGTCATGAGGGCACCAGGCAGGAAATGAAGAGCCTTGCTCTTTGCTCTCGGCTTTGCCACGGACTTGCTGTGTGGCAAATCACTTCCTCTTCAGGTGACTCAGTTTCTCCCATAGGCAAATGGAAATAATGATTCATCTTTGTAAATATCCTTTAAAAATGAAGATGGAAAATGTTATAGAAGAGAGAAGAAGGAATTTCATTGCAGTGCTCTCCCCAGCCTATCCTTTGACCACTTCTTGCTGGACTTACTGCAGAATGACGTCTTTGTTACTCTGAATGGTATTTTGTTGGAGTTAATAAAGATGCAAATTATATAGCAAAAGCATGTTAATTAATTAAATGCCGGATGACTTCTATTATATGCTATAAACAAACAGAAGATGTGCGAAAAGAAAATGATCTGTGTTGCAGAGTCAGTCAGGCAAAGGATGAAATGCCAATTTGCTACTCAATCTAAAGCAAAAAGGAGTATGTAATGATGTAATTTTACAAGTTGTCATAATACAAGCAGAAGCAGGATGGGCATATGTTATTAGAGGTGTATGGACAGAAGAACTGAATGAGAACATGTTAGAACATCAAAGGAAGATTATCATTTTAAAGCCAATGATCTTGTTTACAGCAGAAATAAGAAAACACAGCAGTTGAGGTAAGGCACTGTAAGAGGACAAAAAGAAGTACAGGGCTTACTTTGTGGTTTGGTACCCAGGGAAACTGAATGAACTCTGCTAAAAGCTTCAAGAACTAAAATGGGGAAGATAGGCAAACCAAAGTTTGCAAGTGAGCCTTTTGTCAGGTATACCTTATCCTCCAAGCATCCAAGGTCAGATGCACAAAAGACTGGTTTTCAGAAATGCTAATCTTTCACAAATCTAAATTAAATTAATTGGAAAACTACCTAGAGCAACATAAGGAGGAAACCTTCCCAGCTAAGATCTATTATTGTTATGTTGAATGAAAGTTTTCGATATCATATGTGCACATTTGCAAGCTAGTGTACACCTACTATTTGTTATAACAATATAAAAATCTATGAACCAATTAGCCAGATGTATCTTATACTGACCAAGAGAGTACTTTCCAATTAATTCTTAAATCTACATTTAACTTATGCAGCTGAACATACATAATTTACAAAGGATGTTTCAGTTTTATTTACAAAATGTTTTAAACCCTCTGTCATTGAGAATATTATGCAATCTCAGGAAAACCAATATCCAATAGGTCTTAAACATAATTTTGGTTTTGCTTTTGCACAGGCAAGTTTTCTCTGCTCTTTTATCCTAAGCTCGAGAACAACTCTGTGCCCATTCTTAGATATATGTGGACCTGTTTTGATCATTTGAAAGAATATAAATATATGCATGAATATGCTGGATTGTTGTATGAAAACAGTGGTTGCTTCAATTGCTTCCATGTATTTTGCATGATGCTATGACATTTTATGTCACTGCCTTGTAATTTGGTTTTCGCTTTCTTTTATAACATAACTTTGCTTTCCATGGCTTTTCTACTGATTCTCTGGAGCACTTCCTTTTTAAATTATCATTTACTTACATGCTTTAAGACCTATTACTCCTTACTCATTCCCCTAGGAAACATTTTACTATGCACAGTTAAGCATTTTTTACATCATTCTTATTGACATCATGTTGGCTGTACAAGTTCCCTCATTCATTTTGTTAACTCTGGAAGTCTGGGCCCTTTTAAATCTATCTGTAGCTGTCTTAGGATTTCCTGAAGAACCCATGCCAGACAAAAGTCTCTAAATACATGTTGTAGATATACATTTTAATGTATACATTTTAATGCTCTCATTATCCATCCGTTGCTCTCAGAATTCATGTTTTGCTTCCAAGTTTTTGATAATCTCACATTATTTCTTCTCTGTTTGACAGCTGGTAATTCTATAGTACTCTAACTTATGTAATGAACGGACTGCTGAGGATACATACTAATCCCAAATGCTCCGTCACACCCTTCACTGATCCTCTTCCTTCTGTGGGTTTCTGTACTGGATTTATTTGTCTCAGCATACCCATTCTGCTTCTTCTGTTTGGTGCTCACTGTAGGGTACACAGCACTACATGAGCTGTGCAATTCAAGAACATGCTGTGAACATCTGTGTGTAAAGAACATTAACCTATTAACAAACATGCTGTGAGGTTGCTGTTCTCACTCTGTTTCAGGTGCTGCCTGTGTAGTTTGGAACCAAAAATGCTCTTGCTTGTCTCTACAATCTACCATTTTTGTAAAAATATTTCTGGGTCCTGGCTACTGAGCAAATACCCTTCTCCAGGAATTAATATAACAAAGAGAAATTCTGGTATTGAGTTCTCTATGCGGTATAGTCCTCTTGTATGTCACTCAGGTACCCACTGTCACTACCTGCCATAGACAGAAACCCAGAAGTCCTCTGGAATGCCTACAGCTTTCAGTAAAAAATCATTACCAGCCTTCCGCAGAAATTCAAAAGTCTCTTATTTTCTCAGAATATTCTATTTTAATTAGAGAATTTTCAGAGGTGTCATTGAGTAAATATGGAAGAACTTGCCATTAAAAAGGTTTGTAATTACTGTGTTTAATGCCAAACATGTCATATTCTATGGTTGATTGGATCCTTTCATGGTTTTTGAGTTTGCCAATACCCCATCCTTCTGCATCGGTTATTGCATTTCTTCTCTCATCTCTCTTCCCTGCTTGTTGAAGATTACAACCCTTGGGATTCAGTTCCTAAGCTCCTTTACCTTTCATTACCAAAGGGACTGAAAAGCCTTTGCTCTCAGTCCAGATGTTTTAATTCTTGGTACCTACTCCCAAAAAAATCACCTTAGTCTGCCCAATGCCGAGGCAGCTGAAAGTCAGTAAACATTTGATTTATTTATGCTTGAGAAATTCAGCTTAGCAAGTGTAATAAACATTATCAGTTAGAAAACATAAAGTGCAACTTGAATGCACAGGGCACAGAGAAATTAAAACTTCTGTGGTAGAAAATAATTTGCTGGGGAAGAAGTATTTCTCAGTTAGTAAATACAAAGAGGACCTAATTACAACTTCATTATTTTCATTATATAGTCTTTTGTTGCTTTAGATCACCTCAGTGTGTTATTTTTTTCCTCTATCTAGTTTTATAGCTTAATACACTTCACTTAATTTCTAAATGATATGTTACACAGCTTCCCTTGTGTTGGAACATGTCAGTATACCCTTGCCTACATGCCATGCAAGCAGAACTGCCACATGTCCTATCTTCTTCTAACATGTGGATCTTGAAAGGATCCAAAGCACTCCTTCCAGGTTTCCCATGTGCATGTTCCCATCTCTCTGGCTGCATGGCAAGGAAAGCAGCAAAACTAAGGAATTCAAGGGGTTTTGATCCAAGAAGAAAAGTAACTGTACTCCCTTTTCTGTAAATACATGACAAATAGGTTGCATTAAAAAAAAAAGAAAAGAGCTGACAAATGAGCAGCTCCCCACAGTGACATACTTCTGACACCACCTAAAATCCACACACATGAAATTCAGGGTCTGGGTGGTCCCACTCAGAACACGAACCACTTGATGTTCTGTTGTACCTCCTGCTGCCGGGTGAGCTGTGCAGTACCGCAGCACGGGGGGCCGGGTGCGATGCCTCAGCAGCAGCTGCACAGTCATTCCAGGAAGATGGGGGTATTGAACATATATAATGAGACAGAAAGTCTGGCCCTGTTAAGTCAACGATAGTTTTGCCACTGGCTTTATTTAGGATATGATGGCATCCCATGTTCCTTACTCATATTCTAACAAAACTTTGAACTGAGTATCAGGACCCTGCCCTGCCCACCCCTGCTTTTCTGTTTCCTTGCCAGTTCCAGAATGGGGAACGTTCGAACTGGGAGATGAATGCTATGCTCCTCTTTCTTTAGCACTGTTCAAAAGTGTTGTGTAGTTTCTCATACAGCACGTCTGGATCCAGCTCTGTGCAGTGTGCAGAGGCAGCAGGAGAATGCAGTTGAATGGCTGTGCTTCACAAATCACATGATTTTTGGATTATTTTGTTCTCCCATACAGTTCGATGCCAGAGGGGAACATATGGCCCAAAGTGGGTTTTTCCCACTTTACCATTCACATATTCTTTACCATATGTGAGGCATTATTTCATGCTATGGCATCTATAATCCCTTCCATGTCTATTCTTCCCTACCACAGGGAATATAAATTTTATTTTTCTGCTTCTAAGACAATGTCACTGATGTCTTTTCAGACATTTGCTATAGTTTTCCAAGAATGTTACTAAAAGATTTTTATGTGTTCTTTATTATTTCCCTGAGAAATTGCAATGGTATCTTTAGTTTTAACTTTGATTCTGTAAACGCTTAAAGCTTTCTTGCCAGGCAAGTCACAGACCACTTGATCAGTTATCAAAGAAGCTTTCGTGATCCCATAGTCGCAGAATTTGAGCTTTTAATCTCCAGTGTATGGCATATGCATCAAAGGCTTTGTGGGCAGCCACATTCAGTAACAAATCATACATCTCTTATACATTTCTTTCCTTTTCAGTGAGCAGTATTTATCAAATCTGCCCATTATCTCCTCCAGTAGATGTAGACATTGAACCCTCTGAAGCTGATGTTGCAGGTAAGTAACCTTGATAAAAGAGGTGTCTTCCTTTGATAAAATACAAGAATAATTTCATAAAGGATTAATTTCTGTCAGCTGTTATTCATGTTCGCTGTAATTTCTAAGGTAGAAACTTAATTGCATCTGCTCTTCTCTCCCCTTTCCCCTTCATTTTTGACTTCGCTAAGATCTTTTATCTTTCTTTCCAAAACCCCACTAATTTCAGTGTTGCTTAGCGTAAAGCAATGTCCGCTAGAGTGGAAAAAATAAATTCCAGGAACCTTTTTATAAGTTCTAAGATATAAGCAACTGAGCCTGTTGAAAAGGAGCTAAAAGAGAGATAGTTTATGCAGAAATGGGATAATGAACAATAGTGTCAATCTCAGAGAGTTCTGAATCTAGCATAGACTTGATTACTACAGTTTGTGTCTTGTGACTTACTGATTTTGTCTCTGAGAAGGTATAATCTTTGACTGAAATTTCTCTTGCATTTGGGGATATCTCAGGGGGGAAAGTCTCTTTTCCATGTCATTCTCTTATAGATAATAATGCATGAGGACAGACTGCACTTCTGTCACAGACAGGACATTTAAAGTATGTCTCTTTTTTTTCTGTGCTACTACTAACTACTTGCAGTAAGATACTAAATATGCTTTAAAACCTATAGTTATCTGTCAAAATTGGTAGAAATCAACTAATAAGTTCACAGGCATTGTAATTGTGTGGATGCTGTTTCCATAGGAAACCAAGGTGAAAAATAACATGATGATGCTCTGAAATCAGTGATGCAGTGTCAGCTGGGATCCTGCCAACAGCGTTTGCTGGTGTATCTCTAAAAAGAGTAGTGCAAAGGTAGCATGTAACAAGAGAAGGGGAAAAAGAATGACCAAGAACATGGAAGAGATCTGATATAAAAAGAAAACAAGGATGTGCACTGTAGGGAAGAGACAAGAAGCATGAGTGGTGATAATGTCAGAGCACCAAGTAGCAATGGGCAGAAGGGTAAGGGTTTCCTCAGCCTGCAAACCAAGGGAGTGCTCATGGAAAATAAAACAAGGCAATTCAAAACTGGGAGTAGATTTCCCCTTCGCCCCCAGAACGGCCAAATTAGACCCTGGAATTCACTGTTTCGGAGAACAGCTACAGCCAGTGCCCAGGGCAGCCTCCTGGCAGCTTCCAGCGCTGTTAGGGCGAGGCGCGGCGGTGTCCGGGTCCGTGCTGCGTCCTGGCGCTCCACCTAGCGCTGCCGGGCTGCAAGGCGAGCTCAGCTCCAGCCCGGGGCCGGCGCATCCCCCCGGCGAGCTCTGCTCCTCTCGAAGTGTCGCCACAGAAATCCACCCTGGCAAGCAGAATGACACGCTTCAACAGGATGTTTGGTTCCTCTGCAGAAGAACTGATGTGGGCCACCAGATCCTGGACCACCTGCCTAAGCTAAGGCTGCCATTTCTAGGCAACGTTCCATCCTCCCTCAAACAGTACAGGACAAAATGTCTCGGTGAGGCACCAGTGTTCTCTTCATTCACTAGGAAGTACTACAGAAGTTTGATGAATGCAAGCAATAAAAGGAAACTCATGGAATTATATATATATATATTCCTATATAAAGTTTTCCTTTTAATTATTTCTGATAATATTTCAAAATTAAATACTTCCAATTCAGCTTGGATAAATTGATTTAATTTTGAAGTCCAATTGCTAATCTCGTAGATAGAAAAGGTACAATGAATTACGCTAATACTAAACTAATCTAACTATTTAGTTTAGTATGGTTTTCAGTTGTTCTACGGACATGTAATTTTCATGTTATATATTTTTCAATGAAAAAAAATCGATAATCAAGATTTGAGAAAATGGAAACAATTAAAAATATATTTTCATGAAAATGACTTATAAAATGCAATAAGCCGAAATATGGTCTTTTTTTTGTTTGTTTGTTTAAAATTACTTTGGTCTGGTAGTTTTGAGATGAGTGTTTACATCTCTCCGTCAAACACAAAATCAGTTTCAGAAATGGAACCTGCAACTTGAAGCAAAGTTAGAAGTCATGTCACCAGGAGAAAAAGCTGGGAAGTGATGCCTTCAGGCTAATAGCAATGCTCAGTTTGGGGATTAACTGATAAAATAGTGTATACTGTTCCTTTTTAAAATGAAATAATTAAAACTCTAAATTTACTCTAAATTTACTTTAAATCTATTAAAATGATGAAAATTACATTAAAAATGAATTAAATCAATGCAGTGCAATTTGCTACTGCAGTTTAAAAGAAGGTTAGATCTGCTTTTTTAAAAGCTAAGAAATAGCATACAAGCTATAAAAAAAACCTCTACCATTTTAAATATTGCAAATTCCATTATTCAAAAACTTTTAAATATCCCAGAACGAAGAGTGTGCCTGTAACACATGTTCATGCATCATAAGGTGGTAGCTAATAATGCAGTTGCAGAAAACTAATAATGCCTACTTGGTACTTCCATTTTTTCCAAACTCTTTGTTTTCTGGCTTCGATCATCTCTGCTATGCTGTCCTTTTTGAAGGCAGAACTATACATTTTTACAGCACCTCTGGGATAACCTACCTGGATTCTGGGGTTCTGCACACAAGACTGAAGATCTGATGTCAGTCATCCTGAAATGAAGAACAAAACTTAGTGATCACCTGGGAAAAAGGACGAAGTAACTTGTCTACTGACACATAGGACTGTGACAGAAACAAGGACATTCTCTCTCTTCACTTCTTCAGTGATGCGATTGTTTTCACTTCTGCAAACTCCTGTCTCATTTGCTGTAAACTTTTCAACTTCAGCAACAAATGAGGCAATGGGTCTAAAAATAATTGTCTTCTTCAGAATAACTGAAGGTGGAATCTTTGATTTCCCATTGAAAATTTAATAAACTTCAATGTATTCCAATTCCAGCAAACCTGATTTTTCTACTGAAAATAGCTTTGTGTTTGGTTGGTTGGTTTTTTGTTTGTTTGTTTGTTTGGGTTTTTTTGTGTGTGGTTTGGTGTTTTTCATTTGGTTTAGTGGTGGTGGTCGGTTTTTTTGTCCATTGGTTTGTTTGTGTTTGTTTTTGTTCTTTTTCCAGCTCTTAATGTCAGTTGTTTCAGCCTAGCCAGTAAGAATTTAATGGGATCTAATTCCTGATAAGTAAACTTTGTTTCTGCTGAAACTGGCAAGAATTAACGTGGTTAACTTCAGCGAATAAACACAGTGAAGGCTGAGCACTTCTGAGAATCCTGATGCAATTTGGCATCTTCTTATTTAACTTTTGCAGATGTCAGTTATTATTTACCAGTGTTCACCACAAAGAAACAAATAAATAAAATACATATTCACTATTTCTGTACACCTGAGGTGAAGCAGCATGTGTAAACTTTGGGATGAACATTATCACCTTAGGCCATATTTATGCCCATTACTGTTATTATTTATGCCTTTTCCTCCCTTTTTATATTATTTAAAAGTGATGATCAAAGGGCATCAGGCACCGACTTACATATCCCTCCCTAGCGATATCATCATTCAAACCATCCATTCATTAATTCATTCCGAGATCATCAGGGAGATGCCATCAGCTGCAGTGAATGTCAGAGCAGGCCACAAATGCACTATATATGTATGCCTATGAAAGGCAGCAGATCTTGAAGCCACAATCACAATGTAGTTCTGTTTCCACATATGTTTTCCACTTCATTAAACAAAGAACCACAAAATGTTCACTTTTCCAAGTATATTCCAATCCACTCTCCACAGTGCTCTCAACTCACTTTAAAAGTGACTATTACTCACAGAAATATGTCATGTAAGTTAGGAGAGACACTTAAATAAGCGATCAAGAAGAAAGCCTTTACCTAGATCTTCATGTTAAATGCAGGCAGGCAGTATGAGCACAGGCTTTGCAAACCATATCCTCAACGCAGCTCATCACAGTACAATACTACAACAGAGAGAAGATCAGGAGAACAGAAATTGCAGCACAACAGGCCAGTCTCAGCACTAACACAGGCCTCACCAAAGCCCTGGTAGATTTTCTTGAAGAAAAGACACATGGTGTGCAAACACAGAGGTGTATCTAGACTAGCAGAGTCTGCAGATAGAGATATGTATCCACTCAACAGTATTTCAGTCGCTGGTTACTACTTAATTCTGTAGAAAATAAGCTGATCGCTACAGTATCGTTTACTCAGGAGTGTTTGTATCATACCATCACGGGTTCAGAAATTATGTTCCAGGGTTCTTATTTGGCAGTTAAATCCTTTTCCTTTGATAGATAATAAGAAATCCCCTTTCGGTGAAAATTAACAATGTAAATCATTGTATTAGCATATACTAAATTCTTACCTATATTAAGGTCACATTTTAACCTCTTTCTAAAAGCTTTATATTATTATATATATTATTTTATATATATATTTATATATATTATGTTATATATATTATATATATTATTTTGCCCCACTACATTTGTCACAAAATTAAATTTGCTTGTATATTTTGAAGCTAAGAAAAATCAGTAATTTCATTCTTAAAATCACAATATCTTTCTGCTTTCTACGATCAAATCCATTAGCAGTAAATTTCCAAAATAATTAATATCTGTTCTCTTACACTTACCTCAAATGTCCACAGGATGTAATTGCATTTTGTGTGTTTTAGGGGTTTCTTAATTTTATTGAAAGTTTTCTCTATAAAAAGCAAGCTAAAGCTATCTATAACACCTAAAGCTGTCTATAAAACATACATAAACATACGAAAGCTATCTATATAGTTAAAGCTATGTATAACATCTATCTTTCTACCTGCTCATCAGATTATCCGAGAAGGTCCCGAACAGCCCAGCCTGTGCAATAAGAGCCTTATGACGCTGCCGAAGCAGGGGGTGAGTGGGGAACAGAGGGAAGCCCCCCCAGGGGCACGGGGGAGGCAGGGGCAGGGAGCTGCTGCACCCTGCCTCCGCTGCCGGGGCGTGCAGGGCCGGCCGCGGCCGGCAGAGGGCGGGCTGCCACCGGCGGTCGCTCCCGGACACCGACGGGGTCCGGCCGCCGGCGGCGGGGAGTCGCTGTCCCGGGGCCGGCAGAGCAGGGTGCTGGCACCGGGTAAGAGCTTTCAGCCGGCGGGAAGCATCACTTCGAGAGCAACCTCACCCACGGTTAGCCTTCTAACTGGGTGTCTATTCAGTTAGGGGTAAGCACGGGGGAGTGGGTACCAGAAAACACGTTTTACACAAAATAAACCATAGAATCACAGCATCGTAGAATCGTTTAGGTTGAAAAAGATCTTTAAGATCATCAAGTCCAACTGTTAACCCAGCACTTCCAAGTCCACCAATAAACCGTGTCCTTAAGCACCACATCTACAAGTCTTTTAATACCTCCAGGGATAGTGACTTCCACACATCCCTGGGGAGCCTGTTCCAGTGCTTGACAACCCTTTTTGTAAAGATTTTTTTTTCCTAATATCCAACCTAAACCTCCCCTGGTGCAAGGTGAGAGGCCATTTCCTGTCATCCTATTGCTTGTTACTTGGGAGAGCAGACTGACCCCCACCTCACTACAACCTCCCTTCAGGTAGTTGTACGGAGTGATGAGATCTCCCCTCAGCCTCCTTTTCTTCAGGCTAGACAATACTAGTTCTCTCAGCCTCTCCTCTTAGGACTTGTGCTTTAGACCCTTCACCAGCTTTGTTGCCCTTCTCTGGACACGCTCCAGCACCTTAATGTCCTTCGTGTAGCAAGGGGCCCAAAAATGAACACAGTACTCAAGGTGCAGCCTCACCAGTGCTTAGTACAGGGGGACAATCACTTCCCTAGTCTTGCTGGCCACACTGTTTCTGTTACAAGCCAGGATGCTCTTGGCCTTCTTGGTCATCTGGGCACGCTGCTGGCTCATGTTCAGACAGTTGTCAACCATCACTCCCAGGTCCTTTTCTGCCAGTCAGCTTTCCAGCCACTTCTCCCCATGGAAAAATACATATTAAATATATTAAAAAATATAATAAATAGTAATTAATAGTTTTAAATAGTAAATAATCACCTTTATCTAATAAGTATCTAGAGGTGGGGCATTTCTGCCCCAGCACTAGAGTGCATATGCTGACTCCATCTCTGGGGGCCTAAGCTTTTCCGGCTGGGCAGGTTACTAGGGAACCACCTGAGGATTTAGGAGAAATGTACTCCAGGCTGCAATTGTGCTCCTTGGGCAAACATGTGCAAGTCACTCATTCCCCATGTCCCAGCTCCTCACCTGTAAAATGCAGTGAAGATGGGAGGAAAGGTGTTTGAAAGTGTTGGGAAGTGCACAGGTGTCTCATGTATTTGTATATGGAAAAGGTAGTGATGTTGTTTTAATGTTGTGCTTCATAATTACAGGGCGTTTATGAAATGTACACCTAAATATATACACATACACACACTATGTAAATACGTGTGTTTCTCTCTGGTACACATGCGTGCTCTGCTGGGAAATTTGACAATAAAATCCTAAGCAGACAGAATGACAGAAATGAGGGAGAGGTACCTACTCCACGACAGGTACAGTGATATGGGATTAGTGAAGTGACCTGTCAATAGTGACGACAGAAGATTCCTCAGAAGCAGATGGAGGAAAACTCACAGTACAGCCTGTCAGTGGGAGGGAGAGGTTACTTCATGTGCTGAACCATAAACCTGTTGCTTAAAAAAATCACCTTTACCAGTTTGGCTATGCTCTTTGGACATGAAGAATAATGACACAGCTCAGTACCTTTTCTTGTGTGTAAGCTGACATGGCAAACTCCGCTCTCCAAATAGATCTGTTTGGAAAAGCAAGACCAATTTGATGTCATTTCCCATGATGTGAAGAATTCTGTTTCAGGCAGTTAATCCAGAGGTAATGTTTGCAGTCACACTACCAGGATGGGATGGAGAACAGCAGCACCCAAGGAAGCAGTCACAGACAGAAAATACCCTCCAGCTCCTTCCAGAACATTAGACAGAAACTTGGGGGGGGGTTTATTCAAACTTTATCTATCCTGGTTAGTTTTAAACTATCTTTTTTAAGAAAAGGCTGCTTTTTTTTTTCTTTTTTCTTTTTTCTTCATATGAAAGAAACCAGAAAATTCAGAAACAATAATTTTTATTACTTTAAAAGGCATGACTCCGTTTAAATAACTTTTTGAATAGAAAATTCAGCTTCACTAAGTTTCTATATAGAGACAGTTCCTGTTTCTATATAAATAGCAGCATTTCAGTGTTTTTCAGAGAGTCTTCGCTGTTCTTGAGACCTTCAGACACGCAAGGCGAAAGCCTTTTCTCTCTTTGGCACATTGTCCCATTTACTGTGCTATTCCCTAGAATAACCGGGAAGAGCTGTCCCTGCTTCCCTGTTTGGTTTGAGCCCTGACCTGCCATCACGGGCAGGCACCTTGGCCAGCTTTGCTGGATCCCGCGGGGAGCCCTTGCCCAACTGCATTCACGTGCCATTTCAGCGATGCTTCCCCAACCCCTAACCCAAACACCACGGGTACCAGGTGATCGCTGCTGACAAACTTCGTTTCTTTATGCAGGCATGAGTTTCTACAACGCTGTTTAGGTGACGGTGGCGGTGCCCTCTTCATGGCCGGGGTGCCCACGGTGCCCCTGCGGGGTGAACATGGGGAGAAGGGCAAGGAAACGCGGCACCTCGCGCACATGTGCCGGGCACGGCACGGCGACCCTGTGTGCCGTGTCGGAGGAGCTGTGGGTCACCCACCGTGTCCCGGCACTCGCCTGTGCCTGTGCCTGTGCCTGTGCCTGTGCCTGTGCCTGTGCCGGAGCGGACGGCCACCCGGGGCCCGGTGGAGCAGAGGGCTGACTGCCGCCGCCCTCCGCCATGGGGGGAAGGAGCGCGCCCGAAGGAGTTCGCAAGCGCCGAGCTCCCCGCAGGAACCCCTGTGTGGCTGCGACCGCCACCGCCCCCCTCCCGCCGGGGCCACCCCGCCTGGCGCCCCCTCCCCTCCCCTCCCCTCCCCTCCCCTCCCCTCCCCTCCCGCTGCCGGCGGGGCCGGGGCCGGGGCCGCCCCGCGCCTCGTGGGCGCGCAGCGGCAGAGGGAGGCGCGGGCGGAGCGGCAGCGGAGCCGCAGCCGGCGGGACGCGGGCGTTGCGCGGAGCATGGCCCCGGCGGGGCGGCTGTGCGCCGCGCTGCTCTGCGGCGCCCTCAGCCTCTGCAGCCTGCGGGCCGCGCCGCGGCAGCCCGACACGCTTTACCTGTGGATCGACGCCCAGCAGGCGCGGGTCCTCATCGGTAAGCGAGGGCCGCTCCCCGAGCCGGCTGCCGCGGCGGGGTCGGCCGGGCCGGCGGGCGGGAGCCCCGAGGGGAGCCCGGAGCGGAGCCCGGCTCAGCGAGCTGCCTCCCATCGCACCCCTTTGCCTTTCGCAGGCTTCGAGGAGGATATTCTGATCGTGTCCGAGGGGAAGATGGCCCCGTTCACCCACGACTTCAGGAAAGCCCAGCAGAGGATGCCCGCCATCCCCGTCAGTATCCACGCCATGAACTTCACCTGGCAGGCAACGGGACGGGTACGTGCAGCGATGGGGCCGCGGCGAGGGGCGGGTCTTTAAACCCAGGCAGGTGGTTTGGCTTTGGAAGAGTTAAGGAAACGGGCTTTGCCAGGGCGGCCCTGGGTGCGGGTCGCTGCCGTCGTGCCCCTGGCCGGCCCGGCGTGGGCAGCGCCCGGAACCCCGCAGGGTGCCGAAGCGGGGACGCGGGAGGCGAAAGGCGCAGGGGAGGGCTTGGGAGCGTCGAGAAACGCTGGCAGGTCCCAGGGAAAGTGTCTGAAGGTGCGGTTGTGAAGTGGATGGGAGAGCCGGCTGTGTCGGCACTGGAGAGCCCGGCAGGCTGGTGAAGCGTGATCAGGCAGCCAGAGCTCAAGAGGAAGACACCGGTTGCCTTTACTTCTAATAAAATTTTACCTGACAGTAGTTATGTGCATGCAATTTTCTTTCCGTTTTCTTTAGCTTATAGACCTATACTACAAGTTATTCATTGATCTCTGTTTACTAAATGTGCACACTTAATGTGTAGTTCTGCTAAATAATAATTCCCTCCTGTAGACTTAATTTTACCAAGTTTAATTGAAAAACCACATAAATCTGCAGTGCATTGAATGTCTTTGGATTCTTTTGTTGAAAAGATAAGAATGCGTGACATATTTTCATGAAGAGATGTGCATGATTTGACACACTGACAACATATGTTAAATTTGCATAAAGCTGAAACACATTAGCATACGTTATCATGGATACAGAAAAAAAAATCATTGTAACATAAAAACGGTGGATAAAAAGAATTCATTTTTGCAATGCTGACTTTACACAATAAAGGGTTTGATAAATATGAAACAATATTTACCTTCAAATATTCGGTGAAAATTCAGTTGTATAATTCAGGTAATTGCAGCTTCACAAATTTGTTTGTGGTTTTGGTTGTTTTAAAATACTCTTTCTAACTACAGGACTTGTTTGGCTTTGAGGTGTTGTCTGAGACCCTTGTAATTTTTGCTGTCCTTACAAAGCCTTTTAGTTTAGGAAACACTTCACCTCGCCTTTTAGAGAGGGAGGGGAATGTGGAGAGGCAAAACTTACTCACAAAGGCCAAGTGTCTTGCTCAAGGTCTTTGGCGTTCCCATCCAGCTTTACCGAGAAAATGACTTTGTATATGCCAAGGGTTGGCATTTAAATACCTCGAAATAATTAGTGTGTTTTGGGACACGCATTGCTGCTCCATTTCTCAGCCAGCTTCAGGTGTTGTCAATGATAAAACTGTATCTTGGAAAGAAGGATTGAGATGTTCGACTCAGTGCTGTTCTTCTCTTGTGCTTGTTTTGCTCTCCTCGCTCTCCTTTGCTGCCTACATGTAGCTCATTAGGATAGCTCCTTTGATAGCTCAGCTGGTAGAGCGGACAACTGTAGAGGCATGGCCCATGGGAATCCTTAGGTCTAAGGGGATGCCCTGATCCTAAACCGTGACAGATGATTATAACACTGATTTCTGTGATAAGTGTCACAGTTTTAAAGACAGCATGGACAAATGTTCCCCTTGATGCATCTTGCAGGACAAAATCCCTTCTGAGCAGCAGCAAAGCTGTTTAACCCATTATTTGTCCTCTTTGCTGAATTACTGAATTCCTGTTAGACAAAATCTAGTTAGTAAGTGAAATACCTAAACGGTTAAAGTAACATTGTTGCACTACTGTGGACCTAGAACAGTGTCTCACCTTTTAGATATTTACGTGTCAAACAAGTGTTAAAACTGAGACACTCTGTATTTGGAGATTTTATAATCCCACCTAGTCTCTCCTTACAAGTTCGTCTCTGTGTACGGCCAATATAAACATTGTCACTCTAGTCCGCATGGCTGTGGATATTTACATACTTAGGCAGGTCTGCAGATGAAGAGCAGGTTTTCAACCATCAGCCTAAGATAAGGAAGGAGTTTCAACCCCCTCGCATTGTAAGAGCTGGGGAAAAAATGGACATACTCAGCATTCTAGAGAAAATGTCTGGGTTTTGGTATCACAAATAGTCCTGTTGGTTTTTACGTCCCTCAGAAGTGTTTGAGTACAGATGCCTCTTACTCACAGTGCTTGTCAGCCGCTGTGGAAACCAGGACACTTACTGTCCCTGTGTCACCCAGTCCTTTACATGATGAGAAGGGGTAGGAAAATACATGGGTATTTCTTCTGCAGCCTGCAGGGCAACAACATCATTGCTCACAGTCGTGTTGCAAGGAGAAGTAGGATAAAAGTTACTTGTGGCAAAAGAACATGGCTTCTCCAGAAATTCCAATATTTTATGAGAGGAAGAAATGAGTAAATTTTAGTAGTTTTTTTTTTCAGTGTTCTGTTTTGGTTTTAAGTCTGCAGGTTCTTAGAAGTTTCCATTGACATGCCCAGGAAAGTACTAAATGCTTTCTACCTCTATTCTGGTAAAATACTTTTTTAAATGGAATTTCCTAAGTCAGGGAAGGGAAGGTGGAAAGGGGAAGGGAGGGGAGGAGAGGAAAGGAAGTGGAAAGGGGAGGAGAGAGGCAAGAAAGTAAGAAAGAAAAGAAATGGAAACTAGTGCTCTTTGAAAGATGAAAGGCATTCAAGATACTACTAGACCGCTTTCTGTAAAACAACTGTTAACTAGCATGGAGTGCTCTCCTGTTGGGTAGAACTGAAAAGTATTCTTCTGTAAGTCTTGTATCTTGTGCCTTATAGACCTCTTAAACCCATATCCCACTTGAGATTGGAAGATGTTTCTCTTGGACTTCAGGGGTTTGGGGGCTGTCAGTAGTATACGCCACAGCCTCTAGTAGTAACTAGACTCTTTTTGGGTCTATAGATGTCGGACCTCTTAGTAGGTACAGATTCTGTCTATGTCATTACATGGTTCCTAGCCCTGATATCAACAAGACAGGAGAGTGAGAGAAAGGCTGTGTGGGTGCCTGGCAACCAGCCAAGGTCAACCCACCAAACCTGGGACCTCCAACAGGGTAGGGCTGAGTCTCTCCTGACATAAAACTTGCATCCCTGTGGAAAGTGGGCATAAATATCTTATGGACAGATTCCATCTACCTGCTCCTGGGATAAATGCTGATCCAAGTTGCAGGTGAGTAAATAATCCAACCCAGGGGGGGACTAAATTAAAGCCATTTTCACTAGAAAACATTAACCAAATAAAAGCATTAGTTGCTTTTAGTCCTTAGTCCATTAATTTTAATTATTTATTAGGAAATATTACAGGAAAACAAAAATTTTAAGGGTCTGAAGGTGCTGAATGCATACAGAAGTATGGTGAAGTCAGGATGATCCAGGGCTAGAGTACTGCAGTTTATGTTTTTACTTACAAATTTAAACATAAAATACAAAGATTGCTCCTTTGAGTTCTAAGGTTTAAAAAAGCAAAAATCAGTGGTAATATATAGCATGCAGCAGGAATCTGTGTAGTCACTGGAGCTCATTGGTGTGCTTCTTGCTCTTATTCTGTATGGGTTTTGCAAAAGAGAATAAAATGACTTTTGGAGGTCTTGTCCCCTGGGCAATATTGCACTTAAAGACTTTCCAGTGAGGGAGGAATAGACCTGATTATGCAAACTAATGCTGACACATGTTTCACTATGTTTACCAGTGGGAGGTACCAAAGATTGCAGTGATAACATTATCTCTACAGTGTTTAGGACCTTACAACAGGTATTTAAGCTTCAGATACACAAAACCCAATAGATATGCTTAACTTCAGTGGACCCCGTGGCTCCTCCCCTGTTGCACAGTTGAATTTGTACCCATGCTGTGACATCTGAATATTCAGTCCTGTGATGGTGCACTAATGGGGTGTCACCCATGTGACTGGAAGGTGCATGTATCTATCTCATGGTGCACAGATATCGCATGTATATTACATGCTAAAGGTATATCTATATTTAATGTTTGGGCTTGATCTTAAAGGTCTCTTCCAACCAAAACAATTCTATGCTTGTGCTGTGCTTAATGCATGTCTTTTTGTGATATGGCAGTGGTGGTTCTGCCCTGTGACAGGAGATGTGCATGCTTGTACAAGTGGATCAAGTACTGGGGAAAGACCTTTGGTCTGGGAGTGCTTCTGGTCACAAGAGCTCAAGTGTCAGAGGTAAGGGAACATCCCAGCACATAGTCCGTGTGGCCCTTTAAAAGAGGCAATTAGACCTATTTCTACTGGAGGCTGGGTTCCTTCTGATCAAAGAATTATTGATGACTTTGAGTAAAGTAAAAAGATGCCCACCTTTTAAGAAGAGGGTATATATGTCATCAGTACATTTTTTAGCATCATTTCTATATTGTAAGGTGGAGCTTAGGAATTGTATATGATTATAGCTCCTGGAGGCTAGTTCTGAACTCAGAAATGTGACCGTCAACCCTGAATAGCTCAATTGATTTTTCTGGAATTACCTTATATTGTTGAGATGTAGCCTGACTGTGAAGATAAAATGGAATATCCAGCATGCCAGGAGAAAGGTTTTTTTCCCTGGCTCAGAGGAAAGCTAACAGACTACCAATGTTAAGCTGCAGTGGGGTGCTCCATACAAACATCACTATTTCCCCAATAAACTGTAGGAAATAAAAAAGCACTCATTTCCAAAACATGTAACTTTTCTTCAAAGAAACTGCTGAACTTTTTGTAAATATCTTATTCATACCCAGTGACTACAGCAATGCTTTTCATCTTTAAAAATGTCTCATATGCACAATTGAGGGATTTTCCCCAATAGAAATATAGCTGTTCTGGAAGTTTGGTCAAAGCAATCGCATAACCTCACAACTGCGGGATTTACAGTAGTACCTTCACTGCAGTTTCATGTCACCAAACAGAGGAAATACTTTGTTTTCTGACCTCTGTACCAAAATTTCCATGTGGAATGCGAAGATGTTTACATGCTGTGGGCATGATTTTTAGACAGGAGATTCTCATATCGAGAGCACAGCTCCAAACCTTTAATATTTAGATTCTGCTCAGCTGTGGTATTTTGCGTCTCAGTGTTGTAGACATGCCACCAGGGATCAAAGTAATGCTGTAGAGATCCCACTTTCTTAGTAAAGCAGGCATGTGCCAGCCATCTGTTGTATCTGCTGATAGAAAACAGCAGTAAAGTTTCTCAAAGTTTTGCCGAGAAGAAAAGGGG
This sequence comes from Todiramphus chloris collaris, assembly GCA_025345505.1. Taxonomy (NCBI): domain Eukaryota; kingdom Metazoa; phylum Chordata; class Aves; order Coraciiformes; family Alcedinidae; genus Todiramphus; species Todiramphus chloris. Next base: position 35,656,261 of record JANVCC010000010.1, on the reverse strand, counting down.
GGGGATTTATTGCTCAGTAGAGATGAGTTACAAGGCACCTTATAGTGTAAGCTACATCTGGTTTCCATAGTAATTTGCATGGTACATGTGTAAAATACACAATTATTATTTTTACACAGCAGTGTAAAGCTGCGTTAAATAAGCCATTCTTCAAGATTTTTATTGTTTATCCTTTCTATAAATATTCTAATGTATTTTTAATAAAAAAGCTGAAGTAATAAAGCATTTTCACTACTTTTACAGTAGTAGCTGCATTGTACAACATAACTGTTGAAAAGCACTGGAACTAACAGGACTCCCCAAGCTTCAAGACTATATTTTGTGAAAACATACAGATTTCTCTTTCCGTGTTATTAACACTTTTTCTGAAATACAACATCCAGGCTATGTTGCTTTCCTTTTCTTGGTGGAAGTGAAAATGTTTTCTGTCAGCATCACCTCTTTTTTACAGACAGTTTCCCAAGTATATTCTCAGTGGTCTAAAGTTAATGCCATTACAAGTAATGACATGGAGTAAAAAGTAGGAACTAATCATAACATGAACTGGAAGAATTTTTAATATGTTTAACTTCTGTTGATATCACACTTTCCAAGGAGGTTTTTTTGGGTAGCTACAAGTATGAGTGATTTCCTTCTAGCCATGTGCATGTAAAACAAATGTAAGAAACCATACTCTTCCTAGGGCTTGCACATATCTAAGGAATATAACAGAATTTTAAGTATTGTATACCTTAGCTCAGAGCAATGAGTTACTGATTAGTGTTTTTAAGGCTTTCAAGAAAATGCATCTCAAAACCTTTTTTGTTTCACCTTCCTGTGGCTTTACACTTGGCTTCCCAGGGTTTGTTCTTTTATTTTCCTTTTTATATACAAATTCCACCTTTTGAAAGATGCTACTTTACTTATATAAGTGTCTTGTATTGTGCTGTTCAAACACATTGGGGTTTTTTTTTGTTTTCTGTTTGTTTAGTTTTGTTTTGTTTCATTTTTTAGTTATTTTTTTGTTTGCTTTTAACAGTCTATTTTCTGGCCAAACTCTTCACTGCATCAGACTGTAGACCAGACATAGTGGAAAGTGCAGTCACCCAAAATGCACAGCAAAAAAGGGACTGTTGCACTGCAAAACTTATTTTTTCCGTAACAAAATACACGGTGTTCTTTGCATTGAATTATATGTATGAAATGTAGCAGATGTCTGTCGCTGCAGGTGTATGTTTCAGTAAAAGTAGAAGATAGATTTATTGGTATTTTCTGTTACATAAATGTCTTTTTTTGAAAGTGATAAATGGAAGAAACACATAATCAATCACCGTTTGGATAGGCTGTTGAATGCAGTTAACTTTGCATTACTTCCCTTCTGTTTGATTTGTGGAGACTGGCATTTTGAAATCTTAATTGTAATAAACTGTGATTGTAATAAATAAAATGTGTAATAATGTAATGAAAGATTGGCTCTTCTTATATAAAATAAAGTTGAGATCCACATACAACAAGAACCTGGGCTATGATGCTTTGAGCGTAGCTAATTGTATAAAATAATAGAAGTCTTTCTCAATGAGTATGCATGCATTGAGATCAGATGGGTTTTCCTCATGGTGGCACCTTAGTAGATAATGTATGTGAGCTGACAGTCCTACAGAGCCTCTGCTTGCATCACTGATCCTCCCACTCTCTAATGAGACCTGTCAGCCTGTAGAAGAACCCGCAGAAGATTCATCTCTTTCCCTACACTTCATAGAACAAAGAGCTAAGTAGGGAAAACCAGACATGTCCTCAAATTTCTGTGAGGTGCATTCCCATTCTTTCATGCCCCTTCCCTAGACTCACTCCAGTATGTCTATGTCTGTTTTGTACTGGGGAGCCCAAGGGTGGACCCTGATCCAAGTGTGTCTCACTAGGGCTGAGCAGAGGAGAAGGATCACCTTGTCTGACCTGCCAGCGAAGCTCTGCCTGATGAAGCCCAGGAGGCTTTTGATCTTCTTTGCCACAGGAGCACATCATTGACTCACGATAAACTTCATGTCCACTAGGACCCTAAGTACTTTCTGCCAAGATGTATTTGAGCTGCTTGGCCACCAGCGTGTACTAGTGCGTGGGGTTGTTCCTCCTCAGGTGGAGGCCTTTGCACTTCCCTTTGCTGGACTTCATGAGGTTCCGGTCAGTCCATTCCTCCAGCCTGTTGAAGTCCCTCTGGATGGCAGCATGACCTTCTGGTGTATTGGCCTCTCTGTCACAATATCCAATTCATTAATGAAGATGTTAAGCAGTAGGAGATGTAGTATCAACCTCTGAGGTATACCACTAGTGACTGGCCTCCAACTGGACTGCGTGCTGCTGCTGATAACCCACTGAGCCTGGCAGTGCCGTAGTCCACTACAATTAGGTAAATTCCACTTCCTCACTTCTTCTGTGGGGATGCTGTGGGAAACAGTGCTGAAAACCTTACTAAGGCAAGGTAAACAAAATCCACTGCTCTCCACTCATCCCCCAGACTGACACAAAATGGGACAGGCAGAAACACAAAACTGAGACTAGTTTTACAATCACAGTGAAGCAGCGAACTGAAATCTTCCTCAGAAAAAGTAATATAATCGAAACAAAGATGATGATACTGTTGTACAAAGACACTGAGAAGATTTTATCCAGCTATGATACCTGAAATCCACCAGAGAATGTGGATTCATAGTCTATTCATAGAAGACCACTTAGCTGAATAAAAAATGCCTCAGCACTTGTCAGGTGTCTGACTTGGAGAAGAGGCATGTGCAGAACAGAAATGCCTTAGTGAAGTCTTACAAAGATTTGGGCTGGGTTTCTTTCTAGCCAAACAAGACAAGCCCTGGATTTTTTTTGCATCTACTATGAAAGTTTGCTTTGTTTTGCAACTGACTGGTGGAATCAAGCTTGTTTGGCCATACAAGGAAAAGTGGGCGATTAACTTCCAGCTGCTTCAGCACTTGCTGCCATCTTTGGCAAATACTTCAGTAAATAACTTAGAGACCAAACACTGCTTTCAGAGCTGGTCCCACAAATCCTCTGAAGTTGCCCCTTAGTCTGGATAAACAGCCAGCTAAACTCAACCGACCCTAAAGGAAATAACTATGCCTGACATCAAACCTGGAAGTCTCCCAGGCTCAGGTTTTGGCCCATCACCAGGGAAAACAAACTCCCCAAACAGCAGCCCACTAATGAGAAGATCTGTCACCAGCTCTGAGCACTGAAGCACAAAAACCAGTAGTAAGAGCAACTGATCCAGCCTTTGCAGTGATGGCTGGCCAGAGGAGGAGAGGGCAGACTCCTTGACCATCCTGGCCATCAGAGAATGAGTTTAAATCAATACTGCAATTATGAACCTTTTTTTTTCTGAGAACGTGAGTAAGACATGGAGACATCACAACTTGTTGATGAGCAGGAGAAGATAGGCTCTCCCTGCAATTTTTCCTACTTGCTCTCAAATTGCAAATGTGTGACTATTGATACAGTCAATGGGAATCTGAGACTAAAAACCACATAGGCAAATAGTCAAGTCCACTGAACACCTTCAGTAAGGAGTACAAGTACCAACTTCAGCCTTTTCCTTTTAAACTGCAGCCAACACTGCTTTCATTTTTCCAAGTTTGAGCCTTAGTGAGTTCTCTGTCTTGCAGAGGTTCTGGGAAATAAATTGAACTTTGAAACAGAGTCCATTTGAGTGACCAGGCTGAAACAAATTAATTTTTAACTTGTGAAGCCACAGATATATCAAATAGCTTCAGGCAGCTGTGTGCCTGTACTATTACACACAGGGACCTTCAGGGAGAACAGGCACATTGCACAGCAGAGTACACCAGCATCTGCCAGAGGAAGGAGAGTTGAAATACAGTTACCTGGGTCTGTAATCATAGGCAACAGATGAAATGCATAGCCATAATAAGAGCTGTGAAATTATTTACTAGTAGGGCATGTTGACCATTACCTTGGTAATTCTCTCTTCAGATTGCATAGGCGTGATCAGATTTATATACCGGCGAAGGAGTGTAGCTGAAAGCTTATGACCCAAGATGTTCCTCCCCTCCAGTTAGAGCTGTGACATGTTGGTATTAGGTTCAGGGTGGAGAAACTTATACTGTCCCCTACAGACAAAAATTAAAGGCCTTCATCACATCAAGAACCACTTGGTTCACATTTTCACTCGACATAACGTTAAGCTTTTCTTTGATGGGACAAAGTCTGTGCCTTATCCTGTCATTAATGGAGTTCACATTTGAATTGTATCAGTGTGAATATCCTGTTTAGTTAATGGACCATTTTTAATTGTCTTGCCAAACATTTGCAGTCAAGTAAACTTCATAATTTATATAGTTGGTGCCATGATGCCATTGTTAGTATGATTTGTTTAGACACCAACTAATTGAAACCTAACAGTAGAATTACAAGACTTGAAACATTCCAATTAACCTATTTATATAAGACCTTTATTCATCCAAAAGTAAAGTTTCCTCATCCTGTAAAATACCATCAAGCAATATAAGTTCATTCAATTAAATTAATGAGGCAATACTTAAAAGGAGGAGGAATCTAAATTAATGAGGAAATGCTTAAAAGGATGAGGAATTTGAAAGTTTGCTGGCAGGAGGAATGGTTACCTGGAGGTATAGAGCTCTCAGACTCTGCAGGTTCTCATGAAATATGTTTCTCCACCTCTCCCCAACCCAAACAACTCCAACAGAAACTTCTGTCTTTAGGTTTATATATGTTTCTTGTCCTTGTCTGCAAAGTTTGAGGTAACTACAGTAAGGTCTTTCCCCCCTTCTTGTTTTCGAGCAGGTCATGGAGCATACTCAGGTTCTTTAGGATCTCTTTCCTTCCCCAGGGCAGAGGTCTCCTGAGGAGTGGGAAGCAGAAAGCTGGTTTTGTAAGAGATGGCAAGAAAGGGGTGGCCGCTGCCCTTCTGTGAAAGTGATATTGTGAGTTTCTTTCCTCTCTGATGCCTTTATAACTACTCCCTGTCAAAGCAGAAGAAGATCCCCAAACTAACCCTCTGAGCTTCGAGAACAGAATTGTGCCAGTCTCCAGCTCGGACTCTCTCTAATTATTCTACCCAGGAGATGGAAAAGTGGAGTAAGCATCCAGTCTACGGGGGCATCCCTAAGCATGGTGAAAGAAAGGAGGACTGGAGCTTTTCTTATAACCTGAGCAGAATTTCTTGAACTGGTATTCAATTATGAGAGCTTGCAACACTGTTGCACACATTATTATTATTTGCCTTAACAACAAATCTGGTTTTGCTACCCCGTGCGCATTCACAGGACAGGTTACTTGAAATGCATAAGCATTGACAATAATCAAGCAGCAGAGATGTCTAAGTGAAACTTGCTTTTTATCTCTGATTATAGACTGCCAGATAAGTCAGATTTAGTAATGGTATAGTTAAATTAGTTCCTGTTGTTAAGTCTAAATTATGTTTCTGTCAAGCACAAGATGAGCTACTGACCACTCTCAACACATAGAAAATATTTGAAGACATTTCTTTGAAAAAGCAAAAAGCCTTGGATTAAAATTTGTACAATCTGCATGTTGAAATCTCAACCATTAACTACACATTCCTTTCCATATATCGTGGAAAATAGACCTTCTAACTAAGTTGTGTTGTTTGCCTGACTACTCTTTCAGTAAAGAAATTCTTCCTAATATCTAATCTAAATGTCCTGTAGTGCAACTTCAGGCCATTTCTTCCAGTCCTGACATTATTTACTTGAGAGAAGAGGCTGCACCCACCTCACTACAACCTCCTTTCCAGTGGTTGTAGAGAATTGTAGGGTTGTGTAAGACTGAAAGTTAGAAAGGATTAGGAAAAATCCTCACTTTGTTCCTCAGAGACTTAGAAGTTTGTAGATAGTTTGCATGTTGCATAAACTTAACCTCATTGTCTAAACAGCAGCATGTCTCTTCACGCTGAGTGGAGCAGAGACAGGATCTCCTTCCCTGTGTGCTGGGGAGGGTATGGGAGAGTCCCTCTTGCAAGCAGAGCTGAAGAGAGCAGGTTGTGTGGTATCTTGCTCAGCTTGCATGGTCTCTGGTACATCTTAGGAGATCCACATGAGGGAGCCCATATGCTGTGTGCACCACACTAATGGCAAAGCCTGCTCCAGGAGCCTCAGGCTCGCTTGATTCAGGAACACACTTGTTCCAGTCTGGTTTGCCTGAGCACCTCATGAGCAAAAGCAGCAAAGTATGGGCCTTGCCTTTTCACCAGAACAGCATCATCCTTACCTGAGACAGGTCATACATACCGTGACCAGTGGTTTTCCTCACTGGGAAACTATATGTATGGTTGGTATGATCACAAAAGCCTCCTGGTGCAGCATCCTTGTCCAGTCTCTTCTGTAACTCTCTGTATGACATCTTCCTAAGATATGGCAAGATGATCTATCCTCAGCTCAGCTGCACAGCACACCTAAGTGGCGTGCCACAGTCAGAAAGGCAACACTTAGTGTGTGTCTCATTTTCCCAAGAGGTATCTCATATTCCTTTTAAAGATTACAGCTCCTTGATCATATATCAGAAACGTTTGTAATCTGGTATTGCTCCAAAGAAACCTGTTAAAATGAATGGACTCAAGCTTGAAAACAGGATGAACATGAATCAACTTGAATTATTCCCAGTTTATAGTGTTAATGAACAACTGCAAGATATTTCTGAGGGTGGAATCATGTGTGTGGATTTTTCATTTTTCTCAGAGATAAAAAGTTTTGTGCCCACACGATGGCTTGATGGCTTTGGCAGTGCCGTTAGAAATGTGCATGCCCTTTCTGGGTCCAGGCTCTGTTGGTTTCAGTAGTGTGTTGAAGGGAACCATCATCTCAATGATGATTCTCAGCTTAGTTTCTACCTTACACCAGGAAAATGAAATTAGAGAGTGTGATGAGAGAAGCTGATGTCTGCCAGTGGTACGGGAGCAATTTGCCTTGCTTCCAGTGCTGTTCCACAACAGCTTCAGACAGGCTAGCAGCTGACACTGTCCCATCTTCTTTCCCATCCCTGGTCACACCTTTTCATTCTCTTTCTTGTGTCAGTGCTGTGTGGCCACTCAGGGAGTTGCTCTGGCTGAAACTAACCCTGCAGAAATAAGTGAATAGTTTTTAACTTGAGCTGCTTTCTCAGTTAGCTCATCACATGGCCACATCTGAAGAGGGTAGGACTGTGACAGCACAGTCTTAGGTTGCCTTGACCTGCCCTAGTGCAGTACCAGTACTGTGAGGTACAGAAAATGTGGTAAATCAAATCAAAACAGAAACAACTACCAAACCCCAGCCATCTGACAGAAATTCAAGCACAACTCAGCAAAATTGACTTAGCCGCCTGGTGTCACAGTGACCCCCACTGAAGATGACAGGAACAGTTTAACCTACAGGCTGCAGTGCTGAGCACTGCACTTCTGTGCCCTGTAGTATTGCATAGAGCAGACCTGACAGCCCAGCAAGGTTTGCAGTGCAGGACCTTGCTCTGCTCCAGTTTCTTCCTGAAAGTACCATGGACCACACTCAGCCCAGGGCTACTCACTGCATTTAGTCAATAAATGTTGGTTTCGGGGGTTTGGAGAACCTCCAGCAGCCTTTGACTCCAACAGAAGTTAGGGATTGTCAGCACATCTGGGATGTATTGAGTGACAAAAAGGACAATTTGGCCTTGGTCTGCAAGAACAGATCAGATTTAATGTATCTGTGCATCAAGGAATAAATTACATTTCTGAACTTAGCAAAACTCTTTAATGCCAAGTGGGACACAGTTATCTCAAAGCCAAGTATAGACGTCTGCTGTCACCAGACTCCTGCTGGTTTTTGATCAGAGCTAAGTTTGGGCTTGTGGAGATCCACAGATTTGTGTGTGAAGCTGAACTGTCCCACTGGCATTTCTCAAATAAAAGTGAGGTTAGGGTCTCTGCAAAATATTCTTCAGATGCTGACACTCCCTGTCGGGATTTATACTGACAGATGTTAGATCCAGAGAAAAAAAAAAAAAAGAAGAAGGGTGTAGTTTTCCCAAATAAACTTCATACCTTTCTGAGCAGGACCTATTCCTGCAAACGTGTGCAAAGGGTTTGTCTGGAAGCTCAACTTGACCCTGACTGTCATAACTCTTCCTAATTTCTTTCATCTTCCGTGAATGGAGGATCATGCTGGTCATGCCAGCACTGCCTGTATCGAAACACTGGTTTTGTCTTTCACCAAGTGCATCTGCACAACACTTTTAACCTAGAAAATGCCAGGATCATATCTTAATCCTGTTGAAAAAAAGGATGATAGCCGTGTTCATCATCTGAATCCCCTCTAAAGAAAGACTGTGACAAGAAGAAGGGGAAGACAGAAAGGGCAGGCCTTGAAGAGTAGGAAAGAATTGTTACACTAGCAGTGTATAGGGGCAGAAGGAAGACATTTTTGATGAGAGGATTTCTTCAAATAACTGCTGCTAAAACTCAGTGAAATGGTACCAAGTGCAGAGAACTGTCTGTGTTCAGCAGCGCAGCTCATGCGGCACAATGAAATTGAGGACTCACAACCTCACTGAGGGGTGACTTTGATAGCAAGACAGTGCAGAGAAAGTCAGCAGAGTCCAGGCCATGTGAAGATGCCTGTGCTGTGAATAGATTCCATCTGCACCCAGTGAAAGAGAGAAAGGCAGTTCAAGACATCAGGTAGATCAGACTCTGGCTGAGTTTAATTTTCTTCTGCAAGTGCTAGTCTGTCTCCTCTGAGTGTACAGGCAGTCAAGGAAGAGCTGGCTTTAAAGAAGATATCTCATTTAAATGCTGGGAAATGCATTAACTCCAAAGACTGGACCCTGTGAGATTGGTACCATAATCCAGGGATGAAGCTATGCAGACCCTGCCTATGGAAACAGCCGGAAAGACAGAAAGTTGTTTGTAGAAACTGTTCCATTTCTCATCAGAAAAGGGATTATGTAATACTTCCCCACTTTACTATGAGGATAAGTCCATCTTGCTTTGAAAAATTCAAAGTATAGTTATGAAGAGCATAACTATATGGAGGCCTGTGTGGTACATGGGAATATTTCAGTAGTATATGGACACATACACGTGTCTTGTCTCAGTAGACAAATCAGTGTAATTTCAAGTGCAACAGCAGACACAAATACCTTTTCAGATACACTGATTAAACAAATTTAATTCTTCTTTCATGGTAGTATCTAGAATCTGCCTTGGTCAATGGCAGCCTGTAAAACAAGAATAAAATTACTCTGGATATTTACAAAAAAAAGCATTTGAAAAAGCCATGCAGCAGATGTTAAAACAGAGCAATGCTAAGGAAGTCTTTCTAACAACTAGTCAGGAAAGAGTTGAATATTTTTCAAAACCTTTTCACCATAACTTGTTAAAACCCATTTGCTTGGAACACAAGCAAAATACAAGCTGAAGACCATTATTTACTAAGCAGTAAATAAACGCTCACACAGAGGTGCTACAAGCTTTCTGTCACTGTGTGGAAGTGTCCCTCTTTGAGACCCTAGAAGGACTCCAGTCTGACAGAAGCTGCTGTGAGATTTCGTAACTTTCCAGAAAATTCATTGCTTACGTTTTGCGGAGAGATATTTATTATATGGGAATGCCAGTCAAAGCCAAAAGTGAAACACATGGACTCAATAAAGGCCCAATTACGTGACCTTTGCTGTTCGCCACGCTTTTAACTTGTGTAAGTTATTGATTACACTTTCATGAGATTATAATCAGAAGGTTGTTCACTGGTAATGGTGTGCTGGAGGAGCTTTATCCTCAACTTCAAAGCTGCCCTGTGAGGCTTAAGAACAAAGGGTTTGAAGTTTGAAGCATGGCCAAAATGCATCTGTGTGCATTATCCATGTTTACCACCATGCAAGAGGGGGATTAGCTTAATCTTCAGCTGTGAATTTTCTCTCATCACATCAGATGAGCCACCATCTCTAAGGTTTACTTATGTGCTTTTTAAAGTATTCTATTTAATTAAATGTAGTGTCTACTCAGGTCTCCATCATAACTAGTCTAAATGCTTGTTAGTGAAATCATTTCCCTAGTTGTAAAGGTTTTATTGAAATTATTTGACATTCTCTGAAAAGTATTATCAGGCTAATTTATTAAGTATAAGTAAATCTATCCAGAGTCTGAAACTGCAGACAGTCAGTAATCTATGTAAAGATGCACTCCCAGGACCAGACAGTCAAGATTTTCACTTATTTTTCAAGTTGTGAGGGGAAGAAAATAACCTTGAAGTTTATTCTCAATGTAGATAGAACCACATAGATATGTTGCAGGTGCTGGTAGTAGAACTGTACATCATTGTTTTGATGGGAGCTAACCTGATGAGACAGTATTATAGTCTTTTTCTGAAAGAAGCAGTAATAATTTCCTCCCTAAGGAAACTGGCATTTTGAACATCCCTGACCATGAAATCTCCACTGGAAAGAGCACTGATCTTTTGCTGAGTGACAGAAAAGCAAATTAGCCATTGCTGTGCCAGAATGAGAAATAACTTTTTAGGAGAACAGCTTTTACCAATTATCAGGACACCAGAACAATATGGTTCATTAAATATTTTAAGATAATGAAGGCTCGTGTATCATACATATATATAAACTGTTATTGCTATTTCTCTTTTTGGTGTGTGTCTCTGTTTATACTGAGAGCGGAGAGATGCAGCAACACACAAATTCAGCAAGAGAAGGCCAGGAGGAGAATAAGAAGCAACTTTATTGATTTCTAACCCTGTTTTATATCCCCTAGCCCCATAGGGCGATTGGTCAGTGATCACACATCTCCTAGGGTGATTGGCTAAAGTCCTACAACACCCATTTCAAAATATTTTTCCAATGTACCATAAACAGAACTTATCAAAACACCACGTGTTGGTCCAGCTTACAAAACCATCCTACTGTTTTTCATAACTTGCGTGAGAAAGGCAGGATTCTCACCAAATATTGTGAGAACCTGAGAAAATCCCTCTGCTAGCAGCTCTTCAGCATCCACAGGTGTGTTGCCTCCTTCTCTTCCATTCCCCGAAGTTACTTATTTTTCATCTGTAAGACATAGGAGAAAACAATTTGAAGGAAACTTGTGCATCCTATGTACATTCCAGCCTCGTTCATGCTGAGAGATTTTCAAGATATAAATAACTGCTTATTTATCAAAACCCTAATGACTTTGTCTCCTTTAAGCTTAATTTTCTCAGAAGTAACTCTACTGATGTAGTATTAAGATATGTTATGGAAAATCTGCTAAACAAGGAAACGTCTAAATGTTGGGAAATGTGCTCCCTTGCTTTCCAAATAAAGCAAGGTAGGGAAGGAGTGAGAAAGCCCAGGAGTTTCCTCAACAAAGTGCTGTAAATTTTTTGTGACTTTTCTTAAGAAATCCTGCACGCCACATGCCTTTATATCAGTGTACTTGTATGTACCTGGAAATTGCTGTGGATCTGTTTGCATAGATGCTGCTTTCCAAGGCTTTAGCTTTGTAGAATGGCCCCACTGTCCCCACTGCCAATACCTTCTGTGTCTAAGAATTGGCTCTGACCTAAACCAAAATCGTGTTTTTATTAGCAGGCTGATGATGGACAGACATGTGCAATAGGCATTTATTTGGCCCTTTGTTTCAGGTAGACTGCTTTTCCCGGGTGTGACCACGAGTTTCAAAGTTAATGCTCTGCTGATGCACTTGGATTTTTCTTTTTTACTAGTGTTCCTCTCTAACCCCATTCTTTATGCCAAGCCCTTAAGTTTCCAGTCTTGGGTTGGTTTCAAATGACCTTTTCAAATACTAGAGTGCTTCCAGAGCCCAAGGCTTGGTGAGAGAAGATACCAGCTTAAAATGACCGAATAGCTACCCTGTTTCCCATGTCTCCCAAAGAGCAGACAACTACCAGAAACTCAATTGCTAAACGTAATCTGAATTTATTACTTTGTGGCCTCACCAAGCCTCTTGACAGTGATTTTGTCATATTACTTACAGAAATTTTTACAGAAAGATTTCTGTCCATCTCTCCTGTGCTGTGCAAAGCATTCTTGGAAGCCTACAGTGTCACTTTTCAAAATCTAGGGCTCCTTTTGATAGCAACGAGGACATTTCTTTTTTCCATCTTTGTAAATCATCCTGTTGGAGGATCTGATCTGCCATCCACAGTTGCACGCCACAAAGACATTAAGCGCTAGTTAGTCATCTTCCATTGACAAAACCAGAGAGTTTTTGTACCATTCTTCTTCTGAAACCATTAAAACCACAAGTGGTTAGTGTTGAAAGTTGCATGCAGGGATTCACGCTGTTGTTAAAAAAGTCCTCCCCATCATGCATGGGTTTTCTTCTGTCTGCCAGTTTTCTTAACATGAAGAAAGCAGACATAAAACAGGCTCTGCAGAGCTGTGTGCATTTCGCCACGACATTGTGTAATTAACACTGTCACATAATGTATTTTTCTTTGAGGCTGCCCATTTTGCTGAATTCTAATTTGGGTCCTTCTTTTTTAGAAACACTATAATGCCTCTGTTTTTCCTTTTGTGTGCATCTCTGCTTTTGTTAATCCCGCTGCTTCAGCTCATTTACACACCCTTTGCAGCCAGTACTGGAAAACAGGCAGGTTATCCTGTCTTCTGTGGAAGCTGGTTTTCTCAGTGTCTTTCTGTATCAGTTCATATTGCTAAACATGCCTCCCACTTTGGGACTGCTTTGTGAGGCTGATGGAAAGTCTCTTTGAGTGTCACACTGAGGTGCAAAAAAATGGTTTACCCACCCTGTGACAGGACCAATTAACAGGTAAGGCAAAGCTGCCTGCCCTAGCAGAAAAAGAAAACCTTGTAGGCGGACAGTTTATTATCTGCTTGCCTAAGGAGGCATCATTATGTTGTTCATTACAGCAGTGTCTAGACTGCACCACAGTAAAAAGGTGTAACATATATACCCATATTGAAGGCCATACACCTTCAATAACCTGGTACACACAGTATGGCCACAGCCTCCCCTCTGCTGAAATTCATCTCATTGTGTTTCATGCTTCATCTTGGAACACAGACAGACCAACTTCTCTGACCTAATGCAGTTAATATCTTGGAGAAGCAATGGTCCATGCTGTAAACACCTACCAAACACATACGTTGCCTCACTTTGTGATTTTATTTATGGCATATGCAGCTGTGAGCATCTGGTATAGATAATGCATGCTAGAATCTTCTAGTGCGTGCATAGCTAGAAATATCCATGGATCTGGGATAAAAAGGAACTTTTTTGATGAGCTTCTTTCTTTAAATGTGGAAAATTGGCATTGGGGCATATTTGTCATTTAATTGATAGCAGAATAGAACATTCATCACTGATCTTTTTAAAATAATGAGAAGAAAATATAGTTAATTTCTGACATCCACTTGCAAAACTAGCACCCATTCTCTTTTCTTAGAAAGTCTGTGGATTTCATTAGGCTATTGATCTGCAATGCACAACAGTTTAAGCTACTCCACTGAATTCAGGTACTACCATTACATCTAATCCTACATCTTTCATGTAAAATGAAGAAAATATAAAGCACATTCTTGTGAATGCTTTGATTAAATATGAAACAAAACCAAGGTGGGCACAACACGGCATCTGAGTGATAAGAAAACTCTAACATGGTAGATCTTATACTGAGGAGTGGAGTTCTGTAGGAATTTTAAGTGTGTATCATTTAAAACCAAACTGCCGACAGATGTTTGCTACAATACTTGTTAGAGGGCTTCATTATTTTTATAACCTTTTAAATTCCTCTGATTTATAGAAAACAGCCATTTAAAGTCCATAAAAGTTAATCCCAACCATGGAATTATTTGCCTAAAATGAAATTTCCTCCCTTTGCTGAGGGCCTTGCCCACATGGGGAACTGTTAAAGGGCAGCTGCGTGGGGGGGGCTACCTGCTGCCTGAAGGCATCAAGTCCCCAGACTGTTCACACAAGGTCTGCAGGGGCCCTTGCCTCAGTTTCTGAGGGTCTCAAACAAAGTCTTTACACAAAAGTAAAGCATATTCTTCCTTGGGTGATTCCTGAAGTCAAGTGAAACCCAAAAAGTCTTGCATGCATTGTCAAAGATACAATTTATCGCAAACCTCATTTACTCCATTACCTCTGATAACACCATTCCTCTAAGATTTAGCTTCAGTACCAGGTTTTGCCCTTTATATACCAGACAATTCAGAGTCTGAATGAGGAAAAAAAAAAAAAAAAGTCACAAGAATGTTTTTATAATGGAAAAGAAATTACAGATAATGAATTTTTCCTCTTTATCGCTCAACAATATCCAAGGATATTTTGTTGTCACTACCAGGTCACTCACAATGTCCACTTACAGCACAAATTATGGTAGTCACTAGACAATATTTTAATTGCACAGACCCATCTCTTCAATTAACCATCATGACCAAATTTCATGCTAGGCTGGAGCATGGTAAATATTTGCTGAGAGCATGTTGTTTGCTTTTCAGTCATGATGATTAATTCAACTTAATTGGCAATCAACTCAAATTACAGGAGGACAATACTGGAGACTGGATGTAGGGCTTGTGTCAAGACAGATTTTTTTCCAAATAGATAGGATTTCTTGCAGAAAAACCTTGTTTCAGATTCACAGGTTTGAGGAGTTAAACTACTCTACTCCACCGTGAAGCCTCCGTGGGCTGTGATTTTGTATGTAATTTTTATATAAAAATTTAACCAACTCAATCCAACACAAGTGATTTGCAAACATCCCCTGCAGCACATGGCTTCATAACTTTGAAGTCAGGCTAGCTGGATGTACCTCAGGTGTTTCAGGTCTTCCTAATTAGATACTATCATTTCAAGCAGTTCAATTTTTGTCAGCTCAGCAGATGTACAAAGCTTTGTCCAGAAATGGTGAGAGCAAGTATTTCCCCCCAGTGCAATCAGTGGCTTTCCTCCTGAGCAGCCTGTTGCTTGTGCAATGTCTCTTCCCATCTTTTTAACATGTGAGCATAACAGGCTCCTGCCTCAGGCACTAATCCCTGCTATGCCTCTACTCTGGTTAGAGGAGTTCCTTCCTTGAAAGGAGGTGAGTATTGTGGATCGTGAGCAATTGATCCCCTTTCCCACAGAGAATTTTCTTTTTATCTTTATCCTTAGGCATCATTTTGACTCTAGAGAATGGAATTCCAGTCCCTTTTCTACAAATCAGGGCCCCGGCCCACAAGCTGACCTGCTACAACAGCCTGGTGGAATGGAAATATGGGAGTGGAGCTATTTGGTCTAGTTGTTTACTAGAATAGTAAGAACATAATGTTTTAATATCCCAACCCATTATGACCTGGGTTAGATATAACCAAACATCAAAGCTAACCAATGAGAAACAGACAGTACAGCATTGACTCGCTCACTGTACTATTCTATAGATGTGTGGAGACATATAATTATTTTTCTGAACCAAAGTTTTATTTGAAAACAAAAATGTTCACAATCTGACTTTATGGCTTGTTTTCATATTTTGGCATGGTATATTGTATTGGAAAAAAAGTGTCTCTAATTAAAAGCAGCCTTCTGAACATCACCCCAGACTTCAGTTTTCATCTCCTGTTTTACTGCTTCTCTCCATGCCCCTTCTCCCTCCCACATACACTCCATGTGTTTAACCCATCCTTAAAAACTTCCATTGCTTCCTTCCCTATTGTTTTGCGAGTCCTCCTATGAGGTCTTCATGCCTACACAACACCCTCTGAAGACTGTCTACACAGAGTGTAGCCCCTGCGTGCTCTTTTGGTTCTCCTCGCTGTCCCCACAGAGCAAGTGGATGTGTTGCCAGGGCTGATCAGGAATTTCATAATGACCTTTCTACTCAGCTCATGAGTGCTTTGCTGATGTCACTAGGAGCTAAAGGTCTCCCCCATGCTTCTGGGACTTCTGATCAAGTTAGCAGAGCACAGTGTCACAGAAGGGCTGAAGATGTTCGGATGGAGTTATCTTTATTGTGCCCATTGTCCCCTGTCCTGTCACTGAGCACCACTGAGCAGCTATTTATACGCACTGATTAAATCTCCTCTCAGCCTTCCCTAGACTGAATGGTCCCAGCTCTCTCAGCCTCTTCCTGTATGTCAGATACTGCAGTCCCGTGATCATATTTGTGGCCCTTCACTGGTCTCACTCCAATAAGTCCATTCACTCCAGTAAATCCATGTCTTCCTTGTACTAGGGAGCCAGGATATTACAGGAAAAACATACTGTAATACCCTAACAGTCTTCTGACTAAGGACATTGACTGCCATCTCACAGAAATTAACTACCCAAACAGCCCAAAGTTGCAGTTGAATATTGGGAGGAGGATGAAGGTAGTGGGAAGTAGTTTTTAAATCCTGCCAACCCCTTTTGGGTATCACCAGAACAAGTCATTTATGGTGTGGTTAATATTAAGTGACATGAGGCCAACTCTGTAGGGGAGCTCTCAGCTCTACCCTTGGAACAACTTAATGAACTAAGGTTGAACAAGGCAGGACCAGTAACGTGGCTAGTCATTGCCTGGCATTGCTTCCCCAAGACAATGTGCCGTGCTGTGCAGATCAGACTAGAGCAAGCTCAGGTATTCTCATGCCACAGTAGGTATCATGCATATGAGTATATCCTTCAGGCTGTGCTCGTGGTGCAGGCAGGTCCTCCAGGCTCACCAGTCAGTGCCAAGAGGACTCTGTCCAAAAAACAGCTTTAAGAATTAGCTTACTGTTCGTACATTTTTGTGGTCTGTCAGATAAAAAGTGTGGGTTGGTAAAAATGTGTTCTCTGTATAGAATTTATTCACTGTATGCATGCCATTTTCCTTGATGCTGTGTTGCATCTAGATTAGTGCATAGTCACTTGCAGTCTCTGAAATAAGAGGAAATGATCTGAAAATTATTCTTAGGTGAAGAAGCACTCATGGAAATAATACGAACAAATCCAGTGAGTGGCATAACAAAAAGTGCAGTATTTTTCTGCTATAGTTTGTATGCTAAAATAGCTTGCTTCTGTGAATGCAATTAAAATACATATTGATTTTTCATTTATTTTGTCATAGGCTGAGTACTTCTATGAGTTCCTGTCTTTGCGCTCTTTGGATAAAGGCATAATGGCTGATCCAACTATAAATATTCCTCTGCTTGGAACAGTTCCTCATAAAGCATCAGGTAGGTACTGTTGATATTATGAATTGTGTTCCTGTAAAAAATATTCCACGCAGCCAGTAAAGTCTAAATATTTTATTATGAATTGCAGTTCTGAAGTTTACTGCTAAAGAAATGCTTGCCACAGTGCTTGACACTGAACAGTCTGTGAGTGCCTTGCCTGACTACAGCAGCACATTTTGTCTGAGCCAAGTCACATGAAGCTTTTATGTGTAGATAAATCAGCAGAAGTTTGTGAAGTTGTTGCGTAAAATTCATGTGCTTAAATATTATTACTGAAGTTGTGCAACTTTTGGAAAACAAAATCTTTGATCACTATAAGGAATAGTTATCAAATTATTCTGCTTCTCAGAGGTTGCAGTTTGTGAACATTTTACTTTCAGTTGGGGTCAGCTGTTGTCATCAGGCACTCATCCCGAAGGCACACGCTCTAGTTTAGGTTAGTATCATTTACCACTTTTCCCTTAGTTGTGCATTCTTAGTCCTTCACTGGAGCTTATAGCTCCACAGCAGAGGCTGAGCCTAAGGTAGTGTGAGTGCTCCAGAAGCACTCGGGTGCACAGGGAGCCAAGTGGACTAGAAAAGCTTTCCATGAGGGGTTATCGAGTCCGCTTTGCTCTGAAGTGGATGAAGAACAGTTTACATGATCTGTTCCAGAGATAAAATGTGGTAATCTCTGGCAGAAAGGCAGAAATGTACATCTGTGTGACAGTAGTGTCTCAGTGATCATGGTTTCATGATCAGCCTTAGCCAGCCTAAGACCATGTGGGATAAAATGAGAAAGAAATGAGAAATGGAACAGGAGAATGGGGCCGCAAGTTGTGTACTGATATACAAGTTTACATCTTTGACCAGTCTTCATTTCTCTTTTTCAGTGTATAAATGTAAAAAGTTTGGTTTTGATAGCCTCCATTTTCAGCTTGTAGTAAAATGGCATTGAAGCACATCTTTTGTCTGTGGCACCTGGAATTTAACATTAATGATTATTCTCTCCATTCAGTGTGGATTGTATAAGTGGTATTGAAAATGGATTTGGGTGAAGAGTGCTATATTTGTACCATAATTGCTGCAATTTAATTTGGTCACAAGCCTGATAAATTGGCAAGTAAAGACATTTAAAAGTAACTAAAGTCACAAAGACAGAAGTTCTTGTTGAGGATTATTTCCATCTCCATACAAAGCAGGTGAGATGTATGGGAAGCTCTGCACTCAGCATTCTCTAATAGAAGATAGTTTCTCCTTTAATTTTTATCTATCTAGAAAGGCTAGACCAAAATGACTTCCTTCTGACTATGTTTAGGAAAACTTAATCTAGAAGTGCAGGGAGGTTGGGAATGAGATCCCATAGTCCCAGCAGAAGGTCTGTTAACTATCATGATGGGAGGTCTTATTAAAGCCAAAAAGTTCTTACCCTGCTTGCAGTGCTGATACCTCAGTTCCAGGACTAATATGGGCATGCCCATGGTGTTTCCTTATGTGGATCATATGCAATGCACCACTGTGCTTAGTATATATAAGCTGCATTTAACTCCTATTTGGCATTATAGTCAGTCTGGTGTCTAACAGCAATTGATAATCAGTGCACATACAGTATTTAAAGTATGTACACTATTTAACAGTGACTCACTAGTATGATGGTGGTTTACGCTGCCTGCTAACTGGACAAAATCAGCTAGGTAACCTTAAATAAATACAGGCTATAAAAGTAGTGAATGTTTGCTGCTTTTTTTTTTTTTTTTTTTTCTCCTCTATAATTTATATGTTTTCAAAACAGTCTGACAAATCTAGTCTAGTTTGCCTGGATCTGTTGAATTAGTAAATCATTTTTCTACACATATGCATGTCAGAAGAAATTAAATCACAAGGTTGTATTTAGTAACAAATCAACAGTAGAAAGTTATTTCTTGAAAAAGCATTTTAGCCCAAAAGACTGCACTAAACACAATTAAGGAGGAATAATAGAGGTAAGACAACTGTGTTAAACATAAGAGGGGGAAACAAAAATGAGGATTAGCAGTTAGATGTCTTACTCAGAGGTAGTTGAACCCAGTGTTCTTGTCAAAGTCAGTGGACTTTTAAAACTTTTTATGAGGATATTTGCCTACCACCAATAAAACATAGGGATGGCTTTAGTACTTTAGGGACTGCCCACCCTGTATTTTGTCTTATGGCCAATGGTGGCCATGAGAAGACCTGTGGATGAGCAAAGAGCAAAAAGAAGGTAAGCATATGTGATGCTTTCATTTACCCTCCCAGAGCTGACTGTCTTCAGTGTGGAGGATTTCCTGAGTCTTAAGTGCTTTGTGTTTTTTATTACCCCACATGAGTTACAGATCTCCCTTTCCAATACTTGTCCAGGCTCTCCTTGAGTCCATATTATCTTCTGGTATTGCCAGTCTCTTTGGCATGGAGTTCACTGCCTCCCACTGCATGAAGATCCTCCATTCTGCTCTTTCGAGTCCAGCTGTGGCAGCTTCATTTGATGAGCACTAGTCCTTTTACTGGTAGAGACAGCAGTCAATCCATACTGTTGATCCTATCCATGACAGTCAAGATTTTGTAGATATCTGTTATGTTCCTGCTAATTATTCTCTTTGTCAGGCTAAAGACTTGCAACCTACTCAGTTGCCCTTCATTGGATGCAGCCTTGTCATCCTTCTCTCAATTTTCTCTAATCCAGTATATCCCTAATGACATGAGGTATCAAATTCTCCTCAAATTTAAATTATATTTAAATCACTTAGGTTCCTTAGCCTCATTTGAAAATCCCATCCCCAAATCCCAGGATTGCTACCTGATTCAGTGCTCACCATACGGGTATTGTTGCATCTAGACAGAAGGTAAGAAGTTGAGAAGGCTGGAGAAGATGCCTTTCAGGGAGAGCTTAAAGAACTAAAACTACTCAGCTCATCCAAAAGAAGATGTTTGAGAGGAATGTGAGCACCTGCTCAATGAGAAGAGGTGGTCTGCTCATTTCACAGGGGAAAGCCTATGAAGATCCAGTGGTTCAAACTGAGGTCAGCAAGTACAAAACGAAGTCAGGCATTGTTGGTAGTAGCAGTGATTAACATCTTAAACATCACACCGAAGAAAGTAAACCCAACTATTGGTCTGTGCCCAGCAGAAATGTAGTGGCCTGTGACTGAAGGATCTGTCCCCCTCAGTGATCTGAGCCAGCCCCTCCTGTGCTGTGCTGGTGCCACTGGTGAAAGCTGATGTGCCTGAGCTACTGGCACAGCACTGGTTCATGCATTTCATACAGCCACCTTCCAGCTCACCGGCCAAGCTCAGGATACCTCCTCTCCCAGCACAACTGGTGTTGACACATTAAATTGTATGCACTGGGCAACCAAAGGCGCTGAAAACTCTCACCAGGCTTGGTGGGAGAAACTGGTGCCTTCTTTGGGTGCAACAGCGTCTTGAATCACTCTGCCCTGCTGGTAGCAATCGGCAGTGGGCCAGTAGAGAGGGACAGCCCACACAGGGCTGTGCATGGACTCCCACTTTTCTCCAAATCATGCGTGCTCTCTTTTACTGGGATTAGTAGTTCAGAGATGTCCTTCAAGCAATCCCACCCCTGAGACTCTAGGTGGCTTTTGGTGGCGTCTTTTGCATACTAACTGTGTAAAGCAATTGCCTGCAAACTTGAAGAGCTGTGCAGACACACAGGAGTTACTCTCAGCCTGCCTCTGCTGGAGACACCTCAGAGAACCTTGGTTTCCTGAACAGAAGGAAGGGGCATGAGCTCCCAGATAAAAGGGATTAAATGTGCATCCTCCACATTCTAATTACCAGCTGAAATTAAATTAGATATAAATCACTAGGTTTCCTCATGTTCCATTTCAAGTGAGTTACATTTTCCTCAGGCCTGCTAGATCCATCTGCTCTGCAGCCCTGGGTGCCAGCTCTCTAGAGGATGCAGAAATGTAAATCTGCAGAAGAGGCAATTCTGTGGCCTGGTGGTGGAATGATGGCTAGCAAAGAGAAGTCCTAAACTGTGATTCCCCCTTCTTGTTTTTAGCCAGTCATAAGCAAATGTAAACTGCATCTTGAAGTTGGGAAGCAGGGACCAGACCTCATCTTTGCTCTGCCACAGATGTGCTCAGCAATTCAGTAGCCCATGGGAGCTCATGACCATGGTTCTGGATGAAAGGGACTTCTGCTCTATGCTTGGTTTTGACTGTAGTGCTGTTGGTGCATGCTTAGCCTTACTCAAACAGGCATAAAAAGGCAGAGATTCAAGCAAAGTTTAGGGACTTCAGCTCTGAACCACCACAGAGCTCAGTCGGGATCCAGGTGCTTATTGCTCCCAGGAGTGTCCTTTATTGCATTTTTGTGTGCCCAGGAGTCCAGACATAAGGAAAGTGAAATAATACTGATGTTTCCCTGATGGGGAGTGCTGGAATAAGGGGTTTCTGACCTGTGCCCTTGGACTTTATCCCTAAGAGATGGGCTTTGCCCTAGGCATTTAAGCCCACAGCCAAATCTCAGGAGAGTGCAGCAGTTTACTGCCAATATGACTCTAGTGCCATCATTAAAGTTCTGCTGTGTCTTCCTCCCCATTGCAATTTGCTCAGCTAAGTCACACATATCCCAGAACAACCACTGATTTCCTGCACTTGCACTATAAAAAAGTTACTTCAATTTAAGAAGTTCACTGCATTTAAACTGTATTTAATCCACTGTAAGAGATTCCTTCTTACCACGTGGTTACATGCCTTTTGTAATGGTCTTTTAAAAGATTGGTATAAAATGTCTTCAACGATGAAATTGCTTTATAATGAAAGCTGCAAAAGACCTTTCAGTCTGTAGGACTTACCAGAATCAGAATGTGTTTCAGCAGTAAATTATTCTGTATTATAGGCAACAAGTAACAAAAATGACCAAATTATGACTTGCAATAATTTTTATAACAAACAATCTTAAACAAGCCAAATGTAGAGCTGTTAGCTCAATATTTGGTTCTGAAATGTCAGGCCAACTTTGGAAGAAATGAGTAAACAATTTCTATTAGCTGGATCTAATGTATAAAGCACTAGGAAGAAACAATTTTGAAGAAAAGAGATAAAATCGTTTCATCTGAAGATTATTTAAGATTGCTTGTGACAATCACAATGGAGCATTCCATAGCTCTGAGGTATTGGGCTTGCTTCCTCATTAAAATACTCCAGATTTACTGGTCTTAACTATTTACTTAAACTCTTTGTAGTTCAAAAGTGTTTGAATACTTTTCCTGGAAAGGCAATCTCCAAATATCTCTACACTTAAAAAGTTCTGTCAGAGTGAGGTGTATATGTCGTCTTTTCAAATACTTGCACCCATGATCTTATTTATCAAGTGTACCATCTCACCAGCACTTTATGGAGTAAGTTTTGATTAAATCAGTATCTTATTTAAGTATTAATTGCAATACCCAAACGAGCAAAACATACCTAAAGTAACCTTTATTTTTCCAAAATGTGTAAGATGTTTTAGCAGAAGTCGTACAAGACCCTGCAAAATTTAGACTCAGAAGTGATCAACGCAGCTTAGAAAATTAAATGTAGGCTTCCAGCTTGTTTTGGTATATGCTTAGATACCTCCATGCAATTAACTGCCTAGTTTGCCAGCAAAAGTATGTTTGTATTAAGATCGTTGGCTGTGCTGTAAAATATTGGGGTCATGTCAGTAAAGAAACCCCATCTCATCTCCTGTGCTTCTGTACTTCTAGTTCTGGAGCTGCCTATGAATAAGGTGATCTGTGTATCTTTGGTTTTCACCAATGGCATTACTTTAAAGCTGAAATAGAAATATTATCTATATATTTTAGTATTTTGAGCTATGCTTTTATATGTATATAAATATATATGTATGTAATTATAAACAACATTGTTATTATTCTCCTTTAAGTTGTTCAGGTTGGATTTCCTTGCCTTGGAAAACAAGATGGGGTTGCTGCATTTGAAGTGAATGTGATCATAATGAATTCAGAAGGCAATATTATTCTCCAGACCCCTCAGAACGCCATCTTCTTTAAAACCTGTCAGCAAGGTAACACTAAAGAGAGCATGCTGTAATGCTGTTAGACCAGGTCACCGAGCTTTCTCATGTTTCATTCAGGACAAGGGGTAAAGGAGATGGAAATAAAGTGGTCACACAGTGTGTAGCAATGTGTAGCAGTGCTGGTAAATGCCAGGCTGTTATGGCTCTGTGTGTGGGTTTTCTGTTCATTTACTATGTGTTTACTAACCTTTTTCTTACTGTCAACTACATCTTCCATGGTTGGAGGCATTTATACTGCTGTTTACTGCTCAATACATCAAGAACATTGATAGACTTGTACCATATGAAAGGCACATGTTAGCAAATGATTTGAGGTGCATGGAGGGGAGTTAGTTCTGTGAAAACAAGCTGAGGCTAAACCTTCCAGAAATGACACGTATTTTGAAGATCTGAACTTCTGGGATCTGTAGCGGAAACACTAACTTAAATTAATACTGTTTGGTGCCTTGGTTCAACTGTTCCTTAAATCTCAGCCTGCACATCCAAACTGAATGCAAAAATCCTGAATCAGAATTATTTTTTTTTCTGGAGCTCAGGTGGCAACTTCATGGTTTTGGATACAGGTAAGGTGGTGGAAGCTGGTCCTCAGTACTTGCAATCATCAAGCAGTAAACACACAGAGGATGCACTGGTAGAAGAAGGGCACAATGAAGTTATTGCAGTGTTTACTTGAAAGGAGGGAACCTGTTTAATCAACCAACCCGTGAATCATAAACACCATGTAGTAAGTCCTTCTGGTCTCATTTAATACACTACAAACAACTATAATTATCACTTTAAACAGGCTGTGAAGATTGAAAAATCAGTATCTGAAAACAGGCAGTTATCCCATGTCATGTGCAATTGTATCAAAATAACCAGAGACAGGGATGATGTACAAAGAGTGAGATTTTTATTCTTCTCCTGTTAAATCATCATTCTGAGTCCCACACTTTCTTCTCTGTGCTCTTTTCTCTGAGCTAATTGGCTATAGTGTGGCTTCAAAGAATGAGCAGCAGGAGCAGGAGCTGTTTATTCTTTGAAACCTCTCTATACCTAAATAGCAAAACTGCTTATCTCCTTTGAAGCATTGCTGCTGCCAATTAACCCAGGGAAAGTGGAGGAGGGGGAGAAGTGGGCAGAGAAACAGGAAGGAAAATGGGGGCTTAGTGGAAGCAAA
This sequence comes from Todiramphus chloris collaris, assembly GCA_025345505.1. Lineage (NCBI taxonomy): Eukaryota > Metazoa > Chordata > Aves > Coraciiformes > Alcedinidae > Todiramphus > Todiramphus chloris. The sequence continues at coordinate 35,631,918 of JANVCC010000010.1, read as the reverse complement.
ATCCATCAAGTGGTACGTATGAAGTTTTGTGTCTGATGTAAAGACAACACAAAACATTTGCTGTCTTTTTATTTTCAGTTCAGAGTTACCGAACTTAATAAACTTTGGAAATAGTGTTGGGGTAATCTAATAGGGACAGCAAAGTTACAGGTCTGTATTGTGTGACTAAAACGGAGAGGGCCCCAGACTCAGTTTTGTAATAGAGTTCATCCACGTTATCATTTCTGTGCTTTTAATTGTTGTTGTTGTTCCTGTTTCAATATGAGATGTAATAATTAACAGTTTAGCAGTATTATATCATATGGTCTCTCAGGAAAGCTGGAGGTGATTATTGTTCCAGTCCTTTGTTCCTGGAGCCAGTTGAGAGTCACAAGGATGATTTTCCAAACCCTAGAGGTAGGCAGAGGAGTTTTCTCACCTTATCAGTTCCAGCGCCTGCTGGGATATCTCCTGTTCCTGCCCTCTGTCTGGAAAGGTGGACACCACAGTGTTTTGGGACAGATGCTGAGAAGGGTAAGAATGTTCTTAGTGGTTGATGTTAGAGTAGGGGTGAGTTTCCTTCCTCTGAAAGTTGTCCTTCATGGTGAGGAGCTCCAGTTCCTCCTGCTGTTTCCAGTTACTGTTGGCCATCCCAAAGGGCCCCTGGAAGAGGAAGTGAGTGGAGTGAAGGAGCAATTTTGTGGGAGAGGAAAGGATTTATGTGGCTAAGAGGTGGCCACACAAAAAATTATGTTTTACTATTTGTCTGTTCAAAATGATATGTATTTAAGCATGCATTTTCTGTAATGAATAGCAGCTTTGCGTTCTGGTACAAAGAGAGAAGCATTTCCAGAAAGAGTCCTAGACTACAGTGTTGGAACACAGTAAGACCAACAAGCCCTTGTCACGATTGCTACTGCTGCAAACAGCTTTACTTTTAAAACATTGCTTTTTGCTTTACATATCTATGGCCTTGGATAGAAGAGCATTTTAAATTTCATCTTTCCTCCTCTCTGTTTCTCCTGTTCATTTTGTAGTTGTACACAATATCCAGCCACCTGACCAGTACATCAGATTTTCTTTCCTTTTGCTTAGTCTCAGAGTTACACTTCGCATACTACTGAATAGAGAGCTATTATGTGAGTGTAGCAGAATACTGCACATAGCAGCCATCATTTCCTGTGGCTCCATTAGCTATTAAATCAACTTCCAAAACCAAAAGTTTATTTGGGTATGAGTCTGGCTAACAGGTATGTCACCTGACTTACGTATTAGAAGAAGGGAGAATCATTCATATTCTTTAAGTCCAGGATTATGTTTTCCTCTGTATTAATAAGAGTTGCAATTTAAAGAATCTCTGTGTGCTGCCAGAATGTCTCAGGCAAACTGACCCTACAAATTTATAGATATCCTTCTGCTCCTTGCCCCTTTAAATACGTGTATCTTAAAGGCTATAACTGCTTCAGTTTGAACTCAGGTATTATTCAGTTGGGAATCGGTGTGAATCAATCATACATCTTTACAGACCAGGGGTGGCAGGTGCCAGCACTTCCTGATGATGAAATGGAAGAGCTAAGGTTGCTGGTGGCAGCTGTTGTCAATCATGTACATTTACAGCACTGGGAAAAAAAAAAAGTGATGCCAACATTAGAGCCAGTTGCTGTCTTATAGATGGCCTTCAAGTCTGGGTTGAGACATATCAATGTACCTCAGAGTTGTGACACTCTGAGTGTCATGCAGGATAGCATCAAGATGAGAAGGTCATGCCTACTCTGCTAAAGCTGCTCTATGGCCCTGGTACCAGTGATCACTAGTGGAAGTAGGCAGCTCTCCTGACTGCCTTCTTCTCTGTGAGAGATCTGGAAAAGTGTTTTTGAGTAAATGTTTCTCTACCCAGCAGTCATGTTGTCATGGGGTTCCACAGGGTTCAGTTTGGTCTGCCTCTTGGACGATGGTGTTTTGAAGATGGTGGTGGTACCCAGAGGTATTTCTTCTCCTTGTGTAATCCAGTGTTGCCAAATGCTTTTACAAGTGTTCGGTCAATAACTGAGATATGAATAAGAGTTGGATGATGGACCATTGTGCAGGAATGCTTTCATCTTCCTTTCTGGCCTTCTTTCATCTAGCCTTGAAACTGACTCTTTCATTTTAGCACAAATTGAAACTGGTCTTGCATATTGAGAGCAGGTGTAACCAGTGATGCAGGTCCTGTAAGGAGCTACCTGCTCATCTCCACACAGAGGAGACAGTGCTAAATTGACCAAAGCATCCACTTTGCTCCTGCACTTACAGAACAGTAAAGCAATGGAAATGCACAGGCTATCAGCAAGCACATCATGCGTTTTTCTGAACACACGATGAAACCTGTATTTGTAGACTAATAAAAATGAAACCAATTTCTTTTGAGAAGGTCTTAGTTGAACTTCCATTTCTGTCAGCGTTTGCCTGTCTGTCAGCAAATTTTTTTGCAGTTGTGTCAAAGGAATATATTGATCCTACCAAGAGTTGGCTGACAGCTGAAGTATATAATACTCAATTAAGAATGTCATTGTATTTTATGAAGCGGAGTGTCCAGGAGGATGCAGAAACGGAGGGTTTTGCAATGAAAGACGTGTCTGTGAATGTCCAGATGGATTTTACGGGCCTCACTGTGAGAAAGGTAATTTAAAAAAAGTCTTCTCAACTTTCTTCTTTATCATAATCTCAACAGAGCTGTAGCTACTGCACTGTAGCCTCTCCTAAAAATAAGAATGGCCCATTCTGAGGGTCTCATATATTTTAAGTCCACACATGTAAGAGGATTCCTATCATCATCCACAGTGTAATGGAAACATAAATTGCTTACGAGAAAAATGTTTTCTCTCTACGAGACTGCTTTTAACAAAAACTGACACAATAGTTCAGTGATCTTTAATCGCAGAGAATCCATCTGGCAAAAAGATTAAATAAAATTCTTCTCCTAATGAAGACTATCTGGGAAACAAAGCACAGGACTTTAGTTGTTCTGTGTTTGTTTATTTGGAGGTAAGACCTAATTTAAAGATAAGATCTAATTTGGAGGCAGGCTGCCAATCTGGATGGGAAGATGAAGGACAGAGTCTCCTTTTCCCTTCTGTTAGTGACTAATAACCCTAATGACATTTACAGGACTGAAGGATCAGGAAATTGGTGTGACTTGGCAAGGAAACTAGCTCTTCTTCCTGTCTCTTCCTTCCTCCTTCCACAGCGGCAGAATGCCCCCAGGGTGACTTGAGATGGAGCAATCCATACCTATGGGCATCCTATTCCAATGCCATCCTTCACACCCAGACACTCTGGCTTCATCCAAAATATTATGTGCAAAGGATCAGGGACTGCTCTCTGCCTTGGGGCCAACTGTCACAGCGCAGTTTACATTCGTATGTTTAATACACTCTTACAATCCAAAAAACCGCCTCTCCAGACTCCCTGCTGGGAGGAGCCCATGGCTGCTGCTAGTCCCAGGGCTGTGCCCAGCAGGGTTTGCCAGTCAGCCAGGGACAAAACTGTGCCAAGAATGACACCAACAGTTTCACCAGGTGGATGATCCTATGCCCCCATTTGGCCCCATGACTCATTTAGTATGCCCAGCCATACTGCATGTACTTACTGTGGGCAACCATGAAAGGGAGCATTGCCCCCTGACATGCCTCCCTGGAAGAGCCTGGTGGTGACCACAACTGCCAAGAAGTCTTGGGAGAGCACAGGGGCTTTGGAGAATGTTCACAGGGAGCACACAGGACAGTTTTGCCACTAAACCAGGCTATGCAGCAGGCTGCCCTAGCCTAAAGTAGATAGCCGTGCTTATGCTCAGGTATGCAGAGGGAGAAGGGAGGGTTCATTATAAAACCTGCCCAGGGACCCCACTGAATTACTGACACCTCTGAGTGCAGCCCCTGTTTGCAAATCTGAGGCACCCTGCAGCACCAGAGTCTAGTCCATGGAGAGGATTGGTCTGGGGGAACTTCATATATCCAGGGGGTGTAGGTGTGCACTTTACTCTCCCATTTGGAATTAAAAAGTACAAGAGGAAATTTCTGCTTACATATGGAACCAAATTTGAACTTAATTTAGTCTTCAGTTTTTAGTAATGCTGTATACAAGTTGCCAGATAAAAACCAGCGATGTAATTGATTTAACCCACTAACAAAGATGCTTTGCAAAGGTGACATATTAAATTCATCAGGAGGACAAGTAGCTTAAGGAGTCAATGTGCTGTGTATTTAAATAGCCAGTTGCTGTCACACCAGCAATGTTTTTCCTGTTCTTTCTGCTCCTCAGCGCTGTGTGCTCCTCGCTGCATGAACGGTGGGCTCTGCATTACACCCGGCCTCTGCATCTGTTCCCCGGGCTTCTACGGCATCAACTGTGACAAAGGTAACTTCCCCCACAGGCTCCATATCCAGTGTCCTCTCTATTCATCTGTGTTACTTTCCCTCTAGGAGTTGATTTTGGAAAGTCAGGCGTGTGATGAAGTAAGTTTTAAAAGTTCTGTGATTCTTCAGATAGATGCTCTAGCACAACCTGGCAGCTGCTGGAAGGATGTAGGGACTTGCAGTTCTTTCACAGCTGGATGTTCAGGCATCTGTATGTGCCAGCTCTGTGAAGGGTAATTTACATAATCGCTTTAGTTGATCCTGTGAAAGCTGTGGGACCTACCACAAAATTCACTTCTATTTCTGGCCTAGGAAAAGAAGAGGAAAAAATTATAAATCTCTACTTGAATTATAGTTTTCTGGAGTAAAATTAGTTTTTCTAATTATTTAGTACATTAATTTGCTGCATCTGGACACAAGAAAAAATAAGCAGTCTGTTCATTTTTTTGTTGCTGCATAGTGGCTGAAGAAGGATAAAAAGGAAGAACTAGTTGTTCAGAACAGTAATTTGGAACAGTGTAAGCTACCACACAGAAAAAAAAACCCAAGTAATTTCCTGCGGAAATATAACTGACCTGCTCATGACAGAGAAAATTACAGAACACCACGTTGCATTTATTGTGGCAGAACTATATGAAGTAAAGACTAAATGCAAAAGGTCCTAGAGGACTTTTCAGAAAAATAATGGGAACCTTCCTAGGCCTCTAGGTATGCTCGCACAAACTGTTGTTTTCAATGTCCTCCTGACTTGTATCTAGTCCTTGATGAGACTTTTACTGCATTTAAAAATGTTTCAGAAGTGCACTATAATGAGATAGTCCCAATGTCTTGAAGGATTAATGTGAATCCCAGCTGTCTGGTGAAAAGTCATGTCTAACACAGTGTAAAAAAGTCATGTCTAACACAGTGTAAAAAAGTCATGTCTAACACA
>JANVCC010000010.1:35603853-35626604 GCA_025345505.1 Todiramphus chloris collaris | reverse complement strand
TAAAAAAGTCATGTCTAACACAGTGTAAAAAAGTCATGTCTAACACAATGTAAGTAACTTGGCAGGTGAGAGACAAAGCATTTGCATCTATGTCACCACACAGCAAACATTTGTAAAGGTTCTAGTCAAGGCTTTAGTTAAGAACTTTACTGAAGTATCCTCCTCTAGAAGTAACTTCCAGTCCTATAGTGTACACCTTTTATGAGACACTGGCCATTTCAATAGCAATAGTGCCTTGAACCTTCAACAAGCTTTACACGTGAGGATTGATAAAGGCCTCACACAGTCTGTCCTCAGGGATCTCAGTGCTGTGTTGTTCACTCGTCTCTTTCTGTATTGACTCGTGTCTGTGCCTGTGGAAAGCAGTATGTAGGAAAATCCGTGTATCATTCCTCCTTTGTGAACCAGATGAAGTTTTAATGCAACTCTTTTAAACCTACTAAATGTTTATTTATGATGAGCAGAAGAAAAGATTAAGGCCAAGTCAGGCTGAGCTCGTATTAGTGACTTCGTTCATTCCTGGTTTATTTGTTTCAGCAAATTGTACAACAACCTGTTTCAACGGAGGAACATGCTTCTATCTGGGAAAATGCATTTGTCCTTCAGGCTATGAAGGAGACCAGTGTGAAATTAGTGAGTAGCATCTCTTTGTGTTTACTTTCACTTACGTCAACTTATAGCATCAGTTTCTGAATGATGACATCCATCCTGCCTCTGCTGAGCTCACAGTGAGGGTCTCACATGGCAAGTTGAAGCCCTCAAAGTCAGATGCCACATGTCTCTGAATGAGTTTCCTAGTAATAAGTTCAACTCATTGCTAGCCTATCTCGTCTCCTATCTTGTTTTGGTTTTACTAGTAGCTGGGTTTAGTAACAACTCTCAGGCCTTAAGTATGCAAGCAATACTCAGTGGCAGACAGATGTGCTGCTGTGCCAAACCCCGTGTGGAGCAACTACTTTCAAATGTTACAGCAATTCACACTTGGGCACAGCAGATTAGGTTTGAGCCTACACCTCTGAAAGGGCTACTATAGGTTGGGAATGGGGTTTGGGGCAAAGGGAGGACTGAACCGTAAGAGCTGAGACCTTTCATGTAACATATTAACTTGCATTCCCATGGCAACTTGAAAATCTGTGTCACAAACATCAAAAGACTCTCTATTTTCAGAAGTTTAGCATCAAAGCAATTCAAAGTATTTTAGCTCATGGTTGATCTAAATGTGCTGTGTAAAGCTGGGGGTGGCGATAAGGCTGGGATGGAATGGACCTGAGAGGTCAGCTGTCAAGTATTTGATCTCACTAAAGGAAGGGTTTTCTCACAGCTCTGTTAAATTGGATTAATTCTATAGCTCCCCACACTTGAATAGAGTATGAGCATTTCAGTTTTGAGAACATGCACCTAGGTCATTATTTCTGGGCTTAAAGCTGTGCAAGGAGCTTTCCCTGCTGTAAATAATCTCAACGATGTTCCCCAGCACCTTCACAGGAGCACGGAGAGCAGCATTTAGCCTGGGGTACATAAGAGCTGATTTCTCAGTACGCATCAGTAGACACAGGCTCTTCTCACAGTTATGAAATTTGTATCATCAAATACTTTGCAAACCCATAGAAATAAACTCTTAACATGCTGTCAGACAATACAGGACAACAAATTAATTAATTACTGTGCAAAGAAAGAACACAGATTCTGTAAGACTTATGCTTTGCTCTGTATTTACATGTAGATAAACAGTAGATGTATGTAAATGTCTCACCATATCTCTGTGCATTACAAGGCATTTTGCAACTCCTTTTTACCTCATCAGAACTTGAGCTAAATGGAGGCAGCAAAGCTTTATTGATATTAAATTAATAAATACTGGCCTTTGATATAAATTTGCATCAGCAAGAACAAATGTGTGTTTCCACCGAATTTACCTTTGCTTACACCTAGTTCAAATTTGGCACTCTGACAGAATTGTTATTTATTTCTTCAGTCTCCAAAAGTCAGCTTGGTTAATACTTCTCAGATGATGAATAAGGTTTGGTTCAAAGTTTGAGAAGCATGTATTTTATGTCAGTGGTGGTTTTATGAGGAGAATTCTTCGAACTGATTAAACAGATTACCCTTTGTTATTACCATGTAATAACAGCACGTATAAATAAGGGTAATCCATATAATTGATCTGTCTGAGGGGCTCAATCTCATTGCTGTCTACTGCTACTTGGGAAAGATGCAACTTACTTTGGCTCCTTGCAAAGGCTTACCTGTGCAACTCAATTTAAATGTATTAAACTACAGGCAGCAAACTAATTCCTGTACAAACGAAAGAAGCAGATTTTCAGGATCACAGTATGCTAAGAGCTAAACTGGGATCATGTCGGTGAGAGCAGGGAAAGCTATGCATATGCTTTGGCTTTTGTAAAGCTGGGATGGCAATTGTTAGACTGTGATTGATGGCTTCTATACCACCTCTGGGCACTGCACCAGTGCCAGCACACCAGTGGAAGACTGCAAGAAATGCCAGACAAGGCTTAGAAACACCAGAGGAGAAACACAACTCAGTCACTTTTCTTAGATCCAGGGCCAGCTACATTCAGTCATGGGGGTCTTGAAAAAACAAGGGGAGAGAACCTTTCAACAGGCAGAAAGCCATCTTCTGAAAACTGCAAAGTTCTTTTTTTTTTTTCCTTTAATATTGTTTAAAGATTTTGAGTGCTTGTCTATTACTTGAATTACTCTGTAAGACTCCTGGGAAACTTACTGGACCCAGTCTACAATACTAACAAGCATTCACAGTCTTCCAGATTTTTTCTAGCTATAGTTATGCATTGTCTCTAATTAGCGTTTCACTTTGAGTCCAGAGAGTTTTATTTTGGTTTGGATTCTTCCTTCATTTGCCACCAAGTGTTTTGTTGTTTTTTCCATTTCTCAGTCAATAACAGAGTTATTACTCTTTCCTTCAGTCTATGAAAATATTTTAGTCCAAAGTTAATGAGCTGTCCTGAGCCAAATGCTTGCCTAATGCAACTCTGTGAAAGTCACTGTCACATTCTCTGACCCATGTTCTCCAAATTTACTTCAAGAACTAGGAAAATTCATGGATTTCCTTAGCATTGCTCCTTTTGTTCGTTAATTACTTGGGATCCAAATGCTTGCAAATTAGAGCGCCTAAAGGTTCCCCCTCCAGAGGCTCTTGCAGGGAAATTGCGCTTTTGCAGAAGCTCTCCTTTGCACACTTTATTCTGTCAGTTTGTTCTGAAGCTTGTTTCAGGACTATTAAAACAATTATACACATTAGGAACAAATGTTTCTTGTATATTGATGCTACAGGAGTCTGCAGGAGTTGAGAGCTGAGCAGGTGCTGCCTGGGGTATTGAGCTCCCAAGGGGGCAGTCTGTGATCAGGAGATGAGTGTATGTGCCGATGTTTTAAGCACAGCAAGACAGCATTGATGCTTAAATTATCATGTGCAGGTCTCAGTTACCATCTTTTTTAAAAGAGGAGGAGAAGGAGGAGAAGGATAAGGATAAGGAGAAAGAAGGATAAAGAGAAGGAAGGGAAAGGACAGGCAAGGTGAGGCAAGGCAAGGAAAGGAGGAGGAGAAAGAAGTGGTTTGCTGCCCCAGGTTCCAGTTTTTGTTTGGTCACAGATTCAGGTAAATATTAGGGCTACATCAAGGAAGAGCTTTTTTTTTTTTTATCTTTTCTGAAGATTCTAGAAAGTGTTGTGGGATTAGGAAAGATGAAAAAAGGTTTTGGATAACAGCGAGAAAAGCTGCACTGGTACATATGGCCACTGAGGAGGGAGAGGACCGAGGGTGTAGGTCCAAGTGGCCTGAGAGTGCCCAGGGACATTTCAGTGATCCTCCCTTGGCCAGGGGGTGACCTAGCTCATAGGTGCTGCACTCTCCTTCCTAGAGATGAGCGAAGTTCAATAATGTTGACAGATTCTAAGAAGGGATTGAAAGTCTGGTGATGGGAGACCTGATGTTAACTTTAAGGAAGGCCTTTTGTGTGAGTCAGGCTCAGCAGGAAATTGAGACTAGAACTCCTCCACCATTGTGGAGCACCTCCATCCCAGGAGAGTCAAGGCCAAACAAACCTTCTTACAACAGTGCTGCCAGACCCTGCCTCTTCCTTTGGCAAGGTGTAAATGTGAAGGAAAGTAATTTCTGGACCAAAAGCCTTGAAAAATGCCTGCCAGTTCTAGTTACTGTTACCAAAGATGCTCTGTTCTTTGAAAACGGGAAAGCAGAGCATGCTTTTTCAATGTGCCTTTAGTTCCTGAGCTGTGGTGTGGAATGGCCCTCATTGCACCATCCACGGACATCTCAGTGCTCCACAGCCTCTTGTTACAAGCTGACAAGCCCAGCCAATCTATTTATTGTCTGCAAGTAGCAGCCCCGCATGTCAGTTCCTGAGCATCCTATTGTTTAAAGTGCCTCACAGATGCAACCACATTTTCTTCTGCTTGTTCCCACTGAGTGTGGATCCCACTCTTTGCAAACATGAGCTCTGGACAGTGCTGCCTTCCCCACGAAGAGTGAGGAGAGCAAGAGGCAATACTGACCAGTCACACGGAGGACTCTGAGAGTCCAAGTGGTACAAATCTGGGGAAAAGCTGCTTGGACACATGGGCTTTGGCCATGCCAAATTATTGTTGTGTTTTCAAAGCAGAAGTATACATGTAAGTTGGAAGCACAGACCTGCATCAGAGTCTTCCTGGCGGATTCATAGCACACTCTCTTACACCAGTACCCAATGAGTTTTTCAGGTAAAGGCAGGCTTTTCAGACACTCGCCTCCAGTAGCTGCAGGGAACTAAGACCATTATTTTCATGCTCTCAATTTCTAGGTAAATGCCATCAACCTTGTCGAAATGGAGGCAAATGTACTGGTAGGAATAAATGCAAATGCTCCAAAGGATACCAGGGAGACCTATGTTCAAAGCGTAAGTAACAAGCCACTCCATCAGTCTTTGTTGTAGGAGCATCAAGTTGGTTGTACAGTATCTTTTTGCATAATGTTAGCATTAACTGTTTGTTGTCAAAGTATTTCAAGTTATTTTACTTTCTGGAAATACAGCATGCATCAGACTTAAGAGAATTATGAAACCAGAAACTTTTTTTTACAGAAGTCTCCCCATAGTCTCTTCTGTACTCTGACTTTCCATAAGGCAGCATTGTGCCACTGCTTAATAAAATGTCAATACATTGCGACATTAAAATCCAACAGGAGCACTTTGTCAAAGGGATGCTGGGGGCTACCCTCCTTCCCTCGTTGGTTCTGGTGGACCCTCAGCTCTGCTGTTTGGTCTGCTCGTCTCTGCCAGAGACTGAGCTAGACCTTGCATGTGAAGGGGAGAGTGAACTGTTTCAGGGCTCTACACACACTCAGTGCAAAGGCACTGATTTACTGGGAGATCCCCAGCCCGTGCCAGAACCAAGGCCTTGTGAGGAGCAGCAGGGAAGACAAACATGCAACTCTGTCTCTGATGAAGCATCAAGAGGTCAGGTGTATGCACCCGCTTTCTTGCAGCTGTCTGCGAACCCAGCTGTGGCCTGTACGGCACCTGTGCTGAGCCCAACAAATGCCAGTGCAAAGAAGGTTGGCACGGGAGATACTGCAACAAAAGTAAGTGAGAAATAAACTCCAAAGGTCAATCTTGAGAGACTTACACATCTGATGCTATGTAGAAATGACTGATTCAAGAGCCCTTTTAGCATCATTAATGATACCACACTCCATTCTTCTAATCCAAACAAGAAACCAAAGGTTTTCAATACTCTATAATTTTAATTTAAAAAAACCCAAAAAACCAAAACCTCAGATTCATTTGAAAGTGTTTTACCAAGGTCACCCTGTATTAAAAATTCAAGAGTCTTGCATTAGCCAGATTTCTAGATGACCTTGCATGTCTTCCACACATAGTATGGAAGAGACCTAAAGTGCTATAGCACTCCTCAGTAATGTCAGCTAGCTTTAAAATGTTGGGTAGACATTTTTAGAAATAAAGCTCTATCAAGTTTTAAAGCTGATTAAAACTTAGAAAAAATGAAATGTCCTTTAGAAGCTTTGGGGAAAACTTGAAGATTTATGCAAGGTCCATGATTACTGACTTTAGAGTTTTCTCCTCCTCTTCCCCACCATGCTTTACAGAATACAAAATATGTTGTCCTGGGCAAAGTTATAGTCCTCAAAATGAATTTCTGTTGTGCTTATTGGTCTGTTTGACACCTATTCTAGCAACTGATCTTTTCACTGTATTTGAAATAGCACTCTAAAAGTGTTTGAGATACAATTGGATATATGCAGTAGGAACTTCAAATTGAATTTTATAGTTCATCTGCAACAGTGCTGTAACAGCAGATCTTCAGGAGGCATTGTGTACCTCCTCCCATGAGGTATTAATATTTATCACTGCTAGCTAATGATTCAGATTTAGTATTTTAAGTGTCAGTAATAAAAAAGTTGAAAAATTTTGTAGTTATAAAACTTACCAGTTGGTCAAAAAGAAATTTAGACTTTACATTGCAGCATCAACTGAATGTCCATTTTTATTTAATGCTGTTGATACCTGTGACTTGTATTACATTAAAATGTATTAGAATAAATATAGTTGTTCCATTAAAAAAATAGTATTATCTAGCTAAAATGGATTTTGTTGTGAAAATTAGGTTTGGGGAGTCCACTTTTCTGTTGTTAGTTAGTGGACCTGTGTTTAAGTATTCATACCACTCTCTGAAGGAGCAATACCATTAATATAAGTTATTGTTAGAAAAAAGAGTACATGGAATTGAACAACTGTGAACTTCAGTTTGTAAGTTCAATATGAATTTTTTCTTTCTGTCATACTCTTCTTAAAAGGAACACAGATTACGAGTGAAAAAGAATATGTACTATGGGTGACCATCCCCAAAGAAGTAATTACCTGTACAACAAAAACAAGACTCCTAACTGCCTTGTTATCAGGAGTCAATAGTCACACATTAGTGTCAGTTCTTAGGTTTTCCAGCCTTCATGACTTGGAGTTTGGGTACAGTCCTGCCGTGTTTAGCACTGCAATACTCTGTGTTCAGCAAAGAAACTGAGAATAGGCCATTTGTGTAAAATTCACCCCCATTTTTGGTGCCCATGTAGGGCTTAAATTACGCGTATGATTACACGGACTGCAATTCACTCTTTTCAACCAAAACTAAACATATACTGATCTTGAGAGAGATTTATAGTTAATCTGAGAGATTTACTTCATACTCTAGCAAATGAGTGGCTCCTCAATTTTCTTTAAAAAGAAGTGGTTAAAAAAACATTGAAGCAGGGGACTCAGTTTTTCAAAGTAATTTCCATGAGCTTTAAGTAATGAGATGGGTAAATGAAACCAAAAATAATTGCAACATAATAATCTGAATTCCATTTTTATTGTTCGTTTTCATTTTCCACAACAAAGCATCTCTGCTAAGCCTATTTCAGACTGCTGTGTTTTTCCCCCCCTAATGTTTATTGTCACTGCTGTTCTTACTCTTTGCATTCAGCCATAAACCAAAGCCAAACTCCAGTAGCTTGTGCAGATTCTCCCCAGAGGGATGCTCACACCCTTCTTTAGAGCCCATTGCCTACAGATGGGCATGACTCTCACCCACCCAGCATAGGCTGTGCATGGGTGAACCCAGGGCTGAGTGGCATCCTGGGTGTGCGGATAGTCCTCAGGGCTTCCAGGTGTAGCAAGAGCATTTTTCCATCTGGTAGCACCTTGTCCATCCCAGGGGGCACAGAGAGCGGCAAGCACTTGTGTAAGGCATAGCAAAATCCTTTCTTCAAATGGCAGAGACTGTTTCCACTTGAAATATTAGCTGTGGATCATGAGCCTGATCCTGTGGTTTCTTTTCTCTTGAACTGGATAATTTTCCAGGGTACGGAGCCAGCGGTCTGAGCGCCCTGAGGCCAGCAGGCAGCAAACACAGGCAGCACACGCCTTCACCAAAAAGGGACGAGGAGAGGCATGATCCACCCGAATCCAATTATATCTGGTGAACTCCAACATCTGAAATGGTTCGTGTTACACAAAGTTCATAGCCTTCATTAACCTCTCATGGATTAAATGTTAAAATGCTGTTCATTACAGTTAAGATTACCGGCTGGAATTTTATTAGCTTCATTATAAACCACTGAGCTGATATTTACTCTTCCTTTTAAGTTTTATAAATACTTCTATAGCATGATTATATAGGCTTCTTCTTTCAGTGCTTTGGATGCTATTTTGTACTATACTTCAGTTACATTGAAACTTCGTTTTTTTATTATATAGCTGCAAATGTTTTCCAAAACTTGAGTAACAATATTCGAACAGAAAACCTCCTAGATGCTAACCTGAATCATTTCAATGACTACAGATTTAATTTGCCTAAAGCAAAAGAAAGGTGCATTTTACATTTGTGCTATTCTGTTATTAGACTTATTCCTAAGAAAAATAAAGAAAATAAATAAGTTGCCCAATTTAAACACTGAATAACTCAATTCAATGTTGTTTTTGGTCTTACCATTTTGCAAAGGACTGTGTATTAAAAATACACTGCAGTGGTGCCATTTAACCAACGTAATATATTGTAAACAAAGTAGAACTATAACGTATGAACTTTCTGCATCAGCTTGAAGCAATATAATATATTGTAAACAAAACAGCTCTTATGTAATAAACTTTTTATACTGACAGTTATGTATAAAAATAAAGATGCTGCTTTAGTTTTTTGAGTACTGCTCTGTGTGGCCTGCTGCAGTCTCATCAGTGTCGGGTGGGGATGATGGCTTTTCTGGAACACCCTCATAAAATAGCAGAACAGTGGGGTTGGTTTCCCCATCTCTGCCTTTAGCCTCACAGCTCTTAAGAATGTTTCAGAACAGCAACTTCTCCTTGTGCCTTTGCAAAGGAGGGGATAGGACCAAATGCCAGGTATTTCCCTCCCTGTATTTGACCTCCACCACATCCTCCTTTCCCTCCCTGCACTGCCAGCTGGCCATGCCAAGCTGGTGTGACCAGTTTGTGGTGCCTCCTGTACCCAGGATATTCTTCTCAGGGCCTCTGTCCAAGAAGGTAATAGTCCAGCCCTGGTGATGTTTCCTGTTAAAAGGTGACATTCTGTGTTGTGTTGAGACTGTAGAAGGTTTGGGTGCTGCCTGTTGTGACAGTCAAGGGCCGCACAGTTTGTGGCTATGTAGTGGCTATTGTAGCCACATAGCTGTGGCTATGAAGTACTTAAAATGGCTTCTGTCTGCACCGAAGAGCAATATCCAACAAGCGATTACTGATCCTTGCTATACTACAGCTGTCTGAGAGATTTAAAAATAAATAAATACATAACATGTGATTCGATGCATAAAATTAATCTCAATGATGAGAGATTTTGAGTTACAAAGGAAAACGTCAGTTTATTGACCTGACTTCCTGGATTTATTTAGTCAATGGACCTGCAGACCAAGTAAAAAGACTTGCTTGTGCCAGAGGCGGGGAGGACAGCTGTCTAAGGATCCACTTTTACACTGTCCTTCATGCCGTGGGACTGCAGATGCTGCCCAGCAAGTCTGGTCTGACAGGAGATGAACCCCTCATCGCCATGCACAGCTGCAGCCCTCCGGGTCTGGTGTGAGGAGAAACATGATTGGAAAGGAGAGGCAGGGCCAGGCCAGGCCCCCGTTGCACCCAGAACCATAACAAGAAACAGCCTGAACAAGGCGGCTTGGCCGCATGCCTGATGTCCTTCTCTGGCATGGCAGTAAAACAGCTCACGTTTGCTGCAGAGCTTTCTCAGCATGGATGTGTCACAGCTATGGCTGGTGGGCTCCAGCCCTCAGACTCATGCCTCCCACGGGACCCCTGGCCCCTCTTTGACCTGATGAAGGACTGGGGGGAGCCTGGGGCATGGGGCAAAATACCAGCTTCTGGTGTGAGCTGAGCTTTTCCCTTCACTGGGGCCACCAAAGGGTCTGTGGGGCAGGAAAGCAGCTCAGCCTCTGCCCTTGGTCAGTGCTCTCCCTAAAGTACCCTCTTCAAATTGAAAGCATGATGGAAAACAAGGAGACTGAAGCACAGGAGAAGACACAGGAGTGATGAAAACACAGGAGATGTCAAGGAAGGAAACGTTTTTTTTTGAGATTTTCCTTAAAAGCAATGAAAGAAGGATATTAATATGAGGCTGAGGTTAAATGTGTAGTGGCTCTGTATCTCCAGGAATGACCCAGGAGCTGTTTATAGGCAAGGATATCACATATGGTAGCCTTTTGCTCTTTATGTAGCAAAGATTGGTCAGATGCTACAGTAAAAAGCACAGAAATTTCTTACATAAAATTCCTCAGGTATTTTGGCTGAATGTTTTCTCTTCCTGTGAATTTCTTAGAAAGTGCTTCCTTAAAAATAGCAAGTGGGGTTTTTTTAATATGGAGTAATTTATTTTGCTACTTGTTCCAAAGACACTAAATGCTGCTGCTTTGTTTTCAGAGTTTCACCACTGATTTTTGGAAAGATCATTAATGATGAGAAGAGTTTAGTCAGAAAGGTTACGAAATACAAAAATATTCCTCAAAGTACACACTGTAACACAACTCATTTTCTTAAATAACATCAACTTTCTACACGCAAATTTCTCACCACTTTGCCTTTAATGCCAGCAGGAGCACAGTTTCCTGTGCAGTGTCAGTCCCCATGTCAGAGGTTTTAAGTCAAAGTCCACGGTATCTGACAATACTAAGAAAAAAGACACTAGTTCCTCAGAAGCAGTCCTGTAGAAAGTTGGAAGCAATTTTGCTATTAGAAAATAAATTACAGAATTTATCATGCCCTTTCCCTAGACAGGGCATATGTATGGAAAAAGCAAATGTATGTGCCATAGATGAAAATCAATTAAAGCAAAATAGCAACAGAAGTCAGAACACCATTCTACTACAATGGGTCAGACAGAAACTGCCTTTCCAACAGTGTCTGGAAAGCTCGTAATTAGAGCGAAATGTCAAACATTGCACTTGAAAGCAGTAGGTGTGAGGTGGTCAGAACCAATAAAAAAGCATAAAATGTTAAATCACTGTAGCTCAACCTCAGAAATCCCAATTTATGCACCTGACAAACTTAGAGCTTTACAGAGTGCTTCTAATAGTGCTCAATATTTTGGCTATCTAATACTAGCATCCTGCTATTTCCAGGTGTGCGCAGCAGTTCAAAGGACAAATACATAAGGCACAGAAAGAAAGCAGAGACAGACACCTTAAGGGCAAGCTGCCTTTTTTATACTGCTGCCCGTAGCAAACCAATGCACAAGGGTTGTTTTTTTTTCTAATTTAGAGTTTGGGTTACTATCCTCTTAAGTCTGCTATGTTGCTTGATTTCAAACATACCACTTTTAATGCCTCTTCCCTTGACTTTTTGGGAGCTGGAGAGAATTTGGTCCTTTTCTTGTTTATTCTATGCATGAGTTAGCAGCATAACTTCATTACCATGTGTCAAGCAAACTGTGTGTCTGCACCACTGGGGTAGCAAGGGGCCAGCACCAGCATGCACACTGGATGATGCTCGCAGGGTATTTCTGACCAGGAGATAACGCACACTTGCCTCATGTGGTGTGAATGCATGGCCCAGTTGTTCTTCCAGCTTCAGCTACATTTCAAGGGAAATTAAAGTAAAACAATGATAAAGAAAAAAATTCAAAACTGTTCCAGATGACTTGCTGCCTGTAGGATATTCAAATTCCAAAAGCCAGGCTCAAAGCTTTGGCCAGACCCAGTGCTGTTAGTTCAAACACTGCAGCTTTTTTTCCGCTGGACAGATTTGTTGCCTTTCCCTCCATCTCATTTCTCTGCATCACCTGTTCTACTAAGTTTGCCCACTATGAAAAAAGTTCCTACTAAAGGGAGATCCTTCAGCAGCAGAACAAGAACTGCCTGAAATGGCCTGAAGTTATGCCAAGATTTTGCCAGTTCCTATCCTGCCCTGACCACAGCACTGCATCATGAGGTGTTGAGGCATTACTTAGAGTCACAGCTTCACAGCAGCTCCTGGGCTTGCAGTCACTTCAGCTGAAGTCTAGAGAAACTGCATCAGCCACAAGTGCTCTCATCCCTAACAGGAATTAAATCCTACTAAATCCCACAGGTCTTCCATTATGAATATGTGAGGTGAGGTGGTAAGGGTCTATAATTAGCCAGGCCATAGTCAAACCAGAAGGTAATGATTCCATCAGCAACACCCACTCCAGCTCTAAACTGTGACAGACTGTGACGTGATGTGTTAAACGAGAAAGCAACTAGTGAAAAAAAAAATCTCAAGCACATTCTTTGCAGAAGGGACCTCTCTTCTCCAAGCTGATCTACAGGGATAAGATCAAATGTCAGGCACTTTTAGTGACCAGCTACTTCTGGGCACATCCACACCAAGGTGACAGAGAAGCTGTGAAATGTGGCGCTGACTTCAGTATCTGGCCTTGCTGTTGCTACCTGAGGGCAGAGAAGGAGGTGAGGCTTGTCCACAGCCAGCAGCCAGTACCGTGGGAACCCACAGTACCCAAACAGAGAAACCAAAGAGAAACACCTCTTTAAAAGCTTGCTTTTCTTTAGAACCATTAAATATTCATCAGGCTGTCTAATTCAAAATCCTAAATGTCCTAACAGAAGGAAAAAATTCTGTGTTCCAGGGATGCTGTTCTTCCAGAAAATGTTTTGGCTATTTGAAGTCCATGTAGATTTTATTGGGTGAACAGGCACCAGGTTGAATTTGCTGTGACACTGTTCACACTGTCTGTTGGCTCAAGATGTCCCACTATGCCTGAAAAGCAGAACATGAAACTAGCATGTTGTGCAAACAGCAGCTCCAGTGAGTATGCTGCCCCGAAAACCTACTCACCACAATGCTGTGTTTTCAGATACCTTCCTTCAGGGTCCCTGCTAATGCAGATCCCACATGTAATGCACATGACAGGGGAGTAGCACACTGAACACTTGTACTGAAGAGCTAAACGGTCACAAAATAAAACTGCAGGTTGATGTGTCTTACACCACTGCATTTTGCAAAGGATCTATTTGATTAGAGTCACATCTTTGTCTTTGCCTTTTCCTGCTCTGCTGAACATGGCATCCTATCAACCTTACAGATACAAACCCTGCAGCATCTGCAGCACAGTCCTTGAGTGTGTGTTTCCTAATCCACCCCGTCCATTGCTTCTACAGGGTTATGGATACAGATCCAGAGTCACAGCAATCAGGTACCACTCCTCCCCAGGCTCCTTCTAGCCCTGCCCACTCTACACATGCGGACCCTCTCTTTTGGGGTGTCATCTTTGGCTTGCAAGAAAGGTGCTCCTACCCATCATCATGTCCATCCCGTGCCCTGGGTTACAAATTTTTATGTGTAAAACCCTGCACTGAAAGAACATCATTTGCATTGTGAAGTCAAACACATGGAGCAGCCAGAGCCATCTACACAGTTCCCCATCAGCAGGCAGCTGGTGTCCCTACTATACAAGGACCCCTGTGTTCCTGAAGGTTGCCAGCTTCTGCTGGCACCATGACAGTGCATCTCCTCAGGCCTCTCCACAGGCTTCTGCATGCAGCCTCCCTGAGCTTCTCTTCATGCTGCCCACACTCATCTCTCTGCAACGTTCACCATCGCTCTAGAACAAATAGATACATATCCTTTATATCATCCCATATTTCCCTCATGAAACTGATAAGGGTCTAGAGTGCCCAATTTTTTGCAGTTGCCAGCTTATCATCGACAATAGCATGCCCAGTTTCTTCCTTTCCTTTTGTAGTTCCTAGTTTTCATTCAATTTCCATATGCTTGGTAGCAGCAGTTCCAACAAAAGTCCAAGTCTTTCTCATTACACATGAAGTACTGGGAGCACTGTTCCCAATCCAGTCACATGATGATACATATCTCTTAATCCGTGTGCTCTAGTTGTGCTGTTTCCTCCCTGCTCAGCAACCTGAACAAGCCTCACACATAGGCAAGGACCAGTGGGGCACCATTAATTCTCCAGGGGTAGTGGCCCACACCACACTCTTTATACCTTCTGCATCATGTTTCTTCACCTTCTGTGTATCCATCCCTGCTTGAGGGACGCTAGCCCAAGTGGAGTCTACTGATCAGTAGACTTTGTTGGACCATACTGGCTACCGTGTGAACTCCTTGTATGTTGGAATGTGGCTTACTTCAAATTAGGCTATTCCATCTGAAAGTCCAAGTCCTGGCTGTTTTCAGCATTCACAATTCCACCCTTCATCAAGAGGATGATTACTGTGGGTACCACCTCTCCCCTGGTACATTTGGAGGGTTGACTGAGTGACTGTCACACCTACACTTACACATCTCTCAGATGGTGCCACTCTTAAAAAAGTCAAGTGAATGCTCACCACAACTGAAGTCAATTTTTTAAACCACTTTATTATGTAGAGGCGTAGTGATTTCTCCCCTTTTACAATTACAGCCACAATAAAGAGTGTATTTTTTGACAGTACTGCTTCACTTCATTTATCACTTATAAGACAGTGATTCAGTAGCAATAGTTCTACCTCCAAGGCTTATCCTTAAAAGGAATCAACTGTGTTTGAAATGCAGCTGACATGCTGGCCTATCTTGACACTTTCTCCCACCCCAAAAATTAACAGAGCTCCTGAGTATTTCAGATGTCAGATGTTATATTGATGCAGTTAACAGTGAGGTGTGAGGGTTTTCCAGGGAGAGATGGGTTTGGTGTTTTTATTAATTTCTGTGTATCTTTGAGATTAGGGTGAGTAGGAACTTCCCCAAGCCCAGAGGATCCCCACCAGCTGGTGTTGGTGTAAGGGCATCAACCTTAGGTGAGGTGGGTACACTGACCCTCTGGAAGCAAATACATCTTTGTTGCCACCAGGGAGCTGAAACTGGAATCACCATAAGCCCTGTGAGTCTCTGTGGCTGTTCCTAAACATCTTTACAAGGTGTGATTTAGTAATATAGAATCACAGAATGGTTTAGGTTGGAAGGGACCTTAAAGATCATCTAGTCCAACCTTTCTGCCATGGGCAAGGACACACCTTCCACTGGATCAGGTTGCTCAGAGTCCTGTCCAGTCTGACCTTGAACATTTTCAGTTAAGGAGCATCCACCACTTCTCAGGGCAACCTGTTCCAGTGTCTCACTACCCTCATTATAACAAATTTCTTGCTTACAGCCAATCTAAACCTACCTTCTTTCAGTTTAAAACTATTGCTTCTCGTCCTGTCACTACAGGACCTGGCATAAACTTTCTCACTGTCTTGCTTAAGCCTCTTTTACATATTTAAAAGTCTCCTTGGAGCCTTCCTCCTCCCGGCTGAACAGTCCTAGCTTTCCCAGTCTTTCATCAAATATTTGATTTAGGTTTTTCTCCTCTACTATTACTCCCATTCTTCAGTTTGAGTTAAAACTCAGTAAATTCAAACAAATAAGCAAATAAACAGAAGGTCAAACAGACCTCAAGTAACTGAAAATCCGCAAGAACTGCATTTGTTCAGAATTCCCCAATTCTGACTTATTTGGAGGAGCAATTCAATACTGCAGTTAATACTGTGTTTAACTTTGCACTTGTCCCTGGCAGTACAATAATACTACGATGTCTTTGAACACCTTGTGGACCACCCACAAGCAAGAGGAGCAGCAATCACATGGCCAGTAGAATGCCTTGGATGTGACGTTTCCTTGGGGATTTAGAGGACAATAAGAAAATAGCTTGTTGGTTAGTATTTTGACTGAAATAGGGTTTGATCTCTCAAACAAGTCTGCTCTGCTTGAGAGAGAGCTGTCTGCTCTGACGCAAAAGAGTAAAAAAACATCTAAGTAAAATGGGTTAGATGTTAAATACAGGAAATATCTGAAAAGAGCCATAAGGGTAGTTAAATATTTAGATTCCTTCTCACTTTTAAAGTGGATTTGACATATCCTCATGCAACAGCTCTGACTATGCTGAAGTACTCAAATATCCATTGCAAAGGTTGCTCTGGAAGAGTTTAAGATAAAAGAAAAAGGTCTGCTGAACACAACATCTTGATGGAAAGAAGAATGCAAAATCCCACGTTTCTTTTTAACTCTGCTTCTTCTCCTAGCAAAAAAACATACCTTTTGTATATGTACCCTTCAGCATCCCAGAAAATAGAGAGGGAATAATTACAAGGAAAAAAGTGGCTAATTGGGAGGTATTCTTTGTCCGTCGTACCCAGCACAACAAGTAAGATCCCTAAAAGACAGGCCAATGAATTTCCCTTTGCAATGAATGGGGGAAAAAGAATCTTTTAAAAACCTTTCAAAGTGATTATCAGCTTGGCTGCTGTTAGTGCCACCTTCCTATCCATTGTGGCTTCCACTCAGGCTTCCAGTCTTCCTCATCTTATAAACAGTGATAAAACAGTGTTATTTCATATTTCTGAAGCTGTTAATAGAGGCAAATAATTTTGCTGTGAAATTGGAGCGCAGCTATAAAGTTGCTGCCTCACTGCTTTGGATCTGAAAACACAGCTACATGACATGAACTTAACTTGGCTCTTTTATGGGATGTATTTGGAGCCTAGAAGTAAGTCCTGCTGAACGTGTGAAGGTTTGTTTGACTTTCAGGCCATTCTGGATCAGCTGTGTTAGCCAAGCCCTGGAGATTGTACCAGACTCAGGGGCATCTTGAGCTGTTTGATCCTGCCCACTTTTCCCCATTTAGCAGAGCTCTCCCAGCTGAGTTACCCATCAAAGTACAGAGGGGAGAAGAGTGAGGAGCTGACAGTGGCTTTCTTCCCTTTCAGACAATACTGAATCATCACTCACATGAAAGAGCAAGATAGGACTTCTCAGTGATGTTGATGTAATTTTCTATGACAGGCAGAATTAAAGATCTTAACCAAATCCTGTTGTTAAAGAGATTAGTTACAGAAAACAAGCAAACAAACGAACGAACGAACGAACAAACAAAAGAGTCTGTTTCCAGTATTCATATTTCAAAATAGATCTTGGAAAAATTATGAGAATTGAGAAGAAAGAAGCAAGAGCTATTCAGAATTGTGGAAAAGTGTATTGCAGAGTGAGAGACTTTGGACACGATTCAGGAGGATTGGCTGAGCTGCCTGAATTGCTGCCACTAGAAGAGAGCTCTTTCCTTCAGCTCATGTACTGTTCTCATCAGAACAAAAAAAAAGAGCAGTTTTGCTGCTGGATAAGTGAGTGCATCCAGTTCTCCAGCAGATCAGCAGATATGAGGACACCTTTAAAAGTATCCCTGTTGTGGTCTTCAGCTACTTGCAGAGTCAACTGCTTTTACAAAAATGCCCGCTGGGGCTGAAAAACTGAATCTAAAGAAATTTCAGACTGTGTTCAAGGTACGTTTTATTAACAGTGCATGAAGTAACTGTTAGGTTTTACCTGGGTCTGCAGCAGATTCTTCATCACCTGAGTCTTAAAAGCTGGACCTTCTAAAAGATACTCTATTAGCTAAAAATGAAGCTACAAGCTTTACGTAGAGATGGCAAGACAAGGTTCTGGTTTCTTTCACACTGATCACGTAGTCTAAGTTTTTGTATAGTAACTTATTCTGGTCTTAAATATATGAAATGGTGAATAGCCCCAGAACTAAGGCCAAATCCTAAAACAGGTATCGCATTCATGACTGTCTAGGGTTTCATGCCAGAGGTGGATGAAGCTTATTAGAGACTGGAGTCACAGCTAGGTCCTGTTCAT
The DNA here is from genome assembly GCA_025345505.1 of Todiramphus chloris collaris. Classification (NCBI taxonomy): domain Eukaryota; kingdom Metazoa; phylum Chordata; class Aves; order Coraciiformes; family Alcedinidae; genus Todiramphus; species Todiramphus chloris. The sequence goes on along the minus strand of JANVCC010000010.1, from coordinate 35,608,914 downwards.
ACACCAACATCTGCTCCATAGGAGGCACGATATGACTGTAGCTAGTGACAAAGCAGAGAACTCAAGACCGTGACAAACTCCAAAATGTATCATTTCAGAAGAGCTGTGGCTTTTTTATTTCCTTCCTTGCTTCTGAAGTACACTTTTCACTGTCCCATGGCAATTGTTTCTCCTCACCCTGTTGTTATGTGAGAAGTGGGATTTTTAAAAGCCATTGTGAAGGAGTTTTGAGAAAAATGTCAAAAATTCACACCTTCTAAATATCAGGAACAGAGAAAAGTTCATAGGAAGGATAAAGAATAGCAGCATGCCTGTGACACAATCCTTTGTAGAGACATCTACTTGCAAAAGCCCCACAGCAGAATGAATGTCTCAGTATATTTTAAATGAAGTGTTTTCACAGATACAGTCACAGTCGTGTGACCTTCATGTTTCTGGGTACCAAATGTGGGTCACAATAGATTATATGATTGCTCCTGCATACCTTGGCATGTTGGATTTTCCAGTCCTGGACAAATTCCACTCTGGACAAGTGTTGCATTCATTTGCTGGCAGATGGTTCAAGGGTTCTTTTTGTACAAGTGACAGCTGAAAAGCATTAAAATGTACAGTAAATCATTTAACTGGAGCATAGAATGTGTGAACACCGAACCACAAGCTCTGACAGAAGAACATCAGAATTTATTTTGTGTTTTGAACAGTTTTAACATTAATGGTCCAGTTTAACCACATATAACAGGCATAATCTATTCAGTTTTCATCAAGGTCTTCAACTGGATACTGTATACCTCTGTGGTGGTTTCCTCTAATTATTTGAGGTTTCTTATTTGGGAATTCTGTTGTTAAAATTAATTTTATCCTCTTGAAAGGTGACAGAATGCTAGCCAGGGAAGACAAAGCCTGTCCGTACCACAGTTCAGCAGAGGCAGTAACAAACCTCACACACTTGCCTCAATTCCACCATGCAGGAATGAAGGATGAAAAAAGACAATCTGTGATGAAGAGAAAAAAACCAGTTCTTCACACTCATGCTTGAATTGTCCAGATCTTGGGATGGGTCTGCTTTTTTTCTTCTGGGTTTCAAGAAATGCTTGCTTCTCAAAGTGACCAAACTGCTGCTTTTGACAATTTTATTTAAATAACAATATATTCTTAAGAGGGAAAAATGCTGGTTTTGACCAAACAGCTATTTCATCAAAAACTCCAAAGTTACTCTATCCGTAAAGTATCCTCGTCCAACATCCACTCAGTTTGGCTTAGTATAAACTCAAAAAAGCAAGCCATATTCCAAAGTCAAAGGGGACCAAGCCAAGGAGAAAGACAAAGGCTGAAGGAAAGTGAACTCTGGGCAGACAGAAGACAGCTGTTAAATGGAGACCTGCTGCAGCCATCCATGGAGCTGTGAGCAGATGCCACACTGGCAAGAGGTACAACAGGCACTTGCTGATTTACCCTGGCACTGAAATGCCCATTAGTTATTACAACCACTAACAGCTTTGCACCCAAATTCAGTCCAGCTTTTCATTTGCACAGCCATCAGAGAGAAAGCCTTGGTTTGTGGGGAAATTGGTGTGTTGTAGCCAGTCTAGGCCTTGGAAAGAGGTGATGTCATCGATGCTGGAGCATCCAGTCCCCTGCTTGCCCACCAAGCTGGACTCCCCAGGACCTCAGGTTGCATCAGGAGATACTGCTCTCATAAATGGCCAGTGCTCTGCAGAGGTATCACTTTCAGTCCAGAAAAGGTGCTCAAGACCACCTGACTACCTATCTCCTCCACTGGCCTTGTCCTTCCAGACATCTGACCATTTCTTGGCTGCAGCTTCTGAGTAGACAGAGCTCATTCACAGTCACTGAGGTACCAAACCACTGGGCTTAGTGACATTAGAAACCAACTCCCAAACTATAACAAAACCCACAGAAACTATATGTCCCCAAGATACCACCAGAAGAGAGAGCCTCATGGCCACAACAGTGCCAACATGACCCTACTCTGAGGGCCCTGAGTCTCTGCTGTCATCTTCACCTTCTCCACCTTCTCTGGCAGATGGACCCATTAGTACAGCACAGTAAGTGGAGGCCTTAGTTCTACATTACCATTCATTTCACCATAGCCAGGACACATATATCACCATTGTTGCTTCCAGTATCTATCTTCCAATGGACAGACAGTCAGTCCCACTGTGCTCCCAGTGCTCACTGGGTGACAGCTGCAGCAGTACTGGACTCTGCAGCAGTCCTGACCCTAGGAAAGACACTCAAGTGCTGCCATATTGCAGAGCAGGGGAGCAGAAGGACTCGATGTGTGTGCATCTTTGGTCCTGCGAGGGACTGCCAAGCCACCCCGCTGCCATTCGGGGCTCCCGCGATGGTGGAGTTTCAGCCTTTTCAACTTCCAGCAGTTTGGATGCCTCCCGTGTTTGAAGCTGCTGGAACAACATCAAACAGCCACAAGCAAAGAATGCCGCTGAAGGATTTATTCAGCCTGGCTATGAGTGTTGCTGATGGGAGAGAAGGGAACAACAAAGATTTCTCAGCCACCATTGTGATCTACCCATTTAAGAATATTAAAAAAAAAAATAAAAAAAGAAAGGCTCCTTTCACTATCAAAACCATTTGGCTGAGCATTTTACTGCAGACCCTGAGCAAGTTCCAAATTGCCTGGCTTACATAAATACCTCTACCACCAGTGGGCCTTTGCAGAAGGAAAATGTTTATAATTGAGTAGTAAACCTTACTAAGTGACAATCATGAGGTACAACGTATTTTTAAAAAGCCAAGTGTCCAACTTTTGAATTGAAAACCCACAACAACTGGAAATATGAATTCCAAAACAGTAAGTAGATTAAAACATTACTGGAAGTAAATTAGTTTCACATTGGTACAGTAATACATCTATGTACAAAAGGTAATAACTTGTAGCATTTTTCTACTTAGGGAAGCTGATTTCTAATAACAGTAATTTTTCTTAGTTCCTTTTCTTTTTCCTATACTGTATTCCAGATTTAAGACCATCACTCCGATATATTTTTATCTTTATGTTATGTTTAGTGGATTAAAGGGACTTTTAGTGGAGTAAAGAGAGAGTAAAAGCCTGGTCCACAAACACATGTTCATTAGCTAAATATACCCGTTTTAAAAACTAGTTTGTGCATTAAACCAGTATAACTTCCCCTTCTCTCTTCCTAGCTAATGCCAGTTACATGTCCTTAAACTGGGCATTTCTGCTACCTTTTCACACTGAACAGGAGCCGTCCAGGGTGAGCCTACCAGGTATTGGTATTGCATCTCCTTTAGCAGTGTGTCCCAGTACCAAGTTTAAGCAATACTCAGCTTTTTCCCTTCCTTGTTTTTATTTTCTTTTTGCTGCCATTAAAATGAGTGCACCTAAAGGGAAGGTATAGAGAAGGTGGAGCTGGACTCTTCCAGGAAGTGTACAGCAAAACAAAAAGAAGCAGCAGACATAAGCTGCAACAAAGCATATTCCAATTCAGTAAAAGGGTAAAAAAATTATTTACCATGGGGATGGTCAAACACTGGACCAGATGTTCAGGGAAGTTGTGGAGTCTCCATCCCTGGGGATGTTCACATTTACACAGACACAGCCCTGTGTAGGCTGATGCAGCTCCCAGCTGGCCCTGCTCTGAGCAGGGGTTAGAATCAGGTGGTCTTCTGAGGTGCCTCCCAACCTGAACTACAATTCTGTAATGGCCCTTAATGAAAGGAGACAGAGAGGCACGTCTGGGATCTGTAATAAGATCACAGCCAGGTATGCACAGTACCTGCTGTCTATGTGCTAGTTCCACACGTCATGTGGAGGTAGGTTTGAGACAACAGATAAAAACATCCATGTCAGACAAGTTAGACAGGAGTGATTCCTTCAGACTTGTTTTGTTTTTTAAAGAAACATCACAGCTCTGTTCCATTCTTGGGATGCACAAGTGTGATCTGTAATGCGCAAAACAAAACTTTTTTCCCATATCTGTACCTGAAGACATCTAGAATTTGAAACAATTTAACCCCTTGGATGTGTAAGCCTAAAAGACATTCTTTACTGAATACCTTTGTGTTTATAAGCAGGGTTAAAAGTTTAAGGCACAACTGATCATGATTTGACATGTTCTGCAATAGTCATAATTTCACCTGTCATTATGACCTGATTCACACATGGCCATACTTTGCCAAGGCCATAATCCTTGGAACTGCAGTTTGCTCAGTCTGTTACCATCTGGGTCAGAGCAGGACAAGTAACAAAGTGGATAGGGACAAGACCGAGTTTACACAGTAGAGCTAAAAAAATGCCTATTTAGTGTTTAAACACTTAAATTTTGTTCAAAAAAGGGATAGGAGAAATCCAGAGTTGCTGGCTTGGCATTTTGTTCCCCATCAGCACTGAAAGAAATGCCCAGGCATGACCATCCTTGGAAGAGCAGCAACAAGGTGATGAGAAGACAGACAGGAACCTGAAATACCACCCCAAACCCTCCTGCCTTTCCCTCTGACTGGTGGCCACTTACCTCTCATTTCCCCATGCAGCACACAAAGCAAATATCCTCTCCCTGCAGTGCTTTCTTTCTGCCTGGTGAGAGCCACAGTACTAAAATACCTAAGTTTCAGTTAGTATTTCATACTGGTTTGGAAATATGTTAGGGTGTTTTGTGTGTATATTATAAATACCTCCCACTGCAATTAGTTTCTGCTACTGGGAAAGGAACAGGCTGCATCAATATTGCTTTTCTGATGAAGTGCTGCTGTAGTTTCAGTTCATCCTACAAATGTGGCATTGTCTCCTGAAATTACATTACTAATTACAGCTAATACACACAAGCCCAGATGAATGCAACTTTGATCCGAGTAGCACCCCTACGCAATCCCTCTGGCATGCAAATGGCAATTAAACAACAGGGCTCAAGTACAGCCTGAAAGCAAAGATGTAATTTATTTAGTGCCCCTAGACTAAACAAGGTGCTTATGCCAGTGCCAGATTATGACTGACTGAGATGTACTCACAAAATATGTCCCACTGAGAATGTGTGACAAAGTGCAATTATTACTAGTCCAGTT
>JANVCC010000010.1:35582360-35598589 GCA_025345505.1 Todiramphus chloris collaris | reverse complement strand
GGAAGGGAAGGGAAGGGAAGGGAAGGGAAGGGAAGGGAAGGGAAGGGGAAAGGAAAAAGGGAAGGAACCTTCGTCAGTGGCTCTTGCTGCTAGAATGCAGCAGAGAGAAGATGCGTTCCTTGCACAGGGCTTTAATGAGGTTGAAACATCTAATAGTGGCAGCAGTGCTTCTTCCACAAGTAATGATAAATTTTGAAGGTGTGGCATCTCTACCTTTCTGTCAATGACTGTGAGGGTTGTTTTTTTTCACCTTTGCAAACCTAACATTACTTTTTCTAGCCACAGTTGCTGACTCAGCGCAGTAGCTAAGCATTAGCGTCTGGCATGAAGGCGCTGGGAACAAGAAGATGCACCCATTTGGTCTGTTTATTTTGAACACTTCCTCATTATTGTTGTTTTTGTGGGTTCAAGTACTGTAGGCCTGTCAGGAGATAAAGAGGCCTTTCCTGGCTGCTGAAGCCAGTCTTCAACATCTGCCCTGTCCAGAGGGAAGGAAAGCTATGTTAAAGGAAGAAAAAAAAGCCACCACAATTGTTAGCTATTTGCTGGTATGTTTAGGCAATGAGATCAGAGTGGTCAAGCTGAAGAAAAGCTTGCTCAGTTCTGATTAAGAGAACCAAAAAGCTTCTGGCAGATAGGTTTTCATCTTACAGTAAATCAAAGGACTCTCTCATGAACAAAGCCCTTTTCATATTTTACAAACCATAAAACACTCCAGTGGGTGTTTACTTGTAAATGACAAAAGGAACGACATGCAGATTTTGCAGTACATTGGAAAACACTAGTCAGAAGTAAGTTTATATTTAAAAGCAGTTATTGTAAACTCGATTGTATAACATGCTGATCTTTAACAGCAAACATCTGCTTATTCCTCTCAGACATTTATTTTCCCACTTTTCTTCTAACAAAATGTTTTGAATACTGGGTAACGAAAGCATCTCCATGCCGTGTTCAATCTGGAAGAACATAAAGTCAATGTGTGAGCATTTTCCAGGGACATTGCATGAAAGTTCATGTGGTTTTACTACCAACAATTTACCCCAGAGCTGAGAGATGTGTCTGCAACACAGCACAGGTAAACGGAGCTAAATTTTCATGTCTGTGCTTCAAAAGCTATTCTTTAAACCATTTCAAGTTGCCTGTAACCTTCGGAATATTATCTATAATGGAAAATGATGAAAAGCATTTACTTCCAGACCCGATTCCCTAACACTGAAATTCAACAGCACACATTGATTGCAGGCAAAAGTTACCAGCCAGGACGTGCAAAGGAAAGACATTGTCACTAGGTTGCATTTCTGAAGATCAAAGGTTTAAATGTCCATATTGGCAAGTGCTCTTGTCACCTCCTATGATGTTGATGGCAGGTTCGAAACTCTAATTAATCTGACAAGCCCCACTGAAACCTGGAAAATAGAGCAAGGAACAAGTAGGGCTCTTCCATCCCATAAGCAGGTCAAGAACCTGGAGCTATCTATCTGGAGGGTGTAACTGTGGTGTCTTTACATTAAAAACAAACAAACAAATAAACATAAACAAACTTTAGGAAAATTGCCCTCTTCAAATAGTACTCAGAATCACAGAATCACTATGGTTGGAAAAGACCTTAAAGATCATCAAGTCCAACCATTACCTAACTCTGACAGGGCCACTTCTTCACCATTTCCTTTAGCACCATATCTATACAGCTTTTAAATACATCCAGAGATGGTGATTCCACCGCTTCCCTGGGCAGATTGCTCCAGTCTTTGATAACCCTTTCAGTATAGAAGTTTTTCCTATTGTCCAACCTAAACCTCCCCTGGAGTAACTTGATGCTATTTCCTCTCGTTCTGTCAGTTGTGACTTGTGAGAAGAGACCAATGCCCACCTCTCTACAGCCTCCTTTCAGGGTGTTTTAGAGAGCGAGAAGGTCTCCCTTCAGCCTTCTTTCCTCCAGGCTAAACAACCACAGCTCCCTCAGCCACTCCTCATAAGACTTACTCTGAAGACCCTTCACCACCTTCGTTGTACTCCTTTGGACATGCTCCAGCCCCTCGATGTCTCTCTTACACTGTGGTGCCCAAAATTGAACACAGTACTCAAGCTGTGCAGAGCACAGTGGGACAATCACTGCTCTGGTCCTGCTGGTCCCACTATTCCTGATACGAGCCAGGATGCAATTGGCCTTCTTGGCCACCTAGGCACACTGCTGGCTCCTGTTCATCTGGTTGTCAACCAATATCCCCAGGTCCCTTTCCGCTGAGCAGCTTTCCAGCCACTCCTCCCCAAGCCTGTAGCATTGCCTGGGCTTGCTGTGGCCCAAGTACAGAACTCAGAACTTGGCCTTGTTGAAGCCCATATGACTGGCCTCAGCCCATCGATCCAGCCTGTACAGGTGCCTCTGAAGAAGCTTCCTATGCTCAAGCAGCTCAACATTCCCACCCAACTTGGTGTCGTCTGCAAACTTACTGGGTGTGCTCTCAATCTCCTTGTCAAGGTCATTGATAAGGGTACTAAACAGGAGTGGCCCCAGCACTGAGCCCTGCGGAACACCACTTGTGACCAGTCACCAACTGAATTTATTCCCATTCACCACCACTCTCTGTGCCCGACCATCCAGACAGTGTTTGACCCAGCAGAGTGTGCACCCATCCCAGCCATGAGCAGCCAGTTTTTCATGAGGATGCTGTGGGGAACAGTATCAAAGGCTTTGCTGAAGTCCAGGCAAACAACATCCACAGCCTTTCCCTCATCCGCCAAATGGGTCACCTTGCCACAGAAGGAGATGAGGTTTGTTAAGCAAGATCTGCCCTTCATGAACCTGTGCAGACTGGGCCTGATTGCCTGGTTGTCCTGGAAATGATGTGTTATGGCACTCCAGATGATTTGTTCCACGACCTTCCCTGGCAGTGAGGTCAGACTGATAGGTCTGTAGTTCCCTGAATCCCCCTTTTGGGCCTTCTAATAGATGGGCATCACATTTGCTAATCTCCAGTCTGTTGGGACCTCCCCAGTTAGCCAGGACTGCTGGTAGTGGCTTAGTGAGCATATCCACCAGCTCCTTCAGTACTTTTGTGTGTAACACATCTGGTCCTATAGACTTGTGTATGTTTAGGTGGTGCGGCAGGTCACTAACTATTTCCTCTTGTTTTTTCTTCCCACTTGACCCCTTTACCAACCATTCCTGATCTCAGCAGGATGTATTCAGGCTGTGTTAGGACTAAGGTACAGTGTTGTTCAGAAGGGAAACTGCAGCAGCTCTTCAGCAGCTGTGGGAGCTGGGAATATAAGAAAAGCAACATGTTTGTTCCCCGAGGGAGGAGGAGGTCCTTTGTGTTACTCAACAGCAACGTGAATGCATAAGTAGATGTCACGGCCAGGGAAGGCCATTCCAACTGCCAGCTGCAGGAATGGCTGCAGGCAGGGCTCTCCACAGCTCAGTGCCCTGGGCCAGGTTGGTTTGGGCACCACACTGAAAATAAGAAAACAGGGCCATCCCTACTGACTTATCCCTGAGGGAGAAGAGAAGGAACAGGTGTGACTGTAGTCAATAGATGGTAGGACTCATCTCACTTGATGCTAGGCAGCAAGTTAAATTTATTCTGGCTGCCTCATGCTTCCTCTCTCATCAGCAGAGCCCGCTGCTGTAAGAACTGTTCTGTATGTTTGTTTTTTTAGGATGTGAAGAATCATGCTCTGGAAATGCCTGTTTCTCTCCTTTAGTTAGAGATAGCGTCTAGAAGTCTGTCTCGGCTACAAACATCTACACTAGGCAAATGAGATCCTTCTGAAACAAATGGTCAGGAAGAGCAAGCTCAAAGTGTTTGGGTGACTTGGCAAGGAACCTAACCATAGCCCTCCAGCAGGTATGAATCATGTGGCTGGGGAGGGCTCAAATATTTCTGGGAAACAACATGTTTTGGGTTTCACTTAAAAATAAATAGTAAGAGAGTCATTAAGAAATGCTCTGGTCTGCATCATCAGTGGTGTGTATCATGTCATTCACACTGGCAGTTCCATTTTCTAATGGTGTGTGGTGGGTTGACACAGGCTGGATGCCAGGTGCCCACCAAAGCCGCTGTATCCTTCCCCCTCCTCAGCTGGACAGAGGAGAGAAAATATAACTAAAGGCTCATGGGTCAAGATAGGACATGGAGAGATCACTCACCAACTATCATCACAGGCAAAACAGACTCAACTTGGGGAAATTTATTTAATTTTTTACTAATCAAATCAAAGTACAGTAATAAAAATAAAACCAAAATCTTAAAACACCACCCCTCCACCCCACCCCCCTTCTTCCTGGGCTTAACTTTAATCCCAAATTCTCTCCCCCCCCTGGGGTGCAGGTGGATAGTTAATGGGGACTGACATCGGTTCATAAAATGTTCTCTCTGCTGCTCCTTCCTCATCAAAAGGGAAAGACTCCTCATGCTCTTTCCTTGCTCCATCATGGGGTCCCTCCCATGGGTGACAGTCTTCCATGAACTTATTCAATGTGAATCCTTCCCACAGGCTGCAGATCTTCACAACTGCTGCTCCAATGTGTGTCCCTTTCATGAGGTGTAGTCCTTAAGAAACAGACTGCTCCAGCGTGGATCCTCCACAAGGCCACAAGTCCTGCCAGCAAACCTACTCCAGCATGGGCTCTGCTCTCCATGGGCCCACAGGTCCTGACAGGAGGCTGCTCCAGCACAGGTTCACAGACTCCTTCAGGCCTCCACCTGCTCTGGCATGGGTCCTCTATGGGCTGCAGGTGGATATCTGCTCCACCGTTAACCTTCATGGGCTGCAGGGGGACAGCCTGATTCACCATGCTCTTCACCATGGGCTGCAGGGGAAAACCTGCTCAGGCATCTCCTCCTCCTCCATCTTCACTGATCTTGGTGTCTGCAAATTTGTTTCTCACACATTCTCTCTTCTCTCTCCTGGCTTCAGTTGCTGTTGCAGTTTCCCCCAACCTTCTTAAAAATGCTATCACACAAGGGTGCTACCAGCCATCACTGATGGTCTTGGCCTTGGCCAATGGCAGGTCCATCTTGGAGACAGCTGGCATTGGCTTTATTGGATGCAGGAGAAGCTTCTAGCAGCTTCTTACAGAAACCATCCCTGAAGCACCCCTGCTGTCAAAACCTTTCCATACAAACACGATATATGGAGACATGGAATGGTACAAATAGTGGAGGAGGTGTAAAAAGGCAAAAGGACTGACGGAAGGACAGGTCTGGTAGCTGCTGGTGTGCATGCTAGATGAGGAAGGAGAATACTCTTGGATAGGGCCCTGGAGAAGGGGGCTTCCACTTTGTCCCAGCAGCTGCCTAAATGGCATTTCACTTAAAAGCAGCTAGGTGAGCAGGATGGTGGACAGAAAGCATCCTGCTTGATGGCATTTTCCTGGAGCACTGCACTGTCAAGGGGAGGAAAGAGGAGCCACAGGATGATGGGAGAAAGATTAAATAAGGAGGGAAAGGACTTTTCTTTTCTCCTACAAGCACTATAGCTGGGAGAGTTTCTCCTCTCCTCTTCAAGACAAGGATCATAGAAGGGCTGCATCCTGCAAGTGCCCTGTTTTGCTTTCACCTGCTCACACATCAAAATCTCTGGCCTTTGGAAAGTGTGGATTCCTCAGGATGCAGGAAGGCATATTTTGCAAATCTAACTAGGCATTTATTTTCCACTGCCTGCCTGCATATTTAGCTTCATAGCATCTTTAAAAACATGACCCCACAGGAATTAAATCTTTTTTTTTAGGGCTTAATATCTTGCCATTTTGCTAGATGGAATCATTTGATACTAACTTATGTGCCCAGAGCTGTGACAATATTGAAGTTAAGAGGTGAAATACCAAGCTAAGGAGATTTATTTTTATTTCAAAGAAGTCATGCCACTGAAATCTATCATCCAAAACTGGAACTAAGGAAAATTCTAGAAGGGCAGAAAAAGTTCTGTCCTTCTATAGAACACCCTCTACTCTTTCACACATAATTTTTTGATCAGAGCTCCTTTTGAAAAAAAACATGGCAGGCTTCCAGTAGGATAAATGCACCTGTTCCTTGAAATTTAGAGATAACCACACACCAGAATCTCAATTATTGAGGGCTGATGAAGCCCTCACATCACCCCTGAAGCTCATATCAGATGAAAGTAAGCAACCTTTTTGAAAATCTTGACCATATTTATCCCCTAAACTTCAGACACAGTTACCTGGAAGCCAGTTAACACTAGGTGGAGTCATGGTAAAGCAAAATCAAGAAGCAGCACCTGGGGGTGTTATGACAAGATTTTGCTGCATAGTCTGGGAGGACAGTTTTTCATCCCTTAATAGATACGGACAACTTCTAGAGACAATTGGGCATTTAATTTCCTGTAGAAATTGGTGAAGTTACACGTCTAAACACACATGTGGACCTGGCACAGAAATATATGAAGAATGTCCTCATCTGGGTAAAAATCCTGAGGGTCTCCAGTAGGTTATAAAGCATCCTCAGGCTTACTAAGCTGATGCTGTGCACTGCACTGGCCTTTACTCAACCCCCCACCAGGAAACTTTAAGACAAGGGTGATGCCACCTCTTTCTAAATAAAGAGGACAAATGTCCTTCTGACTGGCAAATATGACAAAGTCTGAAGGTATTACAAGCCATAAAAGCAAACCTGAGTAACCTAAGTTAGATACCTCCACTGGAGCAACCTCCGTATGCTGTCTAACACATTTATTCTTCTAACAGCCCTTCTGAAATTGAAAACCACCTTATTATTGCCATTTATGCAGACAAGACCAGGCAAAGGGGCTTCCTGAAATACCGACTCTTGAGACAGCATGTGAAGAGCCTGGTCCCCCTTGGCACCCTCTCTAGTCAGCGAGCAGAAGACACTTGAACTAATCTTGGTGTTTGCTAGTATCTGCATCTCTTCACCAGCAATGCTGGGGGTGGACAAGAAACTGCTTGAATTAACACTAGAAATTTATTGGGTTTCAGCTTCCCCTCTGTTGAATTTAATTCAGGCCAGATTCCATGGCAAATCACTCAGGCAATGTGCAGCTAAATTTAGGCAGCACCTTAACTGCTGAGCCATTCTTGCTTCCTAGAGAGAACCTCACCCAGAGCAATACGAATGTAAAGCGACAGGGTTCACTAAAGCTGCACTTTTTCTTTGGAGTCAAAACCAGGACATATCTAGAGTTGTTTCTCAAGGAATTCCATTTCTCTTAGCTCTAACTTTGCATCACAGAGAAATCTACCATAGGGCACAGGAGATGCAAACTTAATCTGTACAAGTTTTTCAGACCTAATTTCTATGAGTAATGTCAGCTGTTATTTCTAATGTTTTTTGATGACACTAAACCTGGAGATTTTCCTATTCCCAGCAGTCTTCTCAGTTGCCAGTATGTTTTTAAGACTCAATGATAACCAAATATATATAAACCTTATCCCTGACTGGATGGATATTCTTAATCTAACAACAGTTCCCACTGATGTCTCTGAATGTCTGTGTTGATCAGTAAGACTGGAAACTGCTAAGCAGATGATGTGGCTGGCCTGAAATATAACTCTGATCCTGCCATTCACGTTACTGTGCTTGTGCCCTTATCTTGCGCAGTCTTAACAGACAGGTATCTGAGCTCATCCAAGGGTATTATTGTAGGTTTAAGATTTAAATATCTACTTTATCTGTGGTGCCCAAGCTGAGACTGGACTGTGTCAAGTGAGGTACTGTTGCTGTTTACCAGGAGCAGAGTGATGCAACAACATGACAACTCAGCAAGAGAGAGTTTACTAATCTATAACCCCACCCTATATACCTCAGCCCCATAAAGCAATTGGTCAGTGATTGGCTAAAGTCCTAACTGTGAGAACCTGGGAAAATCCCTCTGCTAGCAGCTTTTCAGCATCCATAATGAACTGATGTCTGAAGTCCATGGCAGCATACACTGAACCTGAAAAAATGTGAAATAGCTTCCTTCTGCCTCATGCAGCCCACAGAAAGCACTCTATGGGGAAAGTTTTACACCTGGCTCTCATCTTGACATAGCCAACATGCAAATAGGGTACCTAACTAAACTGAAGTTAAGTGGTCTACACTCATCAATTTAGATGGAGCGAGTAAAACCCTTTTCAGATGAAGGTATGCACGATCCCAACCAACAAAGGTCTTTGTCTTTGCAGAGTGACCCACTTCATGTCCTCCTCTATGAGGAAGCAGCTCAGAAGTCCTTTTTTTCTGCTGCATTCTGATGTCTTCTTCCATCTGTGCCATACTGGTGCATGATCCTGAGTGCTCTCCCTTCTTCCACAACATACAGGATTCGTCTGCAGTACTAACACAGTAAGACTACTGTGGCATTAGCACAAGTTATTTGTTGCTACTTGTTATGAAAAAAGTCCGGTAGCTAAACATAGCTTGAAAGTTTGAAGAACAACTTGTTTGTGAATAGAGAGAAATGTCAATATGTAAACAAAGAACAGGATAAAATATGTGATCACAAAAGTTAATTCTAAAAAAGCTTTTTGCTCTTGCTCAACTTTCTAGGTGACCACCAGATTGAAGAGTACATGTTGTAACATTTAGCAAACACACACTGGGGATGGAGAAGGTTTTCCATTTGTTTGTTCTGTCTGTTAAAATTATACTGTGGTTTCTGAATCATAAATCTTGGAGTAGAGCTGGAGCTGCATTAGCTGTACTATATAACTTCCCTCCTGCACATAAATTCCCTTTAATCCATTTGTACCCTATCACAGAGTTAATGTGTCCACCTGCATGTTCTCCAGTTGGTAAACACAGAGCAGGTGAAATCAGGAGGAAATTTAAATGAGATCAAAAGATATGTTCAAAAGAAGGGCTTAAGCCATCTGGAATCTCTCAGAACTGCCAGCCACACGAACAAGACCCGCTGGGATCCTAAGTGGAATTTCTTGCTCCTGGAGCTGGAGGAGGTTCAAATGAATAGTGGGCTAACAGTTGGCATTCTCTTTGTGAGGAGGGTCGCTGTTCAGAGAGGTGAGGTCAGGTGCACAATTCAAGGATGCCCAGATTCAGCCCCTGAAATGTTGCTGCTTTTGTTTAGGGAGCTATTCAATACAGAAAAAAAATTAAAAAATAAATAAATTGAGCACTCCTTCTTTTCCCTTTGTTCCTTAACATACTTTAACTTGTCCTACATCTTTCTTTAACTGAAGCAGAACAAATCTAGGAAGGCCACAGGAAAATTTCTTTGGCTTTTTGTTTGGAAAGTCTTTATTTAAAAGAAATAAAATAAACAAAATAAACCCCAAGCCTTTGATTTCAGAGAAACTGGTCTGGATACATGGTAACTAGAGAAGCTATGGACTGCCCTGCTATGATTGGAATAATGTGTGCAATTCCATGACAGAATGGACAGGATTAGAAATCTAAAGTAAATAAATATGCATCTTTAGTACTAAAGTCAAAACTGCAATTACCGGGAGCCATGTACTTCAAACAAATATCCAAAAACATTTACATATCACGAAGCATCACTGTGCTCCTCTTCTCCTCTCCCCAAGCTTTCAAAACAGGGTTGTCAGAGGGATTCTTAATGCAATGTATTTAACACATTCAGAAATTGCTCCAGCTTTATCGTTTAGGTAAACCGAATATCTCGAACTTTGTCTTGAACACTGCATGCACTTGGTAAGATGCTCTCCAGAGAAACAGGGGCACTTCATCGCAGAAGCTACATGTATTTCATGGGGTCGTTTTTTGTTCTGGGGAAGGAGCAGGACAGTTCTCAGAAGTCTTGGGTAGAAGAGGAGTTGGCTGTTCCTGATGGGTTGCCAAGGGATCGCAATGGGATTTTCAAGCATGTTTGTCTTTTTATCTAGCTGCTGAGACACCCCAAATCTAAGACAGATCTTAGGCACTTCTATGCTGAATTTTAACTATATCTGAGTGGACCTGAATTTGCCCTAAAATTTATCCCTCTCTTGTGCTGCCTGGAAACAACACACTTCCCCCTCCATCCTCCAGATGCCTTTCATAGAAATAATCCAAGGTGGTATATGTCTAGACTATGACCAGGAGAGGCACAGCTAGGTCTGTAGCTGTTCATCCAGTGTCTACAAGACCTACCACAGTTCTTGGTGATGGTGACACATGGTAAATGGAAAAACAAACACTGTGCTCCAAAAGGCAACACAGAGCACAGAGGCAACATGACAGTGTAGACATGCAGAACACGGTCCTGAAATGAAGGTCTGCAGCCTTCTCCTGAGGAGAGTGTAGATGTAGTCTTTTGTCTGTATTTATTTTGGCCGCAGTATATAAAGGCTGCTATTTGCATGGGATATTAGAAAATATTTCATTATAATGGTGTCTCTGAAGTAGAGACCACATTTTGGAAGAGCTCATAAAGCAAAGCAAAGTAAATGTCTCCAGGAGAGACTTAAGTACACACGTTTCTATAATAACTGAAGCCCACGATAACCTGTGTGTGCTGAGCGGCATTTCATAGCCTAGGAAGTAATAATTTCAGTTTTAGAAACTCAGAAAGGTTGTATCAACTACACACATTCCTAGGAAACAGATACCTTCCTCTTCAGAATGCATGTTATAAATCCAGCTAGACTTTCACCAGAGCACACGAATATATACTTTAGCAGCAGACTAAATTAAAAAAAATCCCCCCCCAAAAAAAAACCTTGCTGCTTTAAATGCCTTCTGTTATGCTGGACTCTTTTTTGGTTTTAAATAGAAAAGCTATATGCACTGGTGATGTTCAGCTGGAAGTTCAGAATTTGTCTTGCTGAAAACAAAGAACTTCCTAGAAAAGCAAGTCCTTCAGCAAGTTTTCTTGTTCCCACTACTAAAAACAAGGATATGTACAAGTAGCTGTAAAAAGAATGGACTACATCCTCTGACGCCCTGTAGAAGCAAAATAATAAAATTCAGAATTAAAGGGGGAATAAACAATGTTTGGGTTAATAAACAAAGAGCCATGAAACGGTGGAGTGCTTGTGGTAGGAGCCATAGCTGGGTAGAAACTGCAGCAGGTAAAATGCATTTGAGCAAGGCCAAAGAAGGATGCTGTAAGTGGAATCCAAACACAGGTATCAATCATTCATTGATTCTTTAGTGCTTTCTTGCTCACTGACACATAACAGACCTTTCTTTTCCAGGACTTTAATATTTTTACCTTCAGCATTTAAAGTTAAGAAAGTTATACATTTGTTGTTCTCTACTATTTGTCCTGAAAGAAGGAGGTCTATTGGTTGCAGCTCAGATGTCACTGCCATGAGAGAGACTCACCCTTCTTCATTCAGTCTGAGGTGGGCAGAAAGGGAACAAAAGAACAAGGTCTAGAAAGTAGAGTTGATACAAGCCTAAGAAGCACTAAGTAGTCTTAAGATCCCACTTGAGTGAAAGGTGCTCTTGGGATATTTAGGGGGCATGGACTCTATGGAAAACAGCCTCCAGAAAAGCCAGGAGAGTGGAATGCCATCTCAAGGGACACAGGGGGTTATTTTGTGATTGTTTGGACACTGACACATTGGCAGGTTTCACCCTGAATGTGTAACTTCTCCCCACCCTTTTCTGAAATGAATATACAGAAAACTTGGTTTCTGAAAACCCAAGAGAGAAAGTTAACTCAGACACTCTGCCAAAGATTACTTAGACTGGCTCTCCTCATCCCATGGGACAACAGCCAAATGGCTGTTTCAGAAAAAAGAAGCATCTCTTCCCTACTTTTTCACTGTTCCCAGACAGATGCCAAACTTCCTGATTTTTCACTAGGCTTGGTTCTTGTTGCACTGATCTGTGATCTTAGCTAACTTACTTATGCAGCTACAGACCAGTGTGTTTGCTGGGTTAGTGTGTTATTGCAATTCACAGATGGCTCTGTCAAATTCCAGGGCAGGTGTTAAAGAG
This sequence comes from Todiramphus chloris collaris, assembly GCA_025345505.1. Taxonomy (NCBI): domain Eukaryota; kingdom Metazoa; phylum Chordata; class Aves; order Coraciiformes; family Alcedinidae; genus Todiramphus; species Todiramphus chloris. The sequence goes on along the minus strand of JANVCC010000010.1, from coordinate 35,586,716 downwards.
GGGTAAATAGACGGACAAGAAAAGCATGAGACAGATTCACAGAATCACAGGAAGGCTGAGGTTGGAAGAGTCCTCTGGACGTCATCTGGTTCAACCTCCCCTTCTCAAGCAGGGCCACCTACAGCTGTTAGTCCAGGACCATGTCCAAATGACTTCTGATAATCTCTAAGGATGAGACTCCACAACCTCCCCAGGCAACCTGTGCTGGCACGCAGCCACCCTCACAGTTAAAAAACATTTCCTGATGTTCAGATGGAGCCTCCTGTGTTTTAGTTTGTGCCCATGACCTTTTTGTCCTGTCACTAGGTACCATTAAAAAGAGCCTGGCTCTGTCTTCTATGCATACTCTTTTCAGGTATCTATATACATTGCTGATTCCCCACGAGCCTTTTCTTCTCTAGATTAATGTGTTAGCTTGACCCCAACCAGAAGAGCCAGCAGCCAAGCACTCACACAGCCACTTGTTCACTGCCTTCTCCCAAGGGATGCGGAGAAAATAGGAAACAGACAAGACTCATGGATCAATATAAAGACAGTTTAATAAACAAAGCACAAGCTGCACACCCAAGCAAAGCAAAATAAGGACTTTATTCACTACCTCTTGTCAGCCTCCTCCTGGTAAGCAGGGTCTAAACATGCATGATGGTTATTTGGGAAGACAAGCACAATAACCATGAGTGTCCCTGCATCTTCCTCCTTTCCTTGACCTCTTATTGCTGATCATGACATTGTATAGTAGGGAATACCCCTGTGGCCAGTTTGGGGATCTGCCCCTCCTGTCCCGTCCCAGATGTGTCCTCTCTTAATACCTTACCACCCTCAGTCTACTGGCCATGGAGGCAGAGTGGGGAACAAAGCAAGCCTTGGCACAGTGCAAGCAAGGCTCAGCAGTAGCCAAAATACTGCTGTGTTATCAACACAGATTCAGTCACAAATCCAAAACACAGCACCATATGGGCTGCTGGGAACATTGACTCCATCACAGCCGGATCCAGTCATCTAAACAGTCTCAGCTCTCTCAGCCTTTCTTCACAGGAGAGGTGCTCCAAACATCTTTGTGGCCTTTGCTGGACTCTTTCCAGTGTGCCCATATCTCTCTTGTACTGGGGAGCCAAGGAGTGGAGGCAGCAGTCCAGATGTGTCTCGCCAGGGTGGAACAGAGGGGAAGGATTGCCTCCTTCAAACTGCTGGCAGTGCTCTGCCAGATGCAGACCAGGAAGTGGCTGTTGACCTTCTTTGCCACAAAGGCACATTGCTGCCTTGTGGCAAACTTGGTGTCCACCAGGACCAGCACCTCCTTCTCTGAAAAGCTGCTTTCCAGCTGGTCAGCCCCAAGGCATACCAGTGGCTGGGGTCTGTGCAACAGCCACCCAAGGTGGCTCAACAAGAGACATCGTACTGCAATTATTTCTCTAGTGGAAGTAAGAGGGCTCAGAGTTTTCAAACAAAATAAAAAACACAACTGTCCATTGCTGGGGGACAGCAAATAACCTTGCTGGATACTTTCTGCGTATAAGGAGATGATGACTGTGTGTAAGAATGGAAACTTATTCACAATTTCTATTAAGGCTGTAGAGAGAAGACTTAGAGCTGCTGGCTAGACATTGTATCCACAGAGGATTCAACCTAATGCTAGCACTAAGGTTCTCTCTCTTTCAAAAGCTTCAGAGCCAATTAGATCTTGAAAGTGAATCCCTTTTTGTCTAGCACGTTTTGCTTTGTACAAGCTAATCCAGAGATCTACAAAAGTATATTAGGCTTTGCTGGCTATTAAAAAACTTCATGTCTGATTTTCATGAGATGTGGATGGTTAGAAAATGTTTTACATTGTATCTAACTGATATTGCATCCATGGCAAAAGAACTCAAGTTTCTGTGGGGTCAGAGGTTTGAATGATGATTGACTCCTACCAGACCTATCTGCAATATTCAGGAAGGAGAAAATATGGGTTTCAAGAATCTCATGCTGCAAATAACAATTTTTCATTGATTTCTGAGAATCATGGGCAACACCTGAGTTCGAGTATTACATCCAACATGGGAAGGACTTATATTTAGCCCTCCCATTGACACAGAGGCCATTTACAGAAATAGGAGATAGCAGTAGTTTAGGAGACAGCGATCATGATTTCATTACCTTTGTTCTGTGTAACTAGAACAGAGTCCAAACCAGTAAACTATATACATCCTTGGGGCTTGGAAAGGGCCAACTTTCTACCAAGCTGAAAACAATTGACTGAAGTCAGTTGGGAGATGACTCTAAAAAGAAAAATGTTAATTAGGAGATATTTAAGAATATTTCACTAGATGCTAAGAAAACCACAATACCACAATTGGGAAAGAAGGCTGTGCTGGTTGCAAAATAACCTGACTTAGAAGGAGAGCAAAATAAGCTAAAAATATGAAAAAGGAAAAAAAAAAGGGAAGGAAAAAAAAAAAAAAAAAAAGAACAGATAACAATGAATGTATATTAGGAATTACAAACTGTAAAATGCTAGTAAGAGACACAAAGACACACAAGTGGGATTTTATGGCTGGCATATGTAAGTACAAAAAAGGACTTTCCTTAATAGGCCAAAACAGAGAAGCATCCTAACTGTGCTGGTGCATTTGTTACTGCTGGTGTAGTACTGAAGAGAAGTGTTGGTGTTGCTGCTGTAGAGCACAGTGATTAATGCTGTATTTGGGAAGAGATTCCATGGAGAGCAACAGTTTTCCAACTCCTTCGCAAACACATTTGACCTTGAAGACTTAAATCCTCCCATATCTAGACTTTAATCCTCCCATATCTTTTCTTCTCTTTGTTTTCCCTTTCTACACTTAACTATTCATGCTCTCTTCCACTTCCTACCTCAGTCTCAGTTTATAGGCTGCTAGCAGAAAAACAAAACACAAGGCTAACTCCTTCCATGTAGCCTTCCTGACCTCAAAAAACTTGGCTGAGTTTAGGCAGCACCCTTTGAAAGAAAGCTAAGCCCTCGTCAAGTGTTTGCTGCCACCATTTCTTGCCCAGCTTCAAATGATGACAGAAGAACTAATAGATCTCCCCAGATCCACTTGTCCTGTCCTTGACCATGTGGGATGTATATCCCCTTTGGGAGAAGGTGCTGCAATGAATACTGATCCAGATAGGCTAGTAGAAAACAGATCCTGTTGCAATTTTTTAGACCTCAAGGTCTCAAGGCAACTGTTTCTTTATATTACTAATGACTAAAGTGTCATACCAGTGCCAAGGGAACACGTGAATTAGAAATGGGATAAACTGGGTGTAAATTACAGGGGAAAGATCACTCTTAAAGGACTCTCCAATACTGCAAGGTCCTGCATTCAACCCTGCTCTAGTTAACATTTTTTTCAGTAATGACTAAAAAAAAGGAAAAAGAGACGGAGAGTCCCAGAAACCACACAGACACCAAAAGGCATTATCTGAGTCCCACAGGCAGTAGCAAGATCTTATCTCCTCTGCTGGTCAGTGTTGTGGGTACTGTTCCTTCCCACAAAATCCTGTAGGAATCTGTGTTTCCAAATCTCCTAAACCCCAAGGTCTTGATTTCTGTGGTACAATACAATCCAGAGGGCAGATAAAGGGAAAAAATCCTGTTCATTCAACAGGACGAGACCTTCCCAGGACACATCTACAGGGCTGGACCTCATGCAGAGCAAATGGGGCTTCTCATTCTCCCTCATCAGAAAGCACAGGTTTGAACCCATTTTTTTGTATCTTATAAGATTGTAACCTACAGCTGAGGCACAGGCCGCTCGGAAGTGAGCTTTTCTCAGCCTCTCCTGTCAAAACAGTTTGTATTTGCTTAAATTAATTACATAGCTGTTTGGACAGGACTAAAAGCTTGGAGATTCAGAGATAAAGCTACCTGCAGTTAGATTAAGACAGGGAAAGCTAAAATTGTATGTACATACCTACATAGGTACATCTGCTATTAGGTGTTTCTCCTCTGAGATGATGTTAGTGATTTCTATTTAACTAAATTGAGAAAATTAGGCCCACTATCCCATTATCATGACCGCCACCATCTGTAGGGATTGTCCATCCCTGGAAATCAGGCTTTGCAGAAGATCAGCTCCAGTTGGATTTCCCCCTGTGGTCTGCGGTAGTTCGAAGGGGGAGGCCTTACAGCTATATTAGACAGATAGTCACACAATATTATCACAGTCATCTATATTATTCTTATCACATGCAGTGGAGGATAACAAACAATTCACCTAGGGTTAGCTCCCACTGAAGTAACTCCACACTTTTTTTTTTTTTTTTTTTTTTTTTTTTAACATTTTGTAGGCTCCTATATAGTTTACACTCAGAAATATTCCTAGCTACTCTCAGGTTCCCCAGGCAGTCTCC
>JANVCC010000010.1:35357611-35572272 GCA_025345505.1 Todiramphus chloris collaris | reverse complement strand
GAAGGAAGGAAGGAAGGAAGGAAGGAAGGAAGGAAGGAAGGAAGGAATAGAATAGAATAGAAAATTTTTCATCTGTCAGCTTAAAGAGTGGTGGCACCAACCTGTTTGCCATGAAGACACCATGAGAGGACATAAGTCAAATCCAGAACATTTATTTATGCAGTAACTCCTTTCCTGGAGACCAATAACAGCTTATGTGATCAGAAGTCAGCACCAGCAACACTGCATAGTAATGTGCCAGCAGGTAAGCATGATAAAAAAGACCATAAAAATCACTGGCCCCTAGGAACTGTTACAGCTTCAGTATGTGTAGTTACAGCTTCATTATGGTAAGGATGCTTCCAGTTCACTTTTTTCCTCATACTGAACTTCAGCAAATACCAACCTTGCATCTGTTTTTAGTGCTCTGGTCCCTCTAACATACCCTTGAGGGCTGCACATGGCTTCAGAGACCAGACTATCACCTTCTCTGCAGGCTGCTGCCTGACATATCATCACTTCATGCAGCGACAAAGAAATGGTTAGAGCAAGACTATTATTGCTTCCATTCAAATAGCACTCAATGCTCACCATACAGGTTGGTAGTACCTGTAAGGTACAAATATAACAGCTAAATGCTTGATGCACTGTGTGTCCTTAAGGGAAAAAAATGTACAAAAATCCCTATACTCAAATATAGACTAGAAGAACAATAAACTCTTCTTGTACTCCCTCTCTTATCGATTCATGCTCTCCTTCCCAATGTCCCACCTCAGAATTACTGCCCTCTTCAGCCCAAAGTACAGTCAGTCTTTCCTTTAGTCAAAGGTGCCCAGCTATCTTTTCTGTACTCACTGGCAAAAAGAAACGGAGAAGCAAGTTAGGAAACAACACAGGAGATGCATTATGGGCAATCCTTAATATAGAATGAATGTTTATATTATGCCATTGGTATCTTTCAACCTTCTTTCATTAATCTAAACAAATAAGCCAAAGGCTGAGATTATCCTCTGCACAAGGTTCCATCCTCTTCTTACATAATTACTGCATAATGTAAAATTTAACCACACAGAGGTGCTGGGGTCCAGGTCTCCCTTGCAGATATGAATGGCTGTATCTCTAGGACAGAGTTTTTCCACTCTTCATTATTTGCAGCCTTTCCAATGGATGCACAGATAGATCCACCTATAGCTATTTTTCAAACAAGCCTATCACCTCTAAATTTAGAAGAGTTCAATGCTTTCCTCCCATTTCACTCTCATGAAGCCACAGGCCACAGGATGAAACCTATCCATCCTCTGTAGGTGTCACAGAGTTACCACCTCACCACGAGGCACAGAAAATACTACCATGTACCCTAAATTAGGCAACACTGAACAGTGAAGATACCTGTTCATCAGGAGTCGGACTGGTCGTTGGAACTGTTCAGGCTCAAGGACTCTGGTCATGGACACCATGGGCCATACAAGGGAAAAACAAATTCTAATGATAAGAGTAATGCTTTTCTTTGAAGCATATCTTGAAATGGACACTAAAAGCAACAAATTGCTGAATTTCCCCAGATATTGCTGCACTAATCACACTTGATCAGTGCTAGAAATGACCACACTCTCTTTCAATGTGTCTTGATTTAATGACTAAAATCAGTTCATTTCTGGCTTTGCCCAGGTACTTCAAGATTTGTCCCGTGCTGAAATTCATTATTGAATGGCAAGTAGCAGCTATAGGTGTGCCAGACAGATCTCAAAGTTAGAGTCAGGTTTTCAGCTCGATATGACTATGTTTTTACTCACATGTGGATTAGCCAAGGGATGCAGAGATGATGTAAGCAAAGGCAGAGCTCTAGGTGCTCTGGGAGCGCTGAAGCCAAACAGGGAATTACAGAGTGCCAACAGCCTCTATTGCTGTGAAGTATTGAGCAAGTCACCTGGTGAATCTAGGAGGGTTCCTTCACCTGTCTTCCACCTGAACTGTGTTTGACAGCTCATCTTCCAAAGAGAAAATCTATTATACCACTAACAAAGAGCCTTTGGGGTGTTTTAGTGTACTGCTAAGGGCACTGTTTCCAAAGAGACACTCTTAGGCTGTCTCTGGGATCACTGCTCAAGGATAGCATGCTTACTAAGAAGAGTCAACTAGAGCAGAGATGCTGCAGTGTGAAATCAATTGTGAATGGCCTGGAAACTGCCCTGTATATGATAGAAAACTGGAAAAAAAAAAAAAAATTGAAACCAGTAAGCTATGCCTGTATTTCCTTTCACAGGAATTGCAGCATAGTTGTGTTTGCATGGAGCACCAGTGGCATCTAGTGACCGCACCCAGAAGATCACCACGAACTGATGAACACAGAAAGACATGGAATGGACCTAGGCCAGGGAATACATCACTGACCTGCTGGTGGTCATGGCTGCAAACCTGGTCTAACCTTTCACAGTTAGCAGCATTGCATCTTTGTGGTCAGAGATGTTAGAACTTTAACAGAAGATGCTCTCATGTCTTGCAAACTACAATAGTGAAATCCCTCACCAACCCTTTGTCCATCACACCGCCTGGGGATTCAGCAGTGGTGTGGGACAGCTTGCCTCTCACACGATGGCAGAAGAAGCATCTCTTTCGCATGAGTGGAACAAACACTGTCCAGTCTGGATGGAAATCAGTGACTCAGCACTGGCTAGTGGAGATGGAGAACGTGTCAGGCAACACCAAGTCATCTGTCCCCCTGCCAAGCAGACAATAGTCCATCTGTTCCCTCTGGAGAAAGGCCTCTTCTCCAAGAGCACTGTGGGCCAGACAGTGAGCAGTATTGTGGCAGCTGGGTGAAAAGTTTACTAGTGCAGGAGAAACAGTATAAAAAATAATCATAGGTAGTGATTTGGAGGTCAAAAGGGCATGACGTTTAATGCAACTGACTGGTAGTGTGAGACCAAGTAGAAGGTGATCGGATTTACAGCTGTATTTTATTGAGAAAAAAAGAAAAAAAGAAAAGAAACCCAGTTTCATGTCAAGATGTCATTAGGAGAGTAAGGAAAGATGCAATTATAAGTAATGAAACAGTTATGAAACAATTTTAAGACTTCTGATGCTACTTTTGGTGCCCATAACTACAAGTTCAGCTCTGCCCTCCCTGAGGGCACGTGACCAATTGAAGGCGAGCTGTAAATCACTGGCCTTGCAAGGTTTTAACAATGGACTTCTATAGTGATGCTAGATGGTCCCTAGAGACCTTACCTACTTTTCATAAGAATAAACTTGCTTCCCACTTGCTGGCCAAACTCCTTCCCTCCACAGGCATCCTTGGTGTGTACCTGCACTGACTGGCTCCTGCCCTGGACTCTGGGCTGGTGTTTATACCCATGTGACATTTGGAGGGGCTCTGGAGCCATTAGGAAGGGAGATACATGGTACATGCACACATGCAGCAGAGGAGCCATTATGGACAGTGAGCAGCAGAAGCACAGCAACACTTTTGGGTGTGTCTGAATAGGGCCAAAAAACTCATCAGGAACTACTTACTGCCTGTTTGTCCTTCAGCATTGCACAGGCTGTGTGAAGTCATGGTCCTGGGTTTCCAGCCATGCCTGACTCTCTGAGGGGCCTGTGAGCCTTTCCAGACTGTTCCCACCTCCTGCCCTTTCCCTGGAGGATCCTCTGGATGTTCTATCCAGGCCAGTCCTGTGGTGGCTCCCAGGAATGGGAAGGCTGGTCACCCTGCAGGGGAGGAACCACCGTGAAAGCAGAGCCTGAAGAGGCAAAACAGCATGCTGCAGGAATCACAGTGAGAGCTACTGGTGACATTTTCTGGTGTTTATTATTCTTTTCATTCCTGGCCATGCCTCCATTATTATTATTCTTTGCATGTGAAGGAGGAACTTTTGCTACTGAGCCGCTGTTTGTGGTTTGTGCTGTGCATGCAGCTGCCCACATCACCATGCCACCACCTTGCTGTGGATGAGCTGCTGGCCTGGATCATCTACCTCACCTCTCTGTGAGGCGCACAACCCAGCCAAAACCTGACTGCCTCACAGAAAGGTTGTCTCTGGATGCACCGTGTTCCTATAGGACTCCTTTCTTAGGGATTTCCATCCAGATGCTGGGCTAAGCTGAGCAGCATGGTTACGCTTACCTTCCTGAGAACTCTCATCAAACACCAAATCAACAAATGTGAGCAAAGGCTGGGAGTTCACAAAGGGAAAGCACAAGCCAAAGGGAGAGAGGAACAGCTGCAAAAACAGCCAAGTGCTGTGACTCAGAAAGCACCCCTGTCTCTCCAGCAACAGTGCTCCAAAAACGAGCCACTGCTCAAACAATTTCCCCATGTCACCAATTAGAAAATACCAGAAATCCAACAAGTGAGAATGAAAACCAGTACACACACTTGAAAGAGGGAGCCAGCGAGCAACGGAGTGTGTAGCAGCCCTTTCTACCAGACTAGCAGGGCTGCTGCTGCCAAAGCAGAGGCAGAGGATTACATCCCAGGTGGGTTGAGCGTGATGTGCATCCACCAGATCACCTGCGCACTGGTGCCTGCCGTGCTCTGAGCACACGCGGGCTGGCAAAAGCCTTTGGGCTGAGCTGGGACGCCAGCTGACGCTGTGGAGCTGCAGACAGCATGCCGAGCTTTGCCCGGGCTTGCGTGGCCACATCCCTTCAGCCATGGCCAGGTGCACCTGCCAGCTAGCAGCACTTACTAGCCTAGGTTTGGGGCAATGTCATCATAGCTGCACCCTCCCCTCAGAGCCGGCTCAGAGCACAGGCAAAGAGAAGTCAGGTGTGCCAGCAATGACGGCGTGTTTTGCCCTGGCTGGGATTCGAGCAATCGTTCCCTCCTGGATGGCTCACCGTGTGAACCAAGCACGCAGGGAATTACATTGGCTGGCTCTCCGCTGGCGTCTCCCTCCTGCCAGGGCAGGCTGGGAGCTACCACTGGGCTACCAAGTGGGTGGACAACAACACCACGGTCTGTGGCTCCTCGCTGTCCTCAGGCAAGTCCACAATGGCTTTGAACACGTGAAGGATGGGCAGGGAGTGGCATGTCATGGATCCCATCCTTTGATCTGTTGTTTACAAACAACCGACACAAAAATACAGCACAGGCACCGAAGAGTTTGCTTTCCCTCAAAATTTCTTGCACCTTTTGCCTGGATGGGTTGCTCCTTCCCTCCTCCCAACCCCTCCACCCACACAGATTGCCTCCCACACCACCACCTTGCCTGCCTGCTTATTTGTGGTAAGCCAGTGTGGTTTGATACGGCTTTATCAGAAACATTTGTGGTTCTTTTAAACCTGTGGTGAGCCAGTAAGTGCTGTATGCTACTGGTAGGATGAAGCACAGCTGAAATGGAATCCTGCAGGCTGTGGGAGGCTGGGCCTGAGCACTGGCTAGCCTGACACAGTCTTACCCTGCAAACCACGTCTTGTGTCCTAAAATGTGTCAAGTATCTCATATTGGTCAAAATCAGCCTGTACAAGCCCTGAAGCCTGGGGTCTTCAGTGGGGAAAGGTGCGCAGAAGGTAAAATAGTACCCTTCACTTTCCTGCAGCGTGCTGGATCAACCCTTTCCACACCCAACTGTCCCCCCGTAGTGTATCTTCTCAAGGATGCAGAGGCATCCAAACACAACAGTTTGCAGCTGCCTGAGAAACCAGTCACCTAAATGGTGCCGGCTGGGCTGATGACACACGGGCTGAAGGTGCTTTTCTGTGATGACCACACATCTCAAATCACTTGCAAGGTTCCATGACAAACACCTGCCTTGAGTGAATCTCTTGCTAACAAAAAGTGAGTCAAACTAGAGCAAATAAAGCATTGACAAGGACCCATGAGGATGAATTTTTGTCTCTTCATGCTTCAGCAGAGCCCCTGTCAGACGATAACATTACCTCACTGCCACTCAGCCAGGTATGACTGCTGCCTGTGGACACGTACCAGGTAAGCAAGGTCAAGGAAAACCATGTAACGGTGAAACCACCCACCTTATTTCTGTATAAACAACTTCACATGGTTTAAAAGTACATGCTGGGGAGGTTGGAAGCAGATTTAAAGTCTCTTATTAATTTTGAGCAGGAACTTTTACCTGGATTGGAAATATCAGTGTAAAGGGTTGCGTTTCATTTTTGCTTGAAATAATGTTTTGTTGCCTTTCTAGCAACAACTTAGGTTCTTTTGAATGGAACCTAGTAGGATTTTTAAGTATACAAAATGATGTTTTCCTGAGCTGCAATTGTGGACAAAACCAACTGTTTGCTGCTTGCAATTTCAAAACACTGATTTCTACCATACACTATTTTTACCCCAAAGTGTGCACAAATTTTGAATACTCTCAGTACAGCTTTGGACCTGTTTCCAATTGCAGACCTGTAAGCGTCCTCAAAATGAAATCACATGCCCATCCCTTGAGAGCTTCCACTTGATGATGTCAAACCACATTCTCTGAAATAAAAGTCAATCTAATCCTAATAAAACACTTAAAAAAAAAAAAAAAAAAAGACTCATTTTAATGAAACCCCAACAGAAAGATCAGTTAGTCACATGGAAGAGAGCAATAGTACAGGAGGCCTCAAGGAGAACAAAATGCAGAGGTTTATGGAGCAGAGACTCCCACTGTTGTGTTTCCCAGTGTCCACAGTGCTGCAATCAGCAGACCTCGTTTGCTGAAGGGATTCTTTAGGGAAAAACAATTGTAACCTTTCCTGGACCTCATCTTAACGCTCCACCTCAGTATCAAGCTATGAAGTTGCTTTTGCTATATGTTCAACAAGCAGGTTTCAGGCCGAGTGAACACCCTTGAGCAGCTAAAGTTACATTCAATTTTCTCATGTAGCAGTACTTGCAGAAAATTTCCTGCAGCAAACATCAAACTAATGCACCGAGTTGTCGTGGTTCCTTTGCCTCAATCCTAATGGTCCAAGGCGAGCACGAGACCCTCAGAGCACGCTCAGACATTATTGATTAGGACTGAAGTGCGAGAATTAGTATTCTATTGACAGTTCTTTCCCCAGACCAATATCCATGCAAACCCTGCTGTATTTTCCACTGTTTCATCACAACATATGCACATATCTGCAACATTTTATCAGTTTTTACAGAATGACAGTTCTTTTATTGTTACTGGTTTGGTATAACAGCCACAGGAGACACACCGAAGCTAAGAAAAACTGGGGAGAATGATTCACAGTAAAATTTTGAGAAGTCCATTTCTTCTAAATCAAGGCAGAAATGATTCTCGTACAGTCTGTGATCAGTGACTAAATTATACATTATTTTAAATTTACTTAGCATTCTAAACACTAATTAGTGACAATACTACTACAACCTGAAAATAAGTCAGGGGCAAGATCTGATCTACATCTGGTTGATATTTATAGTGTTCATACTTGTATATTATTTTATATGCATACACTTGTATAAAACAGCAACAAAATAAAACTGTCCCCACAACAATAAACAGGGTATATTGTACAGCTTATAATAAGTTATGGTGTACAGTAAAACTGATATCACATCCTATAGGCTATGGGATACATGAATAAATAGACAATGATATATTAATTTGCAAATTTAATAAAGAACTTTAGAAGAGGAAGTAAAGTGGTACGTACACTGAAGCCGATTCATCATTACTTCTTTTATACCAGTTTAAAATAATGGCACTTTCATGTTGTGGGAAATGTGAAGTAATAAGGTAATGAATCACAGGCAATACACACAATTTGGCAGAGCTGTTACGTTTTAAGAGCCACCTGAATTTCTTGGAGTTTGAGTGCTTGATTTTGCAACCCTGAAGCTGAATTAGCCACATTTCGTTCTTCTGCCTGCCTGAGGAAAACAAAACAAAAGAAAAACTAAAGAAAAAAAACTTTAAAAAAATTTACTTGTCTTATGGAATTCATCAGCTTTTTGTTTTGATTTGGAAATATTCAGCTTATCACTTTGCCGTTGCTCTTTCACACCAAACCAGAACCGAGCCATGGGAGCCCATGGCAGTCCCATGGGTCCATCCCAGTTAACACAGTGGCTGGTGTGTTGGCTTTTAATGGTAAGTGGCACCCTAAGTATCTAATCACTCTATTTATAGCATTTTAAAACTATAAACTACTTTGGAAAATTAATATATTTTACATACTGCTAAGCTGGCAAATATGATTTAATTACAAGTCTGTAATCCAGGTAAAAGCTTTCAAATCCACTGAAGCCAAAGATGTGCCATAATATTCATACAACTACATATATAGTTGTACCTAATTTTGCAGTTCTGAAACTCTCCAGAAGTAACAGAAAAGTATGTATATACATATGTATCAGAAAAGGAGCAAACCAGTGCTGTGGATGGACTTACATCTGCTATTCTCATGCTCACTGACTACATCTATTTTAAAAACAGTATCAGCAGAGGACTGCTCTGGGAAGAGAAGCACAAAAAGCTGCTCAAGAACATCTGAAGCCAGAGTGCCTGGCTAGTAAGTGATAATGTCGGACACAAAATGACACTTTTGATTGCTAGGCCTGCTTGTGCTTCTGATAGTCATGGCTTCTCCAGCTACTCACAGAGTTTGGTGATGAGGTCTAACAGTGAAGCTGCCTAACAGTCGAAACAACTGTTACACGTCTGCTGCACCAGACGATTTGTCCTTTGAGCTCTGAAAGAGACCCAAGGCAGCCATGGGGGGGGCTGAGGGATTAAAGGCAGCTGGTGATTTTGTGTCCCAGTTCGATTTAAAGAAAGTGTATGCTTCACATTGCAAATCAATGTTTATTTTACCACAGAACCATCAAAATCAAGAACAGGGTGCCAGAGTGCATCTTCACAACTCTATCCTGTAACAACATGGGAGCACAATTTTCCAAGACACACACTTACACAGCCAGTAACCCTTCTGTCCCCATTACTAAGGTCAGACACACACACACACGCACATGTTGCGGGGTGGGGGGAGGCAATACAATTCTTTTTGTTGCTGTCAGAAAGTGCCAAGTAGTAAGTACATCATCGTTTCCTGGTCCCACTGTTGCCACTGGCAGACTTATTGAAACTTCTGCTCATTTGTGGGAAGTGTACAGTTGGTGTTCTTTCAGTGGGGCCATACAGCCCTAAATTCCTGGCGGTAGCTGACTTCCGAAGAGGCTTGACACTGGGAAAAGGATTGAAGACTTGTGGCTTTGGGTTCCCAGGCTGGGGAGATTTAGCCAGGTTTCCACTGTCACTAGATGAACTGGAGGACTCTGATAACCGTGGCTGGCTGGATTGATGGGACGTTGACTCAGCATCACTTTTGTTATCTGAGGTGAGTTCCAGCGCTTCCAGTTTTAGCTGAACCACTGACATGTTTGTACTGCTGTCCGTAAAGACTGGCTCAGGCAACTGCTGATCAGCTTTTCGAGTAGTCCTGTCATCCAAACCCCTTCCTTCTCTTTCTACAAAGTCAGAATGTTTGGATGTTTCCTCCTTTCCACCAGGACTATTTGTTTTACAGCTCTCACTCTGCTCATCTATTAGTCCTATGGTATCCCCGTAGCCCAGCTGGCCTTTGGCCCTAGCAATATTCTTTCGATGAACTCGGATGTGAGTGCGCCATGGAGAATTCAGTTTTGTTTTAAGATCTTCTTGAGGAATGGGGGACATCTTCCCTGTAGCATGACTCGGGATGTGAATAACAGCATTTTTGAGAGACCTGTTATTCAATTTCATCTTCTTTCCCAAAAGGAGGTGGTTTATCACTGGGGAATGGTTTACCTGAGAAGGGAGGAGGCTGGTAACTGGCCCTTTGTCTGAAAGAAAGCATTTAAAAGAAACACAGTATTGTTAAAGAACAAAATAAATCAATGTTCTAAGGATCCACCACCAAATTTGATGCCTGTCTTGAGATACAGCAAAGGTTTGCAGGACTAACTGATATTTAAAATAACTTCACTAAATAAAATCACTGAATTTCTCTTGTATCTTGGAGTCGAACACAAAGCTGTAACTTCCACAATAAAGATTTCCAGTCCTCCCTCCTTGCTTCTTACCTATGGGTAAGTCCTGAGCAAGGAACACCACAAAATAAATCATAACAAAAACAGATTTGCGATTTTTGGAATGTTAAACTGATAGCTTAACATTAATATTGGCTTCTGATCTTTCCACTCTCCTCCGTTTCTCTTCATCTGTGAGGGGCAACTCAGTCCCTATACCTGGTCAGTCAAATAAGCCTTTCCATGAGGCTTGTGTGACTGAAGGGTGAACCAATGTGTTTTTTAATGGATAAACCACACCAACTCATTTCTTATGGGTCCTCTTCCTAAACCAGAGCTGTAGACTTAGATTTAGGTAATTAGATGACAGTTCGATTAAATCACAAACCCAGCCCCACATCATGATTAGTAAGATTAGAAAGGTTTGTGTTTGGGGAGTGGGGTTTGGCAATCCTTGGGAACCAACATTTCACTGCTTGCACTGTTTCTGCTGGCTACTGCCTTTGTTCAAAGCAAATACTTTACCAATATTTAAAAAAATATTCCTTACAAATTACATTGATGTTAATGAAAAATTACATCTCTATGTATTCAAAAGCTCTTGCTACACTATCTAGAAGAGGAAGAAAAATTCTCCACAGTGACCCATCTGCATGGTTCAATGATGCCTTAGAAAGATGACCCCTAATTGGGAAGGAATGAGTGGGGTGGGCTGTGTTCAGCTTGCACACCCTCTCACACCTTCAGCTGTGCTGCTCATGCTAACCTTCGAGTCAGTGAGCTTGCCAGCTGGGGAAACAGACTCTGCAACATGGATTACTAAATAATGGGCTGATGTCCAGCTCAATCCTCACAGTAGTAGCATTATGGCTAGGTAAACACCATGGAACACCTTCAGCTGTGTAATTTGCCAGCCTGGATGAACCCAGAGGAGTTAGGATAAGATAGGCCAGCTATGAATCAACCTGCCACTTGTTCTGAAGTTTACTCATCTACTCATTTCACTTTTTCCAGTGCATCAGCATGTGAACCCCAAGAATGCCAAAGAAAGAAAGTTTTAGTCAGAGAGATTGACACAGTGCACCCCAATAGCAAAGATACTTTTAAATACCATTGTTCAGCTGGTCCCTGGGACCTAAAAAAATCCCAGGATCGTCATCTTCAGATCCTGACAAAAGAAGAAAAAACATCACCTTCTTATTTACAGTCTGTCTGTACAAAGCAGTACCCAGTCCACTACTAATGTGTCATATATTCCATCAGTCTCTTGTTTTGTCTGTTTGGTTAAATGCAGATGAATGTTATTTGCCTTGCTGCCTAAGATGAAGTTAACTTGTAGTAAATAAATAAAATGAGTAAACGAAGCAGGTTTTGATACGTTACCTGCTCTGATATACACATGGTGAACCTGCTGTTGCTGTTTCTTCTTTATCCTGGAATATTGCTTTTTCAGTGCATTAATATCAGTGGTCATACGCTCCATCATCATGCTGTTAAAAGCAGCATGATACTCGCTTCGGCAAGAGTCTATTGCTCCTGGACTTAGTTCTGCAATGTTACTGGAACCCAGACTTTGCTCTTCATTCTGATCTGCACAGAGTGGGAATAAAATGGAGACGAGTAAATTGGCATATTCAGGAGTTCTGCAGATTATCTGCAAGGGAAGTTTATGTCTGATTCCTATCATCTTATTTAACTGTAGTCTTTAATTAAGAAATTATTATAATATGCATATTTAACACAGCTGTACTATTTATAAGTAGTAGTATTATATTTCTAGAACTACTGCTTAAAAATAGCAAGGGTTTGAAGGGAGTTTAAACAGTACAAAAGTCAATTAACATAGCAATGCAAAGTCATAAGCACGGTTCTTTAATTACCCAAAAGCACATCGAGCCATCGCTAAAGTAATTCAGAAACTGATTATTGAAGACACTCAGCTGGTCAAAGAGGAGGCTAACAATGCAAGTTATAGAATCCGTTACAGTCAAGCAGGCGTGAGATTAAGCAACTGACCTAGTGATGCCAGGAAAAAGCATCAAGAAACAGTTACAGCACCACAGGGAGAAAGCTGCTAGCAGCATCTAAAGGGACAGGCGCAGAGCAGCTGAGGACCAGACGACTTGAGAGGGTCTCTGACGGACAGCAGCAGTGCAGTTTATTTTCACAGCTGCTTCTGATGCCCCAACAAACTGGCACTCCAGGGTCAAGGGGATAATTCTTTTTCAGGGGATGTTTGTTTGTCCGTGGCTTAGTTTACAGCAGCAGCTTGATATTCTGACTAAGTGCTAGCTTGAAGCAGCAGGTAGAGACTTACACTCCCCTCAGGAAGGGAAAAACAAAACAGCACAGCAATCAAGAAGAAAATTGCAGCTTATAGGTCTCAGCAAAACCAAGCCACAAGACTGATGGTGTGTAATCAGATAACAGCAACTGCTACATCAGTCTGGGCTGCTTTTTCTTTTTCTTTCTTTTTTTGGGGGGGAGGTGGGGCAGTGGGAAGAGCTGGAGCACATATAACTCTAGCCTCTCCCAGGATATGATAAAATCACTGTTGATCCAGTACCATTTCATAAAGGCTGCTGTAAAGTTAACAAATGATCTGCTTTTCTTGTATGGATCAGAACTTTCTTCTGCTGTAGAGCTTGCACAGGGGAACATACAATTCTGTCAGAAATGTTATTTCACTGTAGAGGAACTTTGAAAAACAGTGGCATTTTATCAGAACACCCTAAACGATACGTGATTTAAAAAGCAATTTCAATATACCCAAATTATACAACAGTCTGAAGGCTTGTCCAAAAGGGCAGTGAAATGACCTGCAGAATTTTCTCACTGCTGACAGTTCCAATCTTAGCCATGCATATGCTAATAAAGGTCACATTTATTTATTGCATGTACACTCCTCAGAAAACGCTGACTACGTAACAGCTGGCTTGGAAATAAGGTCAGATTTAGGGTGGACTTTTTTCCACATGTAGTTTTTTTTTTTGTGGGTGGGCAACACTATGGGGTTGGATTTTTAACCGTTACTATAGCCAAATCCTTAACCCACACTGACATTTACTGCATATATACAGCCTTCAAACCTGACCTTGGAGACATCTTCATGGACTGAAGAGCAAGTCATTTGGTAGCTGCTGTAATCTATATATGAATATAAAATGCAATTGCCACAGCAGCTTTCACAAGAGGAAGCTACAGACAATTTCTGCAAGGTCATGCAGATTTAACTACATTTTCCAACACAAACAAAAGCACTTTTACCTTTCATCTGTTTTTGGTATTTTTGGAGCTCTGGTGCCAAAAACCCACTTAATGGTCCAAGACAGCCAATTGCATTAGCAATTGAGTCTTCATCATCTAGGTCATTCTCCTCATCACTGTCTCTGGTTCTTCCTAGTCTTCTGTTAAATTAGAACATAAAAGAAATAAAAGAGACATTCTTAAATACAATAATTACCAAACATCTTCTTTAGGGGCATACAAGGGAGGATGCCACCTGCCTTTTCACTGTCAGTGTAGGGTAAGCAGTAACCCTATATGGCAGAAGCAGTACATTTCAAACTTACCCTGAAAGTGAGGTTGATTTTACTGCTGCAGGGAAAGGAGTAATGTTGTATGTGTACTTCTCTCTTAATTCTGCCAGTTGTGGGAAGGGAAACTGAGCCATGGTATAGACAGTCTAGGTAGATTACAAAAAAAGAACAACAAATAAAAAAGAAAAAAAGCAGCGTTGAAAATTTTTGCTTTAACTAACAGCCCCATAAAAGATTTCTCCATGAACAGACTTTCACAGATTTGCAGGATTAAAGGCTGCACATTCTCATGTGCTGTAAGAAATGGAAATGATCTAGTTTTAGGATTCAGTCAGTATTTCCTGTAAGAAAAATAAAGGCTGACTCACTAGAAAAATACATAGTTAAGAGAAAAAAACCCCAAAATTAAAATGGAACCAGTAACATCAGATGTAGATTCATTTTAACTGCTATACTTATTTAGTAATCATTGTCAAACCTCCCCTTGCCAGCACACTAGAAATCACAGAATCGTCAGGGTTGGAAGGGACCTTAAAGATCACCTAGTTCCAAACCCCCTGCCATGGGCAGGGACACCTCCCACTAGAGCAGGTTGCTCAGAGCCCCATCCAGCCTGGTCTTAAAAAACTTCCAAGGATGGGGCTTCCACCACATCTCTGAGCAACCTGTTCCAGTGTCTCACCACTCTCATGGTGAAGAAATTCTTCCTAATGTCTAACCTAAATCAACCTATCTCTAGCTTTAATCCATTCCCTCTAGTCCTATCACTGCCTGACAGCCTAAAAGGTCCCTCTCCAGCTTTCTTGTAGGCCCCCTTCAGATACTGGAAGGCCACAATAAGGTCTCCCCCAGAGCCTTCTCTTTTTCAGACTGAACAACCCCAATTCTCTCAGTCTGTCCTTATAGGAGAGGTGCTCCAGCCCTCTGATCATCCTCGTGGCCCTTCTCTGGACACGTTCCAGCACATCCATATCCTCCTGTAACAGGGGCTCCTCCTCCTCCGATTACAATTTCACTTACATGAATGCATCCCTGAAGTTTTGGGCATCTTCTAGAAGACCCAAGTTTCTGCTCAAATAAATATTCAACAAGGTATTGACACTAGTATAGATAGTAAGGGGCAGATCCTCACTTGATGTGGACTGTTAATAGACCCCTTACTTCACCTGACCAGCCTCAAGAGCTTGTGTGAAGGAAAAAACTCTTCAACATGAAAGTTATGGACTAAGAAGGACCACCCAACATTTATCCAGCTACCTTTTCTCCTCAGTTTCTGGGTTTGATTGTTGTTTCAGAGGTAGGGGTGGTTGGGGTTTTTTTGTGTGTGGGGGATGGTTTTTGTTTCATTTTTTTGAGAGGGGGATGGAAATTTTTTTTCCAAGAAATTTTTTCTACATTGAATAAAAAACTTCTACTGCAACACTCTAAACTCAACATGTAGTATCTACAACTTAAAACAAGGCTATAAAAAACTCTAAGGTTTTGTTTACTTTAGTACTCAGAGTTAGAAAACAAATAGTTGTACATGCATTTGCTTTCAGCATTATTTTTTGCTTTAAGTCATTCTGTAATAACAGAATGTGTGTCACCAGCCAACCTGACATAAAGACACATCATATTCACTGCAGTAACACTGCTGATGTGTTCCTTTCTTCCCCGCTTTTGTACACTCTCAACTATTCAGGACTTTTAAACAACTGACACCTAATTTATTAGTCTCGATGTCAGAAGTAAAAAAAATAGCCAAAATATAATTTCTGTTTCTCTGAAATACTATAGCTTTTCCCATCTTGAAAATTAAATGTCTTCTGAAAGACAGTAACAGCAGAATTTCTCATTAGCTATGACAGGAAATCTTCACTTTTTGTATATATTTTTTTTTTTCCCCTGTGCTATTAAGTCAGTAACATTTCCATCTGAAGGCAAATGGCTTCAATTAAGATGAAAGGAAATTTTGAACTATTTCTACATAATCCATTCTTGAACCGTGCCTTGTCTGGTCTAAACACACTAAGGAAAATTGCAAACATGAATTCAGTACTTAGACCTTTCCTGACAGAAGAAGAAAAAACCCTGAAAGAAATGTTTCCCCACTAGCAATGATGTAAGCAAGGGTTAGCAGGAAGGATGCTCCTGGATGGATCAGGCACGAGGCAATAGTGCAGCTCAACAGGCTTCTGCATGAACATGCTTTTACAGCTCGAGCCATGCACAGACACTAAGGCAAGGAGGATGCCTACAACCACCCAGAGTGTGAACTAAAGCTTTGCCACTCCATGAAACTACAGTGCTACTGTGAAAGACAAGTATTCTATAGGGCCTGAACTGAGACATCCCAGCAGTCTACCAGACGAAGGAATTTTATGACCTGGAGAAAGACCTACCTTCTGGCCCAATGTCTCTGCCTGGTTTTTTATCTCCACCACACTTTCCTGGGTTTTTTTCCCCATATGTCTCAACTCTCCCTTCATAGTGGAGGAGGTGTGTCTGGAATTTATTTCTAGTCTTTATGTCAACAGCCTTTTCAGGTAACTTGTTCCATATGCTCGTTACCCTTTAAGCGAAACAGTCGTTTCCAAGTTCTCCACTTACTCCTTGCACATAGTGGTTTAGATTATGCTTTTAGCTTTTGCCTGTCTCCAATCTGTGTCTCTTCCAGATCCTGTGCAATTTCTTTCATTTAGCATATATGTTTTTGGCTTGATTACTTGTCATCAGATTATAACTGGAGGCCTCACTTGCCACCTGGCTAAGAGATGCACAAACAAATTTTATGTGGATCCAAGTTCCACTGGAAATTGAAAAAAATGTTGTCAATCAACACCTGTGATTTTCTGACAGCAATGCTCCAGAGTCAAAGCATCCTGTTCCTAGCTCGCACACAGCCTTGGATGCCATTTGGTTAATTCTGGTAAAACTGTACCAGAAGAAAACAGCCTACACTTATGAAGCATGATGCAGCCAAACCTATTAGCTATGGCCATAAGCAACAGGTTCTGGAAACAACAAAAAGAGGAAAAAAAAAAAATTAAAAAACCCTCTCTTCTCACCTTAAATCAGTAGCAATCAATACTTCACCTCACCCTAAAAATGCAAAGCCATCTACACCCTCAGCAAAATACCATACAGAAGGTTTTGGGCTGTGGCTTCGAGAAGAGGGTAAGCAGTTTTGCCTTTGCAGAGAGCTCAAACACATCTCAAGAGCCCCCTCACACTGGTTGAGGGCTCCTCTCTCTTTTCACTTTCACTAAGAAAATAAACCAAAAAGCAAACCCAAACAGCCAAAGTGCTACTGAAGTAGAAAGCTAACAGTGAGCACCATCAAATCAGGGTAAGTGCCTCCAGGATGCAGCCCAAAATGGTAGTGTACTGCAGAGGGATTAATCCCTGTTCCCCTCGACCACAGTAAACACTCCGGGACGCCTCCCCTTTTCCTGTTTGCTTCTCATGTCCTGTACGCTGCAATGTTCCTAGGCGTACAAACTGAGTTACTTTAGCTGCTTATAAAAATGTTCGCTTTCTGAGAAGGCATGACACTGCTCAGGGTATCTGCAGACACCTGGTGTACAGCTTTCTGTCTCCATGTTAGAACCAAAGTGTTCTAATAGGCCAATAAAATTACATTACTGAATACTGTATTTGTTTAACTTCTGCTCCTGAATACACATCCAGCCTAGCATCTGATGTCTGCAGCACTTACCCTTTATTTACCTAAACTGTTCAGTCTGAAAAAGGAGGAAGCTGTAGGTTTGCTTGCTCCTGCAATCCCCCCATGCTTTCCTCAGCACAACACTGTAAGAATTCTTGCCATGCAAAGGCCAAATCTGCAGAAGCTTTAAGCCCTCAATCACTGGTATATGTACTGTCTATGTGGGAGGGAGCGAGGCAGGCAGACACTCTTAATTATAAACTTGCACCAACTATACATGCTGATTGAGAGAATGAGGACAAGAGTCCTCTGACCTACTATTAGACACCTGCTCTGTCAACACTTGCCCCTGAAGCCTCACCTCCCTCCTCAAGTTCTCAAAGGAAACAGAAGCCAAAAATCGGAAAGTAATCCTTTATTTCAGAGCAGTACTTCACCAGACAATGGAAGTCAGTAAGTCCCAGAAAGCCAGTAAGTTTTGCTGCTAATAATGGGTGACAGAAGTCAGCTGTTAACTACTGTAATAAACTCACCCAACTTCATAGACCGACTTTGTTTTTCTACCTCTAAAACAGGTAAAAAATTTCAGGTGAATTATGTGCTCTGTATTTGCATTCATTTAACCACCATACTCTAACCCATCAAAAGCAAAGTTCCAGAACTGCAGCAAGAAGTCTCTGTAAAACATAGAATCATAGAACTGTCAGGGGTGGAAGGGACCTTAAAGATCACCTAGTTCCAACCCCCTTGCCATGGGCAGGGACACCTCCCACTAGAGCAGGTTGCTCAGAGCCCCATCCAGCCTGGCCTTAAAAATCTTCCAAGGATGAGGCTTCCACCACCTCTCTGGGCAACCTGTCCCAGTGTCTCACCACCCTCATGGTGAAGAAATTCTTCCTAATGCCCAACCTGAATCAGCCTATCTCTAATTTTTATCCATTCCCTCTAGTCCTATCACTGCCCGACGGGCTAAAAGGTCCCTGCCCAGCTTTCTTGTAGGCCCTCTTCAGATACTGGAAGGCCACCATAAGGTCTCCCCAGAGCCTTCTTTTTTCTAGACTGAACAACCCCAACTCTCTCAGTCTGTCCCCATAGGAGAGGTGCTCCAGCCCCCTGATCATCCTCGTGGCCCTTCTCTGGACACGATCCAGCACATCCATATCCTCCTGTAATAGGGGCTCCAGAACTGGACGCAGTGCTCCAGGTGAGGCCTCAGGAGAGCAGAGTAGAGGGGGAGAATCCCCTCCCTCGACCTGCTGGACACGCTTCTCTTGATACAGCCCAAGATACAACTGGATCTCTGGGCTGCAAGAGCACACTGATGGCTCATGTTGAGCTTCTCATCCACCAGCACTCCCAGGTCCTTTTCTTCAGGGCTGCTCTCAAGCCAGTCACTGCCCAGCCTATACTGGTGCTTGGGATTGCTCCGACCCAGACGGAGGACCATGCAAGTAGACAACACCTCAAGGATATCAGGAAAAAAAGTGTAAGTGCAAATCAATTCAATTATGTCTGCAATACTAAAGGCCCTTTCCCAGAACAAAGTGGATCTTTGTTCTCATAAAATGGCATACGCTTTAAGAATTCAGTTACTGCAATTATCTACAAGTGTCTTTGTTTATAGTTTTGACAACTGATCGTGTTTGGGATTTTTTATATAATGAGGGATACTTTTTTCCCTTCTCACTTGATAAACTCTTGTCTTCCACACTCTCTGCACAAGGAAAAGAACACAGTGTAATAAATAACTAACCAAAACAAAAATAAAACAAAAGGCCACCCTAAATGTTATGACTACTAAAAGATTCCACATCTTACTCACGTAAATCCAATTGAGCATTACATTACAATGAGCTTCCAGCTGTCAACATACAGCCAGTTTTCATCAAATGGAGCCTAGTGGCTTGACGTATACTGAAACATTTTAGTTTTAACTGCAGCTCATCTATTTGTCTCATTGACGTGCTACCTCAAATGAGTTATCTTAAACTTTTGTTCTTGGGAGAGTTTAACGTTTCTGCCGTATCTGAACAAAAATGTAGCCTGTTAGAAATTAGCACCCAAAGGATGCACATGAAACACAAACAATAATTATATCAGAACTACTCACCTGCATGAGTTCATTGCTGTCAATCAGACTGTTTTCCAGCATCTCCTGGGTCAGCTTGCCCATGGTACTGTAAAACTCATCTGCAGTTTCACAACACTCTATTTGCCTACATCAAAACACATGTTGGGGTTTTTTTTTATTTTACTTTTACATTTGATTATACACCTCCAAAACAAGACTGTACTTTCTGTCATCATAAAACACACGCTTCCTTTAGTCATTTCTCCATACACTTCCAAGTAATAAAACTGCACTTCACGTTGGAAATACTGGTGCAGTAAAAGGGTGTACTGAGCACAGCTTACTGTCCTAGCTGCTCACGATAAAGGATTCACACATGTCCAGACGGGTTATTCCCTCTGCACCTTGCATTTCAACACGAGAATCAATAAATCCTTCCTCCTGCTAGCACAAGGGAGCTCTCTCATCAGCTTAAAAAAGGAGTGTAAAGATTTCTCGATTGCCTCATCACCCATTCTTCACTATGCACCAAGTGTCTGAAGAATTCACTGACTGAGCTGTCTTTTTGTCAGATGGGAACATACTCACTGGCCGAGTAAATTAAGTATAGACATATTTATATATGCCATTATATTCAAAAGAGCTGAGCTCACATAATGCAGAATGAAGGAAAATTCACTCACATTCTGCATATTTGTGAATGTTATTTCTAAATTAGAGACACAGACTTCTTTTGTTTGCTTTGGGGTTTTCAGAGGGATTTTTCTGGGGGGTGGTCTGTTGGTTTTTACCCCTGCACTTTTCTTTAAATTTCTAAAAGCACAGAGTCACTCACAGTGTCAGCTAGAGGAAATGAGTAACATGCTTTTGTGAATTGCTGTCCTACATATACTAATCATCCTCTCCCATCAAGTGAAAAATTTGGTTTACTTCTATCCCAAACAAGTGCATTGCTGTTGACATACTGTTGTCTCCTCTGTGAACTACAGATGCTGGGATGATCAAAAAAAGTACACTGACTTTTTTCTTAAGGATCAGAAGAGGAAGCTTCCCTTGATCTTCAGCATCTACAGGGAAAACCAATGAACTATGAAAATTCTACTGAAACCTTAACACAGTTTAGCTATAAGAATGATTAAATATTTAAGAAAAACCAACAACAACCACCTAGAAACAATGGGTATTTAACTAATTATCACAAACTTACTGCTTACCTTCCCTGATATCTTCAGTCTCACATGACCTCCACATACCACTTTTTCTACTGCACCTATTTTTAAACCTCCCCATTCCTTCTGTCTCCCTCAAAACAGAGGTATGATTGAACCACCCACATTTTAAGAAAAGCACTTCTCACCCTATTTTCATGTCTATAAAGATAATCTTGAGAAGTATCATGAGACTATGATCACTATTTCAGCCCCACTTCTTTAAATCATCCCAGCTCTGTTTTAAGTGGAAAAGAAAGAAGAACAAACCCACTGTCTTCTCCTAGCAAAAGCATAGTACCCTACCTTTTACTTCATAGAATCATAGAACTGTCAGGGTTGGAAGGGACCTTAAAGATCACCTAGTTCCAAACCCCCTGCCATGGGCAGGGACACCTCCCACTAGAGCAAGTTGCTCAGAGCCCCATCCAGCCTGGCCTTAAAAACTTCCAAGGATGGGGCTTCCACCACCTCTTTGAGCAACCTGTTCCAGTGTCTCACCACCCTCATGGGGAAGAAACTCTTCCTAATGTCTAATCTGAATCGACCTATCTCTAGCTTTAATCCATTCCCTCTAGTCCTATCACTGCCTGACAGCCTAAAAAGTCCCTGCCCAGCTTTCTTGCAGGCCCCCTTCAGATACTGGAAGGCCACAATAAGGTCTCCCCGGAGCCTTCTTTTTTCTAGACTGAACAACCCCAACTCTCTCAGTCTCACTTGCTATCCTATCATTAATCACAAATATACTGTATTTCAATTCTTGTTCAATTTCAGTGACTCGCTGTCTTTTGGATCTCTCGTTACCCCATCAGTGTTCCTGTTCTGTTAACTGCTCCCAAATCTGCCAGACCTTCTCTGACTGACCAAAAACAACACCTACAAGGTATGTGGTGTGATCAACTTATTCTTTTGGACATACATATTTCTTAATTCTGTTCCTTCCAATTTTTCTAAAACATGTTTCATTTTTGCTTTAAGTTTTATGGTCAAAATCTTCAATGCAGTGATTTTCTTATCATGTTATGAGGTAAAAGCAGTAACTACAAATGTTCTAAGTGCACAGAGACCCACTGGAATAGAACCTTTTATCTAAAGGTATGGTACAGAGTAATAAAGCACAATGGGACTACATATAGCTTAATCCTAATGCAAATGATTCATGCAAGTTTCATTAATGAACTAAACAAATAAAACTCTTAGGAAATTATTATTCTAATTATTATTCTTCAGATTAAAAATTAAATACACTAACAAAGTCCCTTACAATGTTACTGGTGTGCAGTGCTAATTTACTCATTAAGAAAAAAAAAGAAATTAAACCTCTGAGGACAGAGCTGAACATAAATCCTAGTGGTTCAGTCTCAGGGAAAAAAGGAAGGTGAGTGTGGATAGGCATCACAAGAAAAAAATTGATGCAGCTGCTGACGCCAGCTGAAAAACATTTCCAGCTGAACTAACATCTGCTCAGCCTGTCAGAGCTCACACCTCCTGCTGAAGTCGGTGACAAAACTCATTTTTCCATGAGCCCCATACTCTCTTTGGAATGCAAATATTTGCTATGACAACAGAGGAGTTTAGAAAAAGTAATCATCTCTTGTGTATTGTCCCTTGTGGTGAGTTTCCAAGGCTGTAAAGAATTATACTAGAAACTTGGCTGGAAGGTGCTTAAAAGCAGAGAATTTCAGGAAATTTTGTTTTCAGGCCTTAGCAGAAAAGAACTGTGTAACACTAAATCATTCTCTTAGTAACACTGAACTCTATTCTTGGATACAGCTAAGGGGCTCAAATCCTTAAGTCTCCTAATGTAAAAATAAGGGAATTAACACTCGCAGCTTCAGGTACTCAACTAAATTAGCTAGTCACCCTCAAGTCCCTCTGTATGACTTTCCACAGAGTATTTACCAGCTCCCTCAGAGATCTATCTTCTGGAAAGTGCAATCAACCTTTTAACATAGCATGCAGACATTATACAAAGACAACACAAACAACTGGAGACATTTCCTGTAGCAAGGGTCAATTAATTATCATGCCCGTTCTGACATAATGTCAGAAGCACATGTTTTCAGGGACACCAAAGAGGCTTTGGTTTTGTGCTGCATTTTCCAAGCAGAATCATTCTCCTGAAAGAGCATCGCTTGTTTAGATTTGAAGACACACTCTTCAGAACAACATAAGTTACACATATTGCTTGTATTGAAAAGAAAAAACAGATAAAAATGACCACTTACTCTCCTAACTTTGCCCAGATAGCCAGAGCTACTCTCAGTATAATTTCAGAGCCTTCAAAGAACACTGAATCCCAGATCTTCAAAACTGTATGGTTAGGCAGGCAAGTGGCAAAGAGGGTCAGAAACCACTGCATTGTAAAGACATTCGTAAGTGGGGGTTCGTAGCCTCCTGAAATGAAAATAATAGTAATTTTTAAAAGTCTTCAAAGAAATTGTAATTTATTATTTTACAATGAGTGTAAACTGCCATCCTGAAATCCACCAGACATTCTAGTACCTCTGTTATTGCTCAAAACTTAGGTTATTTTTGGACAGCTGCAGGATAAGCAAAAAGAGTGATGGAAAAAAATCACATACTTAGTCACGTTTCCCTCTGCTGCACTGCAAAAAGCTCTCAACAGCAGCATTCATTTGGGGCTGTAAACTTGGAAAACACTGACACACTTTCTTTTTATCTTGTATCAGAAAGACTGCTTTTCCTTCCCCGAATTCTTATGAGTGAATCACCTTTATTAAAACACAAACAAACAAACAAGCCAACACAAAAACCCTCCCAAAATGCTGCATTTCTTCAGAAACTAATGGTATAAGAAGTCTTTATCTACATGAAGGTGAAGGTGACTATCTCTGTGAAGTCTTATCTGTTGTTTTAATATCCTGATGCACCGGCCAGCTTTGCAAAAGCGACTGTAGCACATTCAGTTGTCCTTTTGGCTGGTTAAGTTTCAAACAAGATTTAGTATCTCAGTCTGAAACTCAGAAGTTTTTCTTTCGTGTTAAGCTTAGAGAACACTCTGTGCATGCTAGGATCAACTGACGCACTAATGGCCCTGACCAAAGAGGCCTGTGAAAATACTGTCAAACAGCAAATACTTCCTTGATAGCCTTTCTTTGACCAACAACAAAAACCCAGCCTCCTCAAAATACTCCCAAATAAAAGAGCTGTATCTTGTTCTTAAAAAAAAAAAAAAAAGAAAAAGTTTGGAAGGAATGCTATATAAAAATTTTTAAAATAAGTAAAAATGCTCATGATGCAAAGCCAGTTTTTCAAGTAGCAACTCAAGAAATACTGCTGATTTTGCCCCTGTGTACTGCTAAGCATCCAGGTGAATAAAATCTAAGGAGCCACAACTTGCTCTCACATTTTAACTCTTCCCAGAACTGCTATGTAAGCTAGCGAGTCCAAGGAGCAGTGGTAGGACTACGGCAAGAAACAACCTTTCCAAGGCAGCCCTTGAGCTAAGCTGTGTGTTACAGTGTTCTCACTCCAATACATCTCACCGCCTTGTCAAGCAGACTCTGACTGCAGTTAGTGGTGGCACCAAGTTATTTCCCCTTCATTTTTTCCTGAGAATGCCACCTACTTATGTTAAGGATGTCAATAATGGAAAATGTCCTCTTTCATCTTAACAATTTAAAATACATATTCTAAGCAATAAACTCATGTAAATGCTTACAAGACTGCATTTTTAGACCAGTGCTCAGATAAAACAATAGCAAAAAGGAATTTAACAGCATTTGCTGTTGAACCTACCTCCACTTTCTCTGTTTGCAGCTCTTTGCAGAGTATCTAAGTGCTGGGATAGTTCAGGAAGCTTCATTCGTAAAAGATCTCGGAAAACAGCCATATCCACAGAGAGAGCACGGAGGTTATTGACAAAATAGCTATCAGGAAGCACCTTATCAATTAGGTAAATCATGATCTGTAAGGAAAATGGAATAAAATCACCTAGGACTTACAGAACCAGTTATTTTCTAGAAATAATGGTGGGGGGTGGGGGTGGGTGAAGGAAGAGTTTTCAATTTCTCTGTTCATTAAAGAATGGCTTGAAACCAGCGGCAACACATTCCTCAGGTACCTCCTTTCATATGTGGAGAAAACATTATCATTTCAAGGACTCACAGATACTCTAGGTACCCACAAGCAATCAAGGTGCAAAGTTTTCCTGAAGCTCTCCAGAATTTATGAACCATTAATGACCAAATTCAACATCACATAAAGCTATGCCAAAATTGTAAGTATTACTCAAACCAAAAGCAATTTTTGGTACTTCTGATCCTGTACAGGTTTATGAGATTCTCCACACTGTTATAAAGTTCCACTGTCCTTTCTCTGGTTGTTAACTGACACAACTAGAAGACTGATCTTCCAAATCATCTTTTTTTCCCCTCTCCACAATGCAAGATACTGTTCTTTAAAAAAAAAAACCAACAAAAAACCAAAACAAAGCCAACTTTCTCAACACGTTTTACTGTGATGTGTTACCATGTGCTACACTTCATCTTGTCACTTTAAAAGGTGCTAAATTAAGCAGCATGAGACGTTTTAAACAGACATCTGCTTCAAATGAGATACCTCAGCTCCATGGGTGGTAGGGTATTAAACGGATACCGTCAAACTTTGGGAAATGAACAAAAGCAACAAAGAAATGCAGAAGCTGATCTGTATCATCAACAGAAGATGCTAGCCATCACTTCAAGATCTTTTACAATCTCTATGGCTGCTCTACAAATTGTATCCAGACAGCTTGCCTGTGGTGACCCCATCTGCTTCAGATGGCCATCAGTCTGTTGTTAAAATTTCAGACGAGCGTCCCTATCATCTGTTTCGTACTGCTTCTTAATGCTTGAGGAGCACGGCACCTTCATACACAGGAGATAATCCTCCATCCAATCCCTCTCTTTTCATAAGATGCTCTGACAGCTTTGGCAGACACTGGACTTCCAAGAGCACCACCTTACACAGTCTCACCACTTCCTTTTCCCAGCTGCTTGTGACTGCATACTACCACCTGATTTTTTCAGGCACTAACAGTCTTCTGTTCCATGTTTTAAAGTATGTAGATCAATAGACAATAACAGGAAAATCAATAGCTTTTACACAGTTTTGATTTTCTTCTCTTTTTTTTTTTGTTTTTGTTAAGTTTTAAGTTGAAAGGAAATAGGTGATCAAAGCACAGTACGCAAGTAAAGTGGAGTCTCACATGTTGCCAGAGGCATTCCCTAACCTTTGCTGGATACTGGGACATCTCATCATATTTCAAAAACACTATTTTGTCAAGATACATTTCAACCAATGGAAAAATAATTTAATATAGCAACATCAGCTTACAACTGTGCTATTTGCGTTTTCATTAATTTCTTAAAATATAAGACATAAATCCCTGTGTTACAGAAACCATTTTATAAAGGCTTTTGCTCCCTTCCCACTGAGTGATATCACTTCAGAAATCTGGGATATGAGAGCATAGGAAAGAACAAAAATCTTTTTGCAATACTGAGGTCCATTCTATTTCACTGACATATAAACTCCTTTGAGAATGTTTTTTTTTAAAGCAGCTTCACGTATTTACCAGTTTGCAGTAGATAGTTTCTTCATGACACGTGTCTACATACTTATTTTTATTATTTGACTTTGTAATGTTTCCCCACAATAACATGCAGGAAAAAAATGTTTATGTTTCAGTGTCTATGAGACTTCTAGGAGTACTTTGACAGCTTCCACACATCTAAGCTGTGATTTTCCTGCTTGCTGTAATTTCAGTAGGCTAACTTTGAGGTGTCTTGAGGGATTTAACTTAAACATACTTACATTAACTAGTGAAGACTCAAGCATCTCTGGCTGGGCATGTTGGGTCCTGTGCTGTTAGAGCCCCAGGGTGTCAGCAGTACTAGCTGTTTCCCAGTCTCTGGGGTACACTTCCCAAACACAGAGCTTTTGTTTGTAACATCCCACCCAGAAAGTGAACCTGACTGGGAAGCCACAAGAATCCCCTGGCTCCCTTACTTCCTAGACTTTGCCATACTCCAAACAGCTTCCTCACAGCTCCAACCTGAGGGCAGCTTTACAGGTAACTTCTGCAGCTGTTCTGAAGTTACTCATCACTTGCTTTAGAAAGCACAGTGGCTAAACCAATGAAAACAGTGACACAGTAACTCCCAAATCCTCCCCCCAAGACCTTTTTTTTTTAATCCTTCCCTTTGCCCTCTCTCTTCTGGGGAAATTCCAACAGTGCAAAGCCCACGGAAAGAAATGACTTTTTATTCTCATTCTTATTTTTGCCAGCTAAGACCCATTTTTGGTGCCAACAGCCTTCAGTGCTTTACCTCTTTGGGGCAGTCTGGTGCTGTTCAATTGTTTCCTTAGCAAAAAGAGCCTGATGCCACTCAGTAAAACACAATCTAATATAAGGATACACACAGTTTTTACAATCAGTTTGGATTTCATAAACCTTGGGCAACTGTATTTCCTATATTATCATAATGTGTTTTAGGAGTTTCTGGACAGTATAAGCTCACAATAAAATGGGACAAATCATAGTTAAAAATACTGAGAAAATTTTTAACAAGAATTATTGAACAGAAATTTTACTCTCTGATATAAAGTAGGTATCTCATGGTATTTTCTTCCTGTTACAGGAGCTCTCTAAAATGAAGTATTAAATACCAGCTAGCTGGACTTGACTATCACCAGCTTTATTATTTTAGGACCTCTGAGTGAATTTAAATATTTACCATATTTAAATCATAGTCTAAAGCAAAACAAACAGCTCAGTATCTCAAGAGTCCCAGTCATCTTTTACTAATTTGACCCCAACTCACACATATGAGCAAGTTTACTTAAGGAAATCTGCACATGATCTTGGTAAACCTTAAACCACCCACATCCTGTAAAAAACTGTATTTCCATTTTTCTGACATGTTATAAATTTTATGAAACTTTCTTTTAATTAGAATAGGAAAGATCTAAAGAGTAAACCACCGTGTGACTAATGTACCCCAGAAAGTAGCTTCAAAGTGATTGACTTGCATTTTAAATATTTGCGTTTTCCTAAAATTTGCTTTAAAAAGCAGATTTATTAACTGCCTCAGATGCTACTGACACACGAGAGGCTGATAATGGAATCTGAACTTTTCATCTTCCTCTGGCATTCAGCAGCAGATTTGAGATTATGGGATAAGATTTTTTAAAGTCAGTAGCAGGATTCCCATTTATTTTTATTATGGCTAAGCCCTCATTTGTTGCTGTTTGGGGAGGAAAAAAAAAAAAAGATAGAAAAATAACTGGTAACATTCAAACCGTTCATTTTAGCTCAGACAGTATAACAAACAAACCATAAGTATAAATCAGTTAACTCCTCAGAGTCTTGCTCTTTCATGTTGTCTACAAAATTCAAACGTGGATTTATTCTAAAGTTCACTAACTAAAAGCAATCTTCAACACTGAAGGAAAAAACCAAAAACTTTACTCACTTTCAGGGCATCCCCTTCATTGCCCTCCATTACTTCCAGGATAAGTGCAGCTAGTATGTTAAACCCTTGACAATAGCCAACAGATTTATTCCACCTGGCATAAGCCAGCAAAACACGTTTTAGTACCACTCGATCCTGCTCCGCCTCCTGGCCACAGTAAGAACTGCAACCCGTTCGGTGAAGGTCCTTTAAGGGGGGAAAAGGAGAAAAAAATGGAGGGGAAAAAAAAAAAAGAGAGAGAAAAAAAAGACACCTTCAGTCTCTTGCCTGTCCCAGTTTTCCTTCCACCTCCATCCTCCCAACACACACTCCAAAAGTTGATGACAGTGTTTCTTTTTTTAATCTGAAAACCTTTAGATTACTGAAGAGAAACAGACTCAGCAAACTCTTTAAGAAAAGTTATCTAAAAGATGTTCAGATGAAGCAGAACAGAAGATATTAACAAACATCTAGGTTTCAAAAGAAGCAAGGCTTAATAGCTGTTTAATTGAACAAAAAAGAACAACTGGTTTTATCAAAGTATAAAAGAACTACTAGGCAACTAAGTTCTCAAAACATAAAATAAAAACAAACAAGAAACCGTCCTTGAGATTTAAGTGTTTTATAATTGAAAAGCAAAACATTTAATATTTCATCAGTAAGATCTTATCTTAAATTACCTAGTACAAATGACAACCATAATATTCCAGAACACAAAGTCTTTTGCTCCCCATACTCTAATTAATTATAGAACACAAGCTCTTCTATACATCCTAAATAGGTAAACAGACCAATATTTAATGTCACCACAGCAATACAAATCTATTTATCTCTTCCCTAAAACTGCCCACTGCTTTAAACATTAAACATTAATTAGCTGACAAATATGCATAGACAAAGGTGTTTCACTCCTACGGTAAAATAAATGAAAAATCTTCAATTGCTGTATTAGCAAACACACTTTTTAATCCCAGCAAATATTTATGTTTACTTATAAAGCAAAAAAAAG
This sequence comes from Todiramphus chloris collaris, assembly GCA_025345505.1. Lineage (NCBI taxonomy): Eukaryota > Metazoa > Chordata > Aves > Coraciiformes > Alcedinidae > Todiramphus > Todiramphus chloris. Next base: position 35,543,405 of record JANVCC010000010.1, on the reverse strand, counting down.
TTCTGCTTCTTTGTCTCCATTAAACTCCAGTAATTCTTTTAAAATAAAAATGTAGAAATTGAGAGAAAAAAACCAAACCAAAACCAAACAGTAATAGTGACTTTTTTCCTCTGATAATACTAGCCAGATCTGTGCAGAAGGGCAAAGAAAGAAAAAGAAATAATTTTCATAGGCCAAAGGTAATTAAGATGTAACTTTTTCCAGTTGCAGAGAACAAAATAAATCCCAAATCCATCTATTAAAAAATAAAAATCAACTTTACAATAAAAAATTAAAATAAAATAACAAATTAGCTGTCTACCTTTACTATCTGGATGCCCATAGAGTCATCATCAGGATTACTTCTTTCATTGAAGGTGAAACGCATGGTTTTATCCCAGTCAATGGCTATACTGTGTAAGTACTGATCAGCTAGAGTCAGCCAAACCTAGAAATACACAAAACAAGTCAACAAAGGGAATTACTTCACAGATAAAATATAAACAGTTTTGATATATACCATCAGATGAACCTCATCGGCTTCACCCATACATGACCTGCTGTTAGACTTCAAATATGCAGAAAAGGACTATATCTAAAAGAATTTTTGCACAATTAGAGTAAGACCTTACTCCTTAAAACGTGAAGGGAGGAAACAGAGTACATAGATCTGTGAACTGCTTATGAAGATGCAAGTCCATTGTCAGAAACTCAATCCACAGGAGCCTTCCAAGATGGAAGGACACAGTCCTAGGACCCCCTTGTCAGTTCAGCCCTTCTAACCTCAAAATTAACAAGTTTTGTAAAAAGGTAACACTGCTGGAGGCTTTTCTCAAACTGAACCATGGATCCATCTCCTAGAAACCACACAAAAGAAATCTAGTGGCGCTTCTCTTTACCAGAGGTCTCTTCTGATCAACCACTCAGAAGAAACAGCATCTAGTATTAACTGCTTGGGATTGATCTGGAATTATCCCTTGGATCACAGTAACTTAGTCTTACAAGAGGGCTTCCTAAGCTGTTGGAGCTGTGGGGAGTCCTGAAAACAAACGTTTTGACTATTTTTAAATCCTAATAATTAGCAGAACAGATTTATGCATGTGTATCTAAGACAGAGGCTGGACCACCATCAAACATTTGCAAAGTTCCAGAACCATGAAAAACACGTGACAGATCATACAGTGACAAGTAGCAACAAAGGATCTTTCTCTTCAGGAAACTGAAAGGAATCACGAAAGCAAACTGTTTGAGTTTTCTATCAGCCGATAACTCACTCAAGTGAGAAAAGCAATTCAGCCACTTCCCACAGACTCAAACACTTAATTGCATGATGAAGGAATTTACAGACAGCTCCCAGAATCTCATGCTTTCTGCATTTCAGTGTCCCTTCCCACACTTTTGCAAAGCCACCCATGTGGAGGAATGCTGCTGTTCTGCCTCCCAGTAGCTTTTGGCACTGCTGACATCCTACTGATGTTGTTTGACTGGATTCTTATCTCTGCCAGCCCCAGAAAACAAGTGTCACACGCCACAGCAATAATGCAGGTGTCACCATGCTCCTCCTGCTGCCAACAAAGGAGGCAAGCTGCATGTTGCCAACATCAAATGCTTCCTTTATTTTGGTATCAATATTAAAGTCATTGGGAAAACAAGGAATGTCAGCTAAAAAACCAACAGTCCTTAACGCTGCTGCTTTGGTTAGATTCACGTGGTCACACGTGAGTAAACAGAGATGTGCAGAATGAGAAGAAAAAGACAGAGATCTCACTGAGATGATGTGGCAGAGCATACCCTCAGCAAGTCTGCTGATGACACAAAACTGGGAGGAGTGGCTGACAAGCTGAAGAGCACCTTGACAGGCTGGAGACATGGGCTGACAAGAAAGAATCTCATGAAGTGCAACAAGGAGAAGTGCAAAGTCCTTCTCCTGGGGAGGAACAGCTCCAAGCACCAGGATATGCTGAGGACCACCCATTTGGAAAGCAGGTTTGCAGAGGAGGTGCTGCTGCACACCTAGGCATCAATGTACCCTCGTGGCAAAGGAGGCCAACAGCCTCCTGGGCTGCATCCGGTAGAGCACTGCCAGAGGTTCGAAGGAGGTGATCCTTCCTCTCTGCTCAGTCCTGGTGAGTGCTGGTACCCATCCTGGGCCCCCCAGAAGACATACAGAGCTACTGAAGACAGTGCAGCAAGGGGCCACAAACGGGATTAAGGGACTGGAATACCCCTCCTTTAAGGAAAGGGTGAGAAAGCTGGGACTCTTCAGCCTGGAGAAGAGAAGGCTCATGGTGGATCTTATCAATTTATATAAATATCTGATGGGAGGATACAAAAAGGATGGACACAGGCTCTTCTCAATGGTGCCCCATGACAGGACCAAAGACAATGGGCACAAACTGAAACACAGGAGGCTCTCTCCAAACATCAGTAAACATTTTACTGTGAGGGTACTGTCAGCACTGGCACAGGTTGCTCAGAGAGGTTGTGGAGTCTCCCACCTTGGAGAAATTCAAAAGCCATCTGGACATAGTTCAGGGCAACCAGCTGTAAGTGGCCCTGCTTGGGCAGGTGGATTAGACCCGATGACCTCTAGAGGTCCCTTCCAACCTCAACCATTCTATGATTATATGATCTCTGACACTTCTGTACAAAAAAAAGTATCTGAGAGACTTACTGTAGTGTGGGGGAAAAAAGCATTTCAGGGAAGAAAAAAGGCTGTTAGATGGATTTAATGATTCACTGGAATTGTAGATTAAAAATAAAACCATCGTGGTGTGAAGAAAATGATGGCACTATAAGTCTTCTGTTTCCTTCCCCACAATTGTAAAGAACAGTTTGGTTTGGAAAGACAACAAAAAGAAAACAGGGAAAGGAAATTAATCTGGTGCATCAAAATATATGGAACTATGGATACTTTCTAAAGCTTTAAAAATACTCTTTTTATTAAAATCGCACATTTTTAAAGCTAAGATGGTGTGACTCGGTTTTATAGAAAAGATTAATAGACATGGGTGGGGTTTTTTTTGGCTAGGGAACTGCAAACATTGTAGAAGAAAGCAGTAAGGCAAGTCTAGCAAAACCCCACTGGACCCTTTCCTACAACACTAACTCGGTGCGATTTCCCATTAACGGCACACTCTACCATGCTACACCACTCCCCACTCTGAACCTCCCTAATTTAGGCCATCTGCCTTTCCCCCATCAAAAGTTTCTTATGAGCATTCTTGTCAGCACTGCCATCTATCAACTTCACCTTCGTTAAGTATGACAGCCTACACTGGAGATTTGCCCTCCTTTCAGTTGATCTTCAGCTGCGGGGGCAGCTTCACCAGCGCAATTCCTTGAGACTGACAGAATGAAGCAATAACATCTACAGCAGAATAAGTTACCTAAGCCTCAAGCAGAAAGAGCCTGACTATTAAAAACACCACCATCTTTACCTGTCTCCTCAGTCTCTCCAGCTGCCCTGTGAGGTTATAACTGCAGAATGTAAACTAGAAAAAATACCCAGTACAACTTAAACTTAAAACTTCCAAATATTTGTTTAAAACCACTGATAATATTGACGTCATTCACCTTCCCTGAGAAACCCAGAGGCAGTACCTCCCAACGAAGAGTAGAGGTCTACCTACCTTTCTCCGCCACTCTTTCGGTATGCCCGTCGGTAATCTGGCCACTGCTTTGAGCGCATCATGCCACTGAAAGCAAAAGCATCCAAAAATGTATAAAATCCACCATTTGTTTAATGTGACAGTACAGCAACACTTAGAACGCCGCAGACATGCAAATACATTTCACTTTACTGCACACATCTCAAGAGTTTAACTGCTTAATCCACTCATGAGGAAAATACAGCTTCATTATTTAATGATATAACAAAAATATAATATACTAGGACACAGAGTTATGAGATATCCGAGTAAACAATGAAAGCCTATTGCATTTTCCAAATGCTAATGGAACAGCTCTTGATGCAATTGCAAATAATATGCTGACATTGTGATGACAGATGTGCTTGTAAACTAGGGCAAGCACCTTGACTGAAGAGAACCCAGTCCTTCATAAACTCAAGAGAAAAATGAATCAAATTACCTGCTGAAAACCATTTTGACCTAAAGATGGTTCAAGAGTGAATTTCAATTTTGTATCAACCCCTAAAAATAAAAAGGAAAAAAAAAATTAAAAATCAGTCATTATTTTCATTTAACTCAGAAGGAAAAAACCCAAAAAATAATCCACAATTTAAATAAGAACAGAAGACTTCAGCTACATGTTTCAACAACTACATTTCAACCCATTTCTGTGAATTCTTGCCTTCACAGTGGATTCAAGGCACATGTTAAAAGGTATATGGACAAAATGTTTTTAAAATGAAGTAACACCCTCTTTACTGGTGTAGGTCAGCACAACTCATCTCACTACAAATCACGCAGTTCTCTATTCTACAAACTGTATTTTTACACTGCAAACTATCATATGCATCCACAGGAGACAAAAAATAAATATATATACACACAGAAACAGTGACTTCTTGATATTACTCAAAAACCATTAATAAGCTTGGGGTGCTAAAATTATTTTATTGTTCAGAAAAAAAATTTTTTTTTTTATTTCCTTGGAACATAAAAGTACATTTGGTCAGTATTCTCATTTAAGCTTAGATTTTATTTTGACCATACGAGCAAATCACTTTAATTCTTATAAAGTACACCTGCTAATAGTCTATAAATAATAGTCTACAGTATGACACAAAATACTAGCATCAGGATAGTAACTCTTTCAATTTGCTTTACATCCCACATTTTGAACGTACAATTCTTTGGTCCTTCAATTGCTGCTGTCCAGAGCTGCGGTGCTGAACACTGCCGGGCGTCAAAGCCCTTCCCTCAAATCTCTTGGCATAAAGAATAAAGCCTGCTTTTATTTTTACCTACAAAATTTAATATGATCTATTGATCCATATTTAAAACTATGTTATGCATAGAATCTCATCATTCTAGACTATCAAGCCAAACATTTTTAATATATATTTTAACAGACATATATATATATATAAAAAATATATATATATACATATAAAACCCCCACACATTCTAATCCTGCAATGTTTTAACTACAAAACATCCGTGCTAATCAGCTCACAAATAACACTCAATGCTTTGTAGGACTAAACCTGCAAGTCTGACAGAAACCCAAACTGTAGTGACATTTGCTAGTTATAAAACGTAAAATGCCTTTCAGCATTTGCAGGCTGAAGTGGTGATAAGTAATTTAAAAGCCTTACTGCCTGGTAAATATATATTTAAAGACAAAGCTTTCTCCTTTAAGGCTTTTTTTTATTATTATTTCTGTTTCCCTTTGGTGAGAGGAGAGGGAAGAGAAAGAAAGAAAAATCCACAGAAAAAGCCATTATTGTTTAGTTTTAGCATTTTAGGATTGCATCACTGAGACCTGCGGATTGGTGCTTTTCTTTCTCTGCTTCAGATTTAAAAGACATGCTTGTCAGATGTAGAAAAATAAAAGCTTCAAATCATAACAGAAATGTCTTGAGAAACACTAAAGGATTAACAGTTATTCCTGGAAGTAACAGTTTATTAGTATGCTTCCCTATAACTCCATGGCACTCAGCAGGGACTCCTAATAGCTAAATCTCTTCATAATAATTCAACGCAACGTAACAATGCCGGTAGCCTACTAAGATGAAATTGTATCACTTTTGCTGTAAATGGGAAAAAAGCAAGTCTCGTTCCCAAGCAATCTGGTGGTAAGTAATGGAAAACCCAAATACATACAAAGATACTGTGGCCAAGAACTCCTTTTGTTAAGGTAACAGATGTTGACATGTTATCTAACACTGCCTTGTAGCAAAGAAGCGTTAGTCTTCCAAAATAATCACGTACTCATTTCTAACTCAGCAGCCAAATATTAATCACTTCACAGTTTTCTAAGACTTAAAGATGCCAGTAACAAATTCTCTCTCTGTCTTACAAGTTTCCCAAGAAAGATGCAAACAGAGATGGCCAAGTCTGCAAAAGATCAAGCACAATGAGATGTAACCTCAGAGCAGGACAAAAGGTATCCATCATTTACATGAACACTATGACCAGGGAGCTCACACAAGGGCCCTGACAGCTGTCTCTCTTGATTAAATGAGACTGAAATGAGACCCCTGAACCTCCACCTACAGAAGTTTATTAAATCATGGCAGACAATTAAGACAGGTGTGAAAATTCCTCAAAATGAGAATAACATCATTTGGTAATGCCAGACTACATGGCACGCTCTCTTCAGTATGGCAAAGAACCTCTCACTCAGGTCACGCACTGGAACCTCCTGTAAAAGCCATGGAGCCTATGTCCCATTATTTGCTGCCAGTTAGAAATATTCACAAAATCAAACTATGTGATGGTTTTGTCACAGGGAAGAGACATGGGGAGCATGCCACAGACCATACAGAAACAGTTCCCCATTCCTATCCATTTTAAAGAATTTAAATTTTCCAAACCAAAAAAATTACAAACTTGTTCAATACAGTTACAGCCAGCAAGTACAAAAACAAGCCGCAACACAAACTGTACACATGGAGGAAGGAAAGGCTATACCCACCCAGGATCTTCCTGGGGCACCAGCAGGAAAGCAACCAGCAAGCTGGGAGCAGCACCTCATTGCATGGTACTTATTTCTGGCACAAGAACCATCTTGCTCAACCTCCTCACTGAATTTGTCCTTGGACTTTAGAGCTTTAAGGAAATTAATGCCTATCCCAAGCTCTCTGGTTTCCCAAACCTTCCTACCTCCACTGTTTCCCTTTGCCTAACAAATCTCCCAACCTTGCACATACTACTTTTTTTTTTTTTTTCCCTTTACTCAGTCCTGTCATTTTCATCCTGTTCACTTTTGCACAGATCATCACCACCCTTTCCCTGGGGCCTTCTTCCACACAAAGTCTTTTGTCCCTTACACTTTCACCGTCTGTTACATCTTACCAGCAACTCCTTTTAATTCTGCAGTCAGCTGCCTTCTCCCCACAAACTAACCTAGATTCCCCAATAGCTTCTTCCCCCCCCCCCCCCCCTACCCCCCCCCCCCCCAACACTATGACAGACCTTCTGAACTCATTTTCGCTGGATTTTCCCCTTTTGCCAATCCTGCATCTCTGGGCCACATTCCTCTCTGTTATATAAACACATGCTCTTTGCAGAAAAGACCCCTTGGGCCCTTATGGCAACTTTTTTTCCTAGCTCCTCTGCACGTACAGCCTGTCAGAAATCTACCATATAAGCAGCAATAGTTCCTACTCTTGGGGACTCTTAAGTGCTGTCAGTCCTTTTACATCAAGCCAGCCAGGCTATAGTGGCATTTGGCATATTAAGTATCACCTCCAGTTCATACACGTTCAACTGAACATTCATACCTATAAAGCATATTAAGTCATGCCTGCAGAAATGTGTCGGGAACATATATGAATTACTGGAAAGGTACGTATGTCTAACACCAGTCACATTTCTGAAGGGTAGGGGAATGTGAAAATAAGGCCTGTTCAATGCCCTTGCAACCAGGTCACCAGAAACCACTGCAGAAAAGCAGATTTTAAAAGACAAAAAAAAAAAAAAGATATAGATGAACCCCCGCAAAACCCAGTCGTGTTCGCTTTCCATGTAAAATACACAATGACATCTGACAACAAAAGGCTGTAGGAAGGAAGGTTATACTCTTAGGATTCCCAAACCCTAGCAGTTTTCCACTGTATGACCAAAATGTAGCACAGGACCACATAAAGAGCCACAAAGAGGGAGAAAAATATGGTGGTCAGCCAAGCACCTGGGTGAAGGAATCAAATCCTCCCTCCTCAGCAACATTAAGCAAAAGATGGGGCAAAGTCTGGGATTTTTTTCTGAAATACTAAGCTAGAAAAAGCATAGGAAGATGATCTGCTCTGATGCATATATACAAGCTATAAAGCCATAGCTTCAAACTTACAAAGCACCTGACTGTAGGTTCTTGGCTGTACTTAAAAGCAGCTTTTGAAAGCTCTCCTATGGAAAGCCAGTAAATATTTTATTGAAAACAAATGAGGAAGAAGGCCTAAAGCGGCTTTGTGTGCAGTGGGACTCCAAGCTTGGGGAAAAAAGTGGCAAGGTAAACTACCATCTTAGTCTTGCTTGTTGTTTCAGGAAGATCCTTAGCCTTGCCTTGTAATTTATTTCTAAATGTAGGTTTTCATCTATAAAAAGAGAAATAGAAGTAACACTGAGCAACCGCATGAAATCACTTTTGTCAGGAGCCAGAGCTCACTGGGATGTATCAAAACACATCTAAAATCTGCAGGCTACAGGAACTTCTCAATGCAGACAGCTGATAGAGACACTACGAAAATCTGTGAACTTCATTCAGCTTATTTTTTAAGGGCTCATTAGGTGCCCCATTTATGAAATCATCCCGAATGATATTATTGTATTTACTCACATGTGAACAATATGGAACCCTCAACCCAGTGGGAAGTCCTAGCTTTAAGACTATGAGATTTGTGTCTACACATCCGATCACATCCCCTGATCTTTGTGAGTGTGCAAGTAAAAGAATGTCATTATCCAGGTAACACCATTACCTGGGATATTAGAAGACTACTGTAGGAGCAGAGGTCTGTGAGAATTAAGTCAGAAATTCTCCTTATAACAGCAACCCCATAAACCTAAATAAGAATATACATAGGACCTTATTAATAATAGTATCTGAAACTCATCTCAAACACTGAAGCGGTCAGCATTGTGTGCTGGATGCACACACAGCTATTACAACGGGAAACTAAATCTATTTCTGTGCATTGTTCAGTGTTTCAGTAGACCTCAGGCTTGCATACCCTGTAAATGCCTAGGATTAGGCAACAGAGCAACAATATTTTAGCTAAAAGTGACAGCTCTAGCATTGTGAATTGAATTTAAATTCCAGTGCTTCGTTAAAAAGCCCAAATGATCCAAATTTTTCACAGAATCACAGAATGTTCAGGGTTGAAAGGGCTCTCGAAAGATCATCTAGTCCAACCCCCCTGCTAGAGAAGGACCACCTAGACCTAGGTCACACAGGAACGCATCCAGGCGGGTTTTGAATGTCTTCAGAGAAGGAGACAAATTTTTGATGGTAGGGAACTAGAATCTAGCATTCAGCAGTGACCACCCATCAGTGCTTCTACCGAGCCCACCTCCCTGGACTAAACACACGTCGCTTGTTGGCTGACCACCCGGTCCTTAAAAGATTCTAGTACCGAAGCAGAATCTAGAAAAAGCAGCCGCAGAGCCGATGCCTTCCCCCTCCGGAAAGGCATGGTCGCGAATTTAGACAACACCCTACCGCAGACAAAGGCTGGGCGGGAGGAGGTGTCTCCGGCAAGCGAAGAGTTGGCAGGTGTAGCGGAAAAGGGCTGGAGGAGCGACCGCAGAGCCCCGGCGGCTCGGCCGTGCGGGGCGTGACGGGAAGGGCTGGCGGAAAGCGGCGGAAAACGGCGGAAAGCAGCGGCGCCGCGGCCCGCGGGGAGAGGAAAGGGGAGGCGAGGGGGGACGCCAGGGACCGGGCACAGCCGAGCGGCACAAACGCGCTGCGAGGCGGCAACGCCGGGCGGGAGGAGCGGAGAAAGGAGACGGGACAGCTAAAAGCAGAGCCGGGGTCGCCGGGTGCGGAGAGCAGGAGGAGCCCCCCGGGAAGGGGGTCAGCGCGGTACCGACCCGCAGGGCTCAAGGGCGCCTCCGGCCGGCCCGGCTCCCCCTCCCCGGCTGCCTCCGCCCGCTCCCCAGCCCGGGGCGACCTCGCAGACGCGGGTCCTCCCCGCCTACCCCGGAGGTCGGCGCAGCCCGGGCGGGACCCCCGCCGCTTCGTCCGCCGCGCTCCGTGCAGCCCGCCGCGTCTCAGGCCGCGGGCACGGCGCTTCTCGTAGGCCGTGCCCCGCCGAGGATGCCCGCGCAGCAGCGCCGGCCGGCGAGGCGCGGCCATTTGCCTGCGGCCGGTGCCGACCGCCGCCACCCCCGGGACGCGACCGCCGCCCCGCGCCTACCCGCGGCCCTCATCGCCCTCCGGACGCGACCTCCTCGCCGAGCCGCCCCTGCGGGGAGGCGACGGCCCTAGCCGCGGCCGCCCCCCCCCCCCCCCCCCCCGCCCCGGTCCCTGCTAAGCCGCTTAAAGGATTGCAGCGGCCGGCTGGCCGGGGGGGAGCGCGTTACCTGGCTCCAAGGTGCAGAGCAGCCGCGGCGCCGTCCGGGAGATGCAGCTGCGCTTCTTGAGGACGTTGCTGAGGATGGTGCCCACGCCGCCGCCCGAGCTCTGCCGCTTCAGGCATCGCCCCCCGCGCCGCAGCGAGCCCGTCAGCCTGTCCTGCCGCATGGCAGCCCCAGCCCGCCGCTCGCTGCCAGCCGGACCCGAAAGCTGTCCCTAGGGCGACGGGGCGGGGGGCATGGCGGGGCGGGGTGCCCTCGGCCGGGCTGCGCGGCAGCGGCTCTCCCGGCTAGCGGGGAGACCTCCGCAGTGCAGAGAAAGCAAAGTCGAAGTGCAGGAGAGCAGCGGGAGGACAAGGAGAAAGAAAGAAAGAAAGGGGGGGGGGGGGGGAGGAAGGGAGGGGGAGGAGGGAGATAAAAGGAATAAAAAAAAGAGAGTTGCTCCCGCCCACAATCGAGCATCACTGCCTGAATAAACCATCAGCCTCTCCTCCTCCTCCTCCAGCACCACCTGGGATGCAGCAGCTCCGGTTAGAAATAAAGGGAGCCCAGGCGGCAGTGGCGGGGCTGGGGGGTGGCAAAGGGCTCCCAGGCAGCTGCACACGGATCATGCGACACCGGCCACGCTGACACATCTCACTTGATAGCTGTGAACAGGGCGCAACAGTGAAATTTCTGCCAAGACTGAAATGCGCTAAACTTCCAGCAGACGCATCATATGGGACTCTGGCCTACAGCTGGACATGTACAGATAGTCCTGCTGCCCCTTTCACAAAGCTGTCCCGGGAGGGAGTCCCACAAGCACTACCAGAGCACAGGGCAAGGGGAGAGCGATGGATGAACACAGGGTGGGCTGGGGTCAGGTCCTGCAGTCAGGGCTGCTCAGGGACAGCCCCAGCAGCAGCAAGAGCAAGCAGGCTGCAATTTCTGTGTTTCTGACTCCAGAACAGAGACTTCGTACATCCTCAAATAACAGCATTTTCTATGAATCTAAACTGCAACTGCACTTACTACTAATGATGTGCCATGCTCTAAATAGTTAAGCATTTTATTAGATGCATTTTCCAGTGCTATTTGACCTGACAGCATCTTAAAAGAGTTTGATACAGAATTTCTAACTAGTGGTTTGACTGACAAGAAGGAAAAGTATTTGAAATAATGACTGCTTTTATGATATAAACTAGTCGGTGTTTCTGTGGAAGGAGGACAGATTTATCACACCGCATTAAGTTGGGCTCAGAGACCAAGCTACCAGAAGTCCGAGTCTACCTGACATCTGTAGCTTTGAAACAACTATTTGCTTCTTCGTTAAAAAGATGTTTTTCTCAGCCACATAACAGACACGGGATAAAACTTCAGCAGCGAAGCCAGTTATATAAAAGATACACAAAATATAACACAGAAGCAAGCCCTTTTTTTGTTGTTGTTTAAGATCAGTTATAGCTATCTTTAGAAGTTACTGTTAAGTTTTCAGAGGCGCGTGATTTTGATCATGCCTCTTTAAATATCTGGTTTGTTTTTGGAGAAAAGCCACTACATTTGAGCTGCTAGCTTGCACTCCGAATAGATAATTAAGTCTGTGTCGGTGGTTCCTTTTTTAACGAAGGTGACACTTCCCTGCTGATGTAGATGATGCAAATCACTTTATTTCAGTGCCAGCTGGAGACGATGATTTAGTGGTTAAAGCATCAAATTTGAAATGAATTAATCTCCCTAGGTGCACAGATTGTACCGATGGGACTGTAACAGAAACATTTAAATACAGAAATAACCATATAATCTCTCTAATATTATTCTCCTCTTCCTTGAGCACCATACACAAATAGCAGCACATTGTTCTTGGATCGTTACAAAACTGGCTAAACACAACACCACATGCTGTTGCCCAGTCTCAAAAGCCACAGCCAAAGTGGCAGCAACCACTCATTATCCATACAGTGAGAATCAGTCATCCCACTAAACTGAACATAATCATATGTTACCTTCAAGTTTTAAACAATTACAAATCAGCACTAAGAAAGGCACTGATATTTAACTGGTGAGGATAACTAGCTCTCAAAGTCAGAATTTGGTGTCCTCATAACTGCTATTTCTCCTACTTGTCATCTGATCATCTATAAGTAATTCCGAGGTTTGGGACATAGCTATTTCCAAGGACCAGCATACCATTAAGGAGCTTTCCCCGTATGCAAGCCAATTAACGCAACATTACTCTTAAGAGAAAAAAAAAGAATAAATGCAAAAATGAACTTCAGGAGACAAAATGAAGAAGCCAAGCCATACTAATGGGTTTGATGACTCACTGGATCATTAGCACTAATGGATTTTAGAGACATGCCATTAAGCATGCATATACATATCTTAAGGGCAAAAGCCTAGCTTCTAGAAAAGCAGATGGCATTGGGTTTTAACCACCGATCAGCCAAAGTCTCTAATTTGCCCGTGGCAAGATGTGTCCTACACCACTCCCTGGACTTGCAGACATCTCAGCATAATGCTGCATGTCAGCAGCTTGTACAAAGTTGCCATGTTCACCACTGTTAAGCCGTGAATAGTCTTCAAAATAGGGAAATTTCAGACAAATCACCATAGTTCAAGTGGGTGATAACACAAAATACTTGAACTCAAAGATGTCATCAGCCATCATAAATGGTCTGGCCATGTCCATGAGTCCTCATCTGCAATACTGCCAAGAGAGATGACACAAAACCAGGATTTGGAATAAAACAAAAAATTTAAAAAAAAAAGAAATGTTTTGGCTAGCCCAGATATTTTGGCTCCGGGTATTTCGTAAAATCAACTCGAGACTTTGCTTCCCCCGCCCCGTAGTTCATTTGTTCCTTCCCACACAACAGAGCTACTTTCTGAAAAAACTTACCTCCTCATTTGGTAACTCTTTGCAGCCTTACCACCACCTGCTAGCTGTGCCTTTTTAAGGCCAGAGCATATTTCAGAAGAAATACTAGTTTGCAGGTATAACTTGCTCGATGGTTACAATCGATCTTATGGTGATGGATCCTATGATCACTGCCAGGTTCTGACATAGAGAAACCAACTCTGTTTACCTTAAACCTCCCCGTTCATCAGTGCACTTCTTGTCTGCACTGGATGCTAAGGCAAAGGACAGGCAGCTAGAAAGGAAGAATGACCACAAGCAGATGGGGCAGTGACAGGAACAGCAGAAGAAACGGGGCCACAGATTGATCTTGCTTTTAATGCAAAAGACATGCTTGTTTGCATGGAGCTTTACCCATACCCAGGATTCCTGGAGGGCACAGTTCACTGATTCTTTTCTGATGTGTGCAAAGAAGACTGAACATAATCCAAAGACTAAAAATGACAAGACATCTTCATCAGGGTCACTGTATTTCATGAGCTCCACACCCTCCTCCTCCTTTCACAAAAAAATGTACCAATCTCCTGTAATTCTGATGTGCATCACAACATCCCAGTAAAACAGTGAAAGCCTAGGGAGAAAGCTTGTTTGCCATGCTTCTGGACACCTGTGTTAAGCAAAAATACTTAAGGCAACACATATCCATGAATAAAATATATTGTAATAGACTTCATCCCAAAGCATTTTAGAAATTACGTTTTGGCAGCAGCACTACACCAGTTGCTGATACAGCAAGTATCAGAAAGATCTATCAATAGTATGAGGGGAAAGCAATGGCTTGCAACCACAAGGCAAAATCCCATTGTACTGACCACATCATAGGACCATTGTCTACTAAGCTCCGGAGTTCCATACGCTGCCTTTAAGAGCTCACAAAACGTAACAAGAAAAATGTAACCCCATTACCACTTGGCTTCAAATAGCTCTACAGAATTTACTGAATCAAAAAATTTTAAACTGTACCAACACATATTCTGCTGTGCATTCTAGTTGCTCATCAGCTTCCGAAGAGAAAAGAGTCCACTTTTCAGTTGTAGTGTAGAAGAGAAAACACATGAAATGGAATACGTGCACTTGGGAAGGAAGAAAGGATAAAGCAGTCTGATATTCTCCCAGTAGGCAAAACTATTTTAAATACATGTACCCCATTAAACCATCTTCACCACTGGAGCACAAAATTTTTATCCTACCCAGCTGTATGTGTGTTCTGTTATTAAACAAAAGCCAAAACCAGCCAAAACCAGTCCCACTTCTTTCTGATGATTCTAAAAACCTAAACCCAAGCATGACCCATCTGGAGTTTCACACTCCGCCAATGCAGAAGATGGAGCCACCTCTGACAGCTTGAAAAGAGGCCTCTGGCTTGTTGGGTCTTTGACGTTGAAGGGTCACAGGTGCTACAGCACATAGCCTTGAACATGAAAGCCTGCAAGGTGGCACAGCCCAGCATCCCTCCCACCTCAGCCTGCAAGTAGAACATCACCTCCTACACTGCCAGGACTGTTCCACAAGCTCTATTAACGACTTGCTACCTCAGACGCTGCAGGTGAGCAGATGCTCTGATCTACAAGCTAGCTGTAACTGCTGCATGAACCACCAAGCACAGAGTCTGTAGCACAGTTGAGCATAACCACATCTGCATGAGCACAGGAGGAGGGAGTCTACAGGTAGGAGTGGACAGATCTGTGTTATGCAGGAGAAGAAACAAGATTTTGGACTAATAGATTCAGTTCTGACACCAAGCTGGTCTCCTCTCCCAGACAACTAATCCAGGGTTCTCTTTACTGGACAAGAGATGGTTCCAGAACCAATTAAAAAAAAATGAAGTATTGCTACTGTATTTGTGCCTAGAGAAGGTTCATTTTATGCACCTCCAAGAAGTAAGGCTCAGGAAAACAGTGCAGTGTGTTGACACACCACAGCCTCATCAACACGAGTATTTTAAACTTTTCCACTGCATTAGTCATCATTTGTATCACTTTGTACGTAAATGTCACAAAAGAGGTCAGGACCTCACTGTGTCCTGTATTAGATAGCACAGATAAAGAGAGCAGAGCCAATCCTTGCCTACAAATGTATTCTGTGCAAATATAAACTACACAATGGATTTTCAGAAACAGAGAATCAAGATTTGAATGATTAGTCTCAGGAAGCGTGGAGCATATCTAAACAAGCTCAATTCTAGTCCAATGCTTCCTCTTCCTTTAGACTTCAGGCACATAGCCTTCTTTCTCATTTCCTCCTTCAAAAACCAACACCACACTATGTACTCTTCAACAGAGCCTTCCCTTGGAAGAAGCCCTCAAAAAGCCCACTTGTTCTTGAAGGATTTAAGAAACAGAGGATCTGGGGAATTCTCTAACCAAAGAGTGCTCTCTGGCCATGGGGCTTTGCTTATAGCTGTCTGAAAGAGAGTACTGCCTGCATGTTGTGTAGCCATCACTATTGAGGCCTGACCTAGAGAACATCATTAAAATAACACTGCTTAGTGTATTGTCTATCTTTCAACAGGAAATTAATCTACAAGACTATTACTCCCATTAAAAGCTCACAAGTGTATATACACTGAATGATCCTTCAGCTTATCACAAACAAGATTCAGCCAAAAGAGAACTTCCAAGTCAAGTCAAGATTCTCCACTAACAATCTTTAGGATTGGTTTTTTTTTTTTGGTTATTCTCCTCCTTCCATGCCATACAGCCATCCACTCCTGCCTTCTGTACTACACGTGTGCATAATCAGGATTGAGAAAAGAGAAGGTCCCTTCAATAGAGCCAGGTCGCCTTGATCCCAACATCACCACAAATGTATGTTATAATTTATCTTCTGTGAGTGATGGACAGTTACATCGAGTAAGTGTATTTACAAGTTGAACAATATTTATAATGGTATTGCTTCTTGAAATTTTTGGCAGATATGATACTTCTCAGAGTGTATGCCAAACTTTTCCGGCATCAGTGAAAACACTTGAAATACCATACATCTGTAATGGAGGTGCCTGTAAATCAGTTGTGAAAGCAGTTCTAGCAGCTTACAGCACAATGAGGTGGAGCTGTGATGATCACTTCTCCACCGAGGGAGACACCACATTTGCAGGCAGTGAATCAGTGCAGGTAAGGCTGACTGCAGTCCCTCAATTTGTAGGTTGTTTTTAGAGTGGCACAAGATGCTTATGCAGTCAGATCACATAGAGGAGAACATGAAAGCCCTCAAAAGCATCACAGGTTCTGAAACAGAAGTACAGACATGCCTGTAACCACCTTGAACCTGACTATAACCTCTCTCCATCTGTAAATTCATAGCTATTTCCATGAATGAGGTAGGTGCAAAAAGACTTGACATTGGTACAGTACCAGGGCTAAGGTCATCAACAGCAGAACTGCACATACCTGTCTCCCAGACCTTCGTTCAATCCAGCGGAGCATGAAGCTCCTCTTTTCCTGAGTTCTTGAGGAAACCACTCAGCAGTAAGCAACAAGCTTACTTAAATTAAATTACACTCACTTACTTAAATTACACAATTGCATTGAAAGCTAGGAATATGTTAATATTCAAATTCTCTACATAACAATTAACTCTCCTGTGTTACCAACTCTCAATGTCACACCATTAAAAAGCCAGTATTTTGCGGCACCTGGAGTTTCTAGGTCAAACCAGATTTGAAGATAGAAGAATTAATTCTAATGATAACCCTGACTGCTCAAGTGACAGCAACCAGTGCCAATGGCCTGGGTACAAAGTGTGGCCTATTTCACTCCCGGCCCATCACTGGGAATTGACTGTTCCAAGAGCTTAATGGGAGAGAATTGAAAGAATTCCCGAAAAGCAGAAATTGACTCATGCTTTTCTTAAACATCATGCACCACAGATCAGAGGCACCTCAAATTTTCAGAAGAAAACAAAAAAATTAAATCTACTCTGACACTGCAAAATAGATGCGATGGGGAAACCTTTGTCTTAACATTGGGTTTGATGGCTGCACTGAAAGGACAAGGCAGGGATTGAACCTGGAAGTATCTATGTGAGAAACAAAAACGGGATTAAATATAATATTGCTTGATAACAAAACAGAATTAAGTTAGTTCCCCTTATTATGCCAGCAATAGAGGACAACTAACTTGCACAACTGAGTACACCTGGTATTCTTCCAATGCTATTTGTATTCCCTGCAATGCATATATATCCTAATTCTAGAGACAGACTAGAAGGGAAGGAAAGGGATAATAAGCAAAATATAGAAAGGATAAAACCAGAAAAAAAGACAAAAGAAGGGAAAAAACAGAGAAAAGAGAAATAAAGAGAAAGGGAAAAAGAAAAGGAAAATAAAACAGTGGTCTTAATGTAAGAGCTGCTGTTGCTCTTCTGTAGGTTTCATGGCAAAGATGAGCACCAAGGGACACACATGAAGGCATAAGGTCAATGAGAGGGCTGAGGGATTAAGTTTTAATCATCAACTCAAGTTCAGTGTGGCTAAATATCTACAAGAAAATACCAACATGGGAGGAAATTGAGAAGGTGCTTGTTTACAAGTTAAGTATAGGATAGAGGTAGGAAGCACGAACTAACCTTGAACACTAGGTATGACAAGGATGTGACACCAGAGAAGTGTATGTTGTGAAGAGCTTTGCATATCAAAGCAACTAGCAAGACATTGACTAGATCTACAATGACCACAAGGGAAGAATAGGCACCTAGCACCCATGTGAACACCCACATACAAGCACTAAAATGTAGCTTTGTAATTGAAAGCTCAAGTCTACTACTACATTTAATTCTTTGTACGTATGTATGTTGTCTTCCAAAAGGATGAAAGTACACACAGGGGAAAAAAAAATAAATTCAGAAGCTTTCTATGTCCCAAATGCTTCCAACAAGCTCTTAATCAGAGAAAAATGTTCGATAAGTAAGTGGATGGATCTTCTCGTGTTGTGAAATTGGTGAGAATTCAACAACATCATCCAGGTTTCTTTTTTTTTTTTTTCTCTAATTTTGTTCAACTGTATAAATAAACTCTGAAGTTGTAATTGCCATTTGAGGAACTCAGTGATCTGTGTTGTCCTGATGAAGAAAATAAATTAAAAAAAAAAAAATGGGGGGTGGACAGGGAGTCAATTTGTTTTACTTACTGCCTCTGTGTGCTGACTAACAGTAAAGCAGATCATATACAGTTACATTAAGCAGTTAGTTGGATCTCACAAACAAGTTAAAAGACATGTCATGCAAAGACTGCTAAAGTAGCAATATATTTTAACTGCTGTAGTAACCAGTAACATAAAGTCTAGAATTAACAACTGGAATAAAAGTCATAGCAATGCTTACATGCTCAATAAAATATATAGAGAGGACCTTTTAAATTAAATACAAAGTAATGAAGTGAGGTCTCAGAAAGCAAATTCCCCCCCTTTTTTTTTTGTCAGAGAATTTGTCTCTACTGAAGCATAGAATTCAAAATACTATTTTGTTAAGGAATGTATTAAGAAAAATCACTGAAGAAGCCTACATAAAAATACTGCTGAAAAACACAATTATAAAAATAAATAAATGTTCCCTAACCTTGCTAAACAATATGAAGTAAATGTGTTATCTTGGCCAGTATTCACACTCCAGAATCCTGCTTAAATGCTACATGGTCATTTTTAAAACACAAATCACCAAGACAGCAGAAAAACTAATGCAATATATGAAAAAAATAATTCTGACAGATATTACTTGTAGGCATGCTTAAGATGATATTTGCAGAAGAATGGAGGTCAGAGCAGATTGCAGGCTTCCAGCTCTAGAACTGAGCTGCTCTTCTTTTGTTAGAATCTGATTATTTGCTTAGCACCTAGCACAGAAATTGAATTTTACAGTACAGATTGCCAGCTTCATTGATCTGAACTGCTATTTCAGAAACAGCAAGATTTTAATCCCCTCAACATAATTAAAGAAAGCAAAACCACCGTATGTTCCCAAGAGAAGATTTAGACACAGGAAGAACACTTTCAAAGATCTTAGATTAAAAAGTTATTGTCAAAGTTAGAAAAACAGCTAACCACAAAATGTTTTTGCTTTGGACCAGGAAGCATTCCAGAATAGGACCATGTTTATACACACAAGTCTTTATATGTTGTTTAGTATTTATTTGCAGTAATGCTACAGACATCCACCAAAGACCAGGCTCAGGCTGTGCAAGGCTTTCATTAGTCAAGTATCAAAGAGGCTGTTTCTGCACTGCCCAAGAGTAAGAGAGTCCTGCTTCCAGCACAGATTCTCCCTCTCCCAGTACACATGGCCTCAGCAGAGACCTGTTACACAGGAACAGAAACAACACCGTGTCTGGGACTGGGGAGGGGAATGGGGTTCACTCCAAGAGAAGCTCATATAAGCTCCAGAGCGCTCTTGGAACTACAGATCTTGAGCAGTCAATACAAGCAGTCACGTAAGCAGGTTTGACACAGAAACAGGGTTTGGTTTTTATCTGAAGTTTGTGAAATGAAGAAAACAGTTATCAGTCAGTAACATTTTTACTCAATGTGTTTTACTCAACAGGTAAGTGACACAGGGCAAGATTATTGAAATGAATCTGTTTAGGATTAATCAAAGGCTCATTCAGCACTGAAGCCTTGAGCCACTAAAACTGATTTTGAACATAACCAACACCACACCACACAAGTTCTGGTAACAGCAAAGCTCTGATTGTTTATTTACTATTGCATAGCTTGGGACAACTCACTTCCCTCCTCTGAGCGTGTGCTTCTTCTACCAGCCTTCATGTAGTCTTGTCTCATTAAAAGTTTGTTTTTCAGAGAGCCTTGTACCATGTGTTTGTCCAGTGACCAGCTCATTAGGTTCCTGACTTCACTGGGCCTCTCTAGGCATTACTATAAATATTAGTAAGATTTAATTCCTCAGGTTAGCATTTCTTTTTTAAAAAGATCAGCTATGTACAATGATTGCCTCCCCATTCTGATTTCCTTTAGTCTCACTGAATAATTATATTTTTTCCTTCAAGATCTAAGGCCCAAGAGCTATTGCTGCCAATGACAATTGAATGAGATAAGAAATTAGCAATATCGTAATGAGGAAAAAAACCAACAAAATCCCAACAACTAAAAGCCTACATTCAACTGTTTGCTATCCATGATGCCTAATCCAACCCAAGAACCAAAACCTGCTCATGCTCTGTATTGTGCCCCTACGTATTGTATGGGTGGCATGAAAAACATACTGACCATTTCCAGGTTGCTTTGACTTTAAGGAGGTAACTATAATTTATAAGGAACTAAATATAGAAGCTGTTTCACATAAGGAGAGGTTTCAATTTTTTACCAAGAAAGAGATATAACCTATAGGTTTGTGTCACTTTGCTTTTAGGAAGTGTTCTAGCAAGAGGATGTAACATGGAGACGGAACATGGAATTTACTTCCTTTGCAAATTCCAAGGGAATGCAAGGAGCACTCATTTACTGCTCAGCAAGTCAAATTCAGGTTATTTACAGCTTCAAGGAGAAAAGCATTTTCAAGTCTGAGGTTCTCATCTAACTCTTCCTCTAGAGCTGCTCCAGCATAGAATTCTAAGCAGGACTATTGATCCAACCAGACTAAGTTCACAACCCACTTTTCTAACACCTTGTTTTTAAATGTCAAGCTTATCTCACAAAGCTGCAGAAACAGAGCTGCTAGCACTGCCTGATGCTCCATAAATCTGTCTATTCCTAGCACTAATTATCCCAAGCAGCTGGTATCCTCCATTCCATCTTCAGTATCCACAAAATCTTTTCTTCAAAGACTAACTCAAGCAAAAAATGTTTAGAGTGTGCCATATTTGGAGGAAAAAAAAAAAAATCATCTGTGTTACTTAATGGCCATGCGCACTGTTGGACATTTTTAGTGAAGTCCCATTAACCCTCCTACAACTTCATAATGGTTAAAACCAAACCAAAGCAAAAAAAAAAGTATTTTGTTAGGAAAAAGAACAGCACAGTTACTTGGACTGAAGAAGAGTAAGAGAGGAGTTAGAGCTAAGCTAGACAAGTGTAAAAGACTATGCACACAAGCTAATTGCACAACTACTCTCGGGCTGTTTCCGCATCCAAAAGCTTGTCAAATAAAGATTAAAGATTGCGATGACATGGTATTATAGTTATGCAGCTCACACAGCCACCCCTGCTGTGAGCTTATGCACACAAATAAACCCTTACATCTTGACTGTCCAACATCTGTTATAGATGCCATGGCTTTTCACTACCTGCAGGAATCAGAGCAGGATTTGTCATCAGTTCAGAAGCATCTAAAGGATCTGTGCAATACAAATACATGTATATCGTACATCACTCTTTCACACGCGGCCTTTGGCAGCACCAGCTGTACAGCCAGCTTGCTTGCAAATTCCCAGTTAATGTAATGACCTCTAGATCACACCTTGGATGCTGCCACTGCCTCACAGCAAGGCACACGACTACCCTCACACACAGACCTGTGGGCCCAACCCTTTGCTCATCAACTGGGCCACGCACCCCATTCCTCCCTCCCCTGCCAACACTTTCCCTGCCCCGGGCAGACTGGCTGGGCTGGCTCAGGATGAGCCAGTTTCAACCTCTTCCTGAACCTATGTGGAAATGAGCTCCTCACCTCATTGAACCACAGTAATATCAGGGTGACTAAGTAAGTCTCGCTTTCCCAGGTTCTCAGGGGACTATTAGACTAATCGAACTTCACCACTGACCGGTATCCATCTGAATAGCTGCAAATGAGCAGAGGGAACAGCAGTGTCTGACATTTATTTCTGATGTCATGACTGACTGACAGGGACTGTGGATGGAGAACCAGGCTGTTCTGACTGTTGTCAGCAAAGAGCAGCATCCTTCCTTTGGGTGACTGCATGCCCCCTCAGTTCAAGCTGATCAAATCCCACTTTCCAAAGTTACTGCAGTACTAGGGAAATAAGGTATCAGTGGTTTGAGAATCACTTTGCTCAGGCAAATTAGCATGTAGTACTAACAAGTGTTACTTGATAAGTAATCAAAACCCCCTCCCAATAATCTCTCGCATTAATCCCTATTTCTAATACTCAGGAAGCATTTTATTTAACGAGTAGTATCCAATATATCAATTTTTCATGGCACAGCTGTTGTGAAAAATGCCATTCAGTGCAATCAAAACTCTACATGCATCACAAAACTAATTCTGCAAGGTCAGCTACCCCTTTTTTCAACAGCTACAAGATCACAGTAAAATAGAGAAATACAGAAAAATACAGAGAAAAACACAGAAAAGGAGCCAAGCAGTCAACCTCTGAGTTGTACGCATCCCCAGATAAACACAGTTGCAGGTGTAGTGCTAATTCAACCATGTCACTGTTGTCACAGCTGCTAGCACACTGACAGAGGATATTTACATCATCCTATACCTAACATTGCAGGGCAAGAATTTGGTAGTGATTCTGCAATCTACACATTCCTATAGTTAATCAACATTTTCTGTGGCAAACTGAGCCTAGATTCAGCAAACAGATTACTGCTTACAGAAGGATTTACTGAATCTACTGTTCTGTTCCATGCTAAGTAATGAAGTATTTAATCTGCGAGAATAATTTTTTATATTGTAACCACATTCAGCTGTTACGATCCTATCAAGTGTCTACATATACTAAAAAAAATACAGCTATTTATTTGGGAGGAAGGAAGGGAGGGAGGAGAAGAAAGAAAACTAGTTGTAGCTAGGTAAGCACCACGGCTGATGCTCTTACCACCTCAGGTGACCATGACAAGGTGCCTGTTTTGCCTTAGCAGCTGAGGCCTACTGGAGAACATGCTTCCATGACACCCTTTGGACAGGTCAATATAGCCTCACTTCACCCTCACCCCAGAGGCCTGCCATTTCCCAGGACAAGTACTGCAAGCTGGGGGAGAAAGAAGGATGCAGGGGTATGTCTCTGAATTCTGCAGGGCCCACAGCTTATACAGAAGTGGGACACCAAAGCTGGTTGACCAGGGTCCCCCCGGTCTCACCGCACTCCTTTGTGTGAAGACCTGGTATCATCCAAACGGTAAGTCACTGCACTCAGCAGTCACTTGCTTCTGTGTGAGGGACATCTGGAGCTAAGTTTGAGGATCAACAGGCAGAAGGCAACAGGCAGCTGAAATCGGAGGCAAGTGCCTAGAGGTCAGTTGCTCATTTTGCTCAGCCCTGAACCCCTGGCATCTCCCTTTCCCAGGAAAATCCCACCCCTCTAGAGACAGCAACTCACTGAACTGGAAGAAGAGCAGCAGCAGTGAGCCAGGAGGTAGCACCTCTCTCAAGGAGGTGATAGTCTCTTGTCAGCAGGCTCCACACTGTCCCCAAGAATTTACCATCAGCAGTGACCTCAGATCTGAATGCAGCCAGTTGCCTATTAAAAGCAGCAGTGGAATGACACTTAAACAAAAGTGTCAAGTCAGGTACATTTTTATACTCCCTGCTGATACTGTGCACTGCCCAGTGTCACTTGAAACTCTAGATACCCAGATCCTGAACAAACTCCCAGGGTTTGTAACAAAAGCAGTCCTACCTCAGGATCCCACCACCAGTCGAAGCAGCCACCAAGACAGTTCCCTTAGTTAAATCCTGCAGATCGTAGCTTGAGGAGTGAGAACTGCACAAGTTTTAAGCCAATGATGGAAAATGAGATTGCATTTGTTCAGAGGGGGAAGGGAGGTATTTTTGATGGACGTAAGACACTTCAGCAGTGACAATTAGGAACAGAGAAGCTCAGTATGAAGTCTGTAGCACAGAAAAGTAAGAATTCATATAATCCCTAAAGAAGCAGAAGGAAAATACATGGCTGAGGAACACACATTGGCTCCTCAGTTCCCTAAACCAGCTTGGCATTGCAGCATCGAGCAGCTGCAGAGTGAGCTGCAGAGATGGCTGGCTGCATGTTCCCAGGAAGATCTCAGTAACAAACCTGGTTGGAACCGCTTTAATGGAAAGCTCTGCCATAAAATACCAGCTTGTGGAGAGCAGTGTCCTTCACAGAAGAATGTTATCTTCGATGAAAACATATTTCCAAATGCTAAAAGTATAATTTTGACTGTTTAGGATTAAACATTCTAACATCTTACTTGAAAATGGCTCATTATATAACATGCAATGAAAAAGCAGGAGGTGTCAAAATGTGAACAAAGCATTTTAGTTCAAAATGTAACCTTTCAGAACTTTGCTTCACAAGCAATTGACTTTTGCAAGTGGGTGTTTTATTTCATGCTGAAACAAGATATTTTAGTTGCTGGATTCTTAAAGCAGAATCTCCCTCAAAGTGAGGATTCTGGGTTCTGTACTGCTCTAAGCACTAATTCTTGCCATCTTTGGAACCTGATGTTCTGCAGTGGCGCAGACCACAAGAACTTTTTGGTCAAGATATGACTGAATCAGACAGCAAGCACAGCCTCTTTCCTTCCAGTAAAAAAAAATAATAATAATAAAAAAAAAATTCTATCTCCTTTTTAACACCAGAAAAGAAATTTCACTTCATCTTCAGTCAAGAAACTGAAATTAGCCCCAAAGTGGCCTTTGAGCGATACCAAATCTGCACAATCACGCACTTTGCCAAGTTTATAAGGAAACTGGACAGTTTGCCAATTTAGAATTTATATTACAGCTTTGCTTTTCCAGCGGAGAATATGGCAGTCAGAGTATGTCAAGAGAAGATGGCAGTCAGCTGATGTATTCTAAATTAGCCAGCAGTGTGCTTCTATAGAAACGCACACCAGTCAGCTTTCCGGGGCTAGAACAGATCATCCTGAAGAGCTGGCTGGAGACAATGAAGTGGGGTGGTGCCTCTCCATAAGGCTTACCAAGGATACTGCTCACCAAGCGATCAAAGATGTCAAAATCCATTATCTCCCAGATCCATGCTCTGTGCGCACATCCCATCGGTAGCACAATTACACTTGAAGCCTGGGAACTTTGTTGATAGTTCTCTAGAATATCCCATGAGAGGCAATGGAGCAGTGCAGTGCTGTACCAGAATTTTAATGACCTGCTGCTTGGTTAAACTATTTCCCAAGTCTCAGCATCCTGGCTGCACTGCTCAAAGACCAAGTTCCAAGATCATATTCTTGTCAAAAGAAAGTAACCATGGAATTCACTACCTAAAGACTTATTCAGTCAGTGACTAATTGCCAGCCTTTAACACAGAGATGGTGCTTTTCATGTGGATAACTTCCAAAACTGCATAAAATACTATGATCGTAAACTCCCGATGGCTTTCAAAACCAAAAATCATTGCCCTCGCAAAACAAACATCTTGTTTAGTGTTCCACACTGCTGATGTTACATTTGATAACACTCACTTTTCTTTCTCCCAAACTCACTAATGGACATCCAGAATATGCAATCTAATTAGCATTGGTAAATGCTAAACATGACACACACCTACTCACTGAAGCATTTCCTCATGATTTGGTGCACAGAAATGAATAACGCTGTTTGCAGTCTCTCCTCCTCCAAGCCTGGTGTTAAAAGGAAAGTGATCCTTCTCGGTCCAGGCTCCCACTGCAATGGAATAAGCTTTCAGATTTCCCAGAATCTTGGCTGGCTGAAGCTGAACGAAGTATGATGATCAAATGGCATTTAATTTTATATTCACCACTATAGGTGGCTCTTTTGAAAGGTTCTCCAGTAATATTTTTAAGCATCACACAAATTATTAATAGCGATGGATAACAACGAACAAGTCAGTTAAGATCTCACTTACATCTACAGCCATTTTCTCTTGTTCACAGCCCCTACCCAAGGGACTGGCAGGTGAACTTCACCATCCAGATCAAAAGAACTGCTGTCCAGTAGCCCAGCACAGCTTGTGGGCTAAGCACACAGCCACCATCCCTACCGAGCCAAGCTCTGGCATTCCTACACACAGGTTCTCTCCGTTTCTAACTGTCCCATTACTTCACTCCTTGGAAACCAGCACAGGACATAGAATGGATTACAAAATCCTTGCTAATCAAACCTCAGTCCACCTCCACATCTTGAGTCACAAGTACCAGAGAAAGCCTTCACTCTATGCAGCGTAACTGATGAAGACAGCAATAATTAAAAATCAACAGCAATATTCTGTTTATTTACATATGTATTGCTACAAGTAGACAACTGTAAAGAAAATTCAGCCTACCTGTTTCAACAGTTTAAACAAACACCTTCAGATGACTTACGTCCTCCAAAGGACAAAAGATCATGTAGAACTAAATTAAGAACAATTAATTAGGAAAAACAAGTAGCAGCCACAAGTAATATTTCTTAAATATTCACTTCAAAAAGCCACAGTATCAATTTAAAGGATCAAATTTATCAGCATCTACAAAGGATAGAGACTAGTCATGTAACCAAGCACACAAATACAGCTGAGGTAATAGGAAAGCTACTGAACTGAAACATGCAGCCAATTGAGTCATTTGAGCATGACTCACATGAAATCAGACTCCATAAGAAGTAAACCTATTTTAACCACATCAAAGGAGGAATGTACTTTTGATAGATCAATTATATAGTTATTGCTATAAAAAGTTACTGAAGCAGAGGCTTCAAACATCAGAGCTACTGAGTTAAATTTAAAATTTATTAGACCAACATGTTGAAAATGAGGCATGGTTTTCTAAATGAGTGGCCTGTTTCACATCCACTTGCAAATCTACATTAGAGTTGGAGATGAACACAGCAAATACATGACAGTCTCTCTTCTACTTGTAAATGCAACACTGGAAATTGCATAGATATTAACATTTTTAATACAGAACATCCTCCTCTAATATATATTTCAGACATTAAAGTGAGGACCGTGAAAAGCAAATATAAGCTTAAAATTTGTCCCCTAATTTTAACAATGGAGATTGGAGAGTAGTGGCTGTAGGGCAAAATTGCCAGAATAGCAGCACGCACTGAGAAACTCAATTCTTCATAAAGAAAAAAAAACCCACCAGAGCAACTGAGGTGTTCCAGATTAAAGTATATTTATATAATTGCAAGAGTACATCAAACTGCTGGGAAGTGAGTGGGAAAAGACAGATCAACAACATGCATAATTTGACCACGTACGCACGTATACAAGCGTTTGCCTCACATCACGAGACATCTGACCCAGAGTGACAATCACAGAATCATATGATAGAATCATACACTACTAGGTTGGAAGGGACCTCAAGCATCATCTAGTCCAATGTTTCCTGGCAAAAGCACAGTCTAGATAAGACGGCCCAGCAACCTGTCCAGTCAAATCTTAAAAGTGCCCAATGTTGGGGAATTCACCACTTTCCTGAGATTATTCCACTGTTCTCATTGTGAAAAAAATTTCCTCTCCTCCAAAACCTTATAAAGGTCAAGTTAAATCAAATCAATACTGTCTAACAGTCCACAGTATATTGTATTAATGCTGTTCTTATACCTTTAATCAAACTTTCATCATATAAACTAAAATTTGATAATGTCTGTCTTGGCTTTATAACAAATATTGAGGGAGGAGGAGGGATGAAGAAAACAGGTGAGCAGATAATTAGTGCATGTAGGAAAAAGACAAGGAAGGACATATGAAAGAGACCAAGGAACATTGTGGAGAAAACTCGGAGATGGGGAGTAGTCTGCCCAAGAGCCACCAGTAGACACTGCAGGATAGACAAGACATAGGTAGAGGAAAAATGAAACAGAACTGAGAAGTCTAAGATTTAAAGGCTGGGATAAAGTGAGAAAAAGTAATTAAGACTTAAGAATGGGTAAAAAAATGGAAGAAATGGAACATACAAATGCAGCAGGACAAGAGAAACAAGGGAGGGAGGGGAAAACAGGAGTTTAATATAAGCGTGCAAGTGCTTTCACATATGCAAGTTGCACTTATATGTTGTTTATCCCCTGGGAACACACAGGGTATGAATCTGTGCCCAGACAATGCCAGTTTGTGCTGGCTTTCTATCCAGTTAAGACGCACTCAAAGTATTGCTAACAAGTATATACATAAACCTCTGAATTTCTGCAGCTAGACTATTCCAAAACATCCAGCTTGCTCAATCAGGAGCTTCTGAATAACCTCCAGAATCATGTGGGAATTAATTATCTCAGTTATAATTAAGAAGCCATTTGTAACCATCTTTCAACTACTTCACATATGACACCTAATACTTCCTTTATAAACAATATTTATTTGACAGCCTGACTTTAAATCTTTCCATCCAGTTACTGCTTGACCATATTCATAAAGCACTTCCCTTCAGATTTAAGGAAAGGATATGAAGGCCACCAACCTAGGAAAACTGGAGAAACACCTGTAGCTCTTCACAAAATAAAACATTCTGTCTCCCTCTACTGGCTTGGCATTAAATCAAATCAGGAGGAGAAAAAGAAAGACCAGGAAGCTGAAGTTTGTTGTTTTCTTAGAGGGTTCTATACAGGAGTCAATGCTGAAAGAGCAGATGAATAATACTTATCTTTAACCATCGTTTCTAAAGATGTATTACAACAGATAATACTTCTGAGAGTCTTTCTGAATATAGCACAAGACACATTTAATAGCACCATAGCTACACAGCACCAACTTAATGACCACTTTGTGAAATTGTCTAAAAAATTATTTCTCCATGAAAAGACAAGAGAATATTAATGAACTTTCTGTTTATATAACTTCATCTTACTTGATGCTGAATCAGATTTATGCATTCCTGCTTGCTTCCAGGCAGGGTTACAGTTGAGCTGGATGACTTTACTTATAAATAATGCAAAAATATACATGATCTTTTTCTTTTTTTTTTTTTTTAATTAAAATGACAGGTGATCAAAATCTGTGATTCAAGAACTTCTAGTTTGCAATTTGATTAGTCAAAATATATTTAGTAATATCAGCATTCTGTCACTATATAAAATAAAGGAATGAGAAAAGAATGAGATTTCTTTTGTTTACTCTTTAGATGATAGCTGCAAAACCTTGATTTACCTACTGAATTCTCCTTTTCTCAAATGATATAATTAAGCACATGGAAAGCAGAGCGCTGGAAGATGGCCTTGAAATATTTCACAGTGCTACAAAACAAACTTTTATCTTCTTACTCCAAGTAAGTCAAAATCACAAGAGTAAGAGAAATGTGTGCCTAGAAGCCATGTTTGCCATCAGGCCATCACTGTGATTTCTCTTTTACTGCTTTTCTTCACTGGAGTATTTTATTTATTTTTGGGGGTGGAAAAGAGTTACTAAAACCAAACTGGTCAGTCATACATCTTACAAACTAGAAGTACAGCACAGTCTACTGCTTTTAGCATGTATCCAACAGAACAACTTGTCCCCTCTCAGAGCCATAGCCATTCAAGCTTCTGACTGAAATGCATGTCACTCTGTAGTGAATTTTGTTCTCTATAGTAATACCTATTTGTATGCAAAACATACATCATCTACCAGGGATAAACATTAACAGCAAAATGAGAAACACAGTAAGTTCTGAAGTCATCTGTGGCAACTGTTTGCTCTTCTACATTTCCTCTACCCACTCAAGAGTTGAAATGCTGCAGGTGCTGTGCTGCGTATTGGCGCTCCTGAGGCACAAGTGAGCCGGAGATGGGCTTCCAAAGCTGCCAGAGAGCTGTGCCTGTTCTGGCATTAAGCAGATAGTAAGAAAGAGACAGCACGGGTCAAAGATATACCAGTGGACGGCTCCCTGTGTGGTCTGCAAAATTTGCAGGTGCTAAACTTTCAGATACTGAACACAGACAGTTTTAAGCATACAGCTTTTTTAAACAGTACCTGTTCTTTCCTCTGTAGAAGCAGACTAAAGTGTGATTTGTAATAGGCATTTCACTAGAAAATAAAGGATCCAATTTATCAGCACTGTAGTTTCTTAACTAACTGAAGTTATCACTAAGCTTTAATTAGTCATGCACTATTTAAAAAGGGTCCGACAAAACCAGAATTAAGCATCAAGACAGAATTTCCATCTTTTTCTGAAATGGTACTTTTTTGTAATTGGTCTGTACAGATTGCTTAAAGGTAGCATTCAAACATCTGAACGTGAACTTAAGGTTAATTTAAAACTAGAGTTCTACCTCTACACAGAGATTTCACTGTATGTAGGGGAAAAAAAAAATCCCAGTACAACAACAGTAAAAACATACCATGAAACTCTGTACAGATCAGTTGAAGAACCACATTTTCAAATGTTAGGATTAATGATAATGAAACTTCAAGAAATTTTAATTCATCACTAAAAACATACTTCAAAAGGAAAAATATTTTAATGCCTTTCCCATACTTGATAAAGATTTTAGTGCTACAGGACATCATAATGTTAATGCTGTACATGAAAGCACGCTATAAAGCTTTATGGCACATAACATTATATTACAAGTTTATACCTTTATCAGAAAAACCTGGAACAACAAAAAACTTCTACAAATTAATAACAGTGTCTTGAATATTTAAAAATGAGAGGGTAGTCTACAGAACATCTAGTTTCCAAGGGCTTTAGTGAACACAAGTCTCTTACACTTTGGGGTGGAGGGGAACGTGTGCAATTTCTAATGTTCCACCACAGTAACTCTTCTTTTTTTTTAAGGTAAGAGAGAAGAAAATAGGTCTTTCCATTGTTAGCATAACAGTTCTGCTGAGATTGTAGGACTTCACTACAGACTCAGCAGATGCACTTCTCAAGCTACTCTAAGCAATCACCTTCTCCTGTGCACCCATTTTCACCACCCTCTGCAGAAACTGGAAACAGGGAATTGGTACAGAATAAAAAAAAAAAGAATTATCTTACCAGATGGCCTCTCCAATTTGATGCATTATATACCACACAAGGGTTCCTACTACTACACTAGAGTATGAAGGCAAGAATAAATGGTTGGAGGGAAGAAGACCAGTTGTCTCTGCCTTTGCACAACTGTTGATCAAATATTGCCTCAAAGGTGCGATTACCAGGAAATGTAAAGTTGTACATCCTACAGCAAAAGCTTATTCCTGCATTCTCTGTACAGGGCTAGTACACTTACACTGAGCAATAAAAACACAGTCTCAATCTCTTCCAAAGCAACTGAAGTTATCAGGAGGCATGCAACAAATTCCCGTGGCTTTGGATTAGATCTTAAAGCATGAAATAACTGACTTTTTTTGGTGCCCTGGTATGCATACATCTGGATTTTCAGAAATATGAGCTAAAAATTAACACTAGGTGAATATACTATATTAATAATAAAAATATCTCACTTAAAGACATGTAATATACAAACCTATACATAAGCTGCAAAAACCTGCATGCACATGCATGGATATTAGACAATAAACTGCATTACTTTAGAACATCAGCTATCTCAGTTGTTACTAGCACATTTCAAACAGAATGCCCCATTAATTTCAGTGTAAATGGTACCTGAAAATTGTGAAAATACACATTTAGGATGAAATCCCATATCCCTTTCAGTCA
Source organism: Todiramphus chloris collaris (assembly GCA_025345505.1). Taxonomy (NCBI): domain Eukaryota; kingdom Metazoa; phylum Chordata; class Aves; order Coraciiformes; family Alcedinidae; genus Todiramphus; species Todiramphus chloris. Next base: position 35,511,918 of record JANVCC010000010.1, on the reverse strand, counting down.
GTAGGTTTTTTTACCTAACAAATGAGGTCAGGATGCTCAGACCTTCAGAATTTATATTCAAATCTTCTAAATACTTAAACACATGCAAAATTCCAGTAGTCTCATTTAAAAGGAGACTACAGTATATGCTTAAGTGTTAATGGCACTGAGGACTCATTTATCAAGCTGCTGTTGAGAAAGAAAAAGTGTAGGTGAGAAGAAATATGCCTACATGGTGCATGACAGCCAAGAACTTTCATGCTAGATTTAAGTAAAACAAAGGAACACTTTTAAATGCTTAAATATTAAGTTTCACAGCAATAGACAAACCCTTAACTCAGATACATTAGCACATGCCACTACAGTAAGATTCTTTATAAATATTTTTTTTACATGCACCTCAAAGCTCCTACAGGCATTTTTGTGAAAAGACCATGCTTTTTTTACTGTACCTGAGCATTTCTGTACCTGTCACGCTGCATGTTAATAAAAAAATAAGACAGGGAACATTAGATTATTTTCACATGTCCTTTCTTAAAAGTATAATTTCTGTTTATTTTTACATAAGACATTTCATGCAGTTTCACTTCAGCAGAACTAGCAAAGGCACTTCAGCCTATCTTTAGATGACAACTTTGCCAAGTCAAATAAAAACGTTTCACTGTGCTGGAAGAAAAGGCTACTAAACACAAATAAAGAGCAACTTTTCTTTCCCATGCACCCTCTCTGAAACCCCAACAACACAGGTGTTGATGAAGAGGTCTGAGAGAAGCAGGTTTGGTTTCAGTAATAGTCCTCATCTTGAATCAACTCAACAGAAAAGAGTTACGCACAACTGACAATGCCCTAGGAAGACAATTGCATATGCTATCTATAGTTTCCAGTGAGAATTTCCACTTCCAGCATCTACCTCACAACCATATGAAAGCACACAGTTAAACACAGCAAACACACTGGAAAACTCAATTTGGGCTTTCTGTGAATTAAAGCTGAAATAGCCAGGAAGACAACCTACAGTACAGGTGCCACACTAACTGAGCTAGTTGAACTTGGCCTGTTCCCAGGTGCCACTGACAACACTAGAAGCCAGTCATACATCAGGAATAGCATCGCCTGGCCTCTTTTAATTAAGTGCAAGGGCTTAATTGAAATACTGCCTGCATTAATGAAATAAACTACATAGACTAGTACACACTTACACAGAAAGTACTTACGTCGTTTCTGGGAAACGGCCTGTAAACAAGCTGTGACAATATCGCAGTTCTTCTGGACTTTGTGTACCAGCCTGTCTTTCTGCTTCAGAAGACGAAGCAACTTTGCTGATTGAACAGAAATCCTGTAATTCAGTTCTCGTTTGATAGTCGCTAATTCATTGACATCTGCCAATAAGCAGAAAAAATAACTTCAGTACAGGCCAAAACACTCACAAAGAGCTTACTGTAGACGACATGTAAAGGGAGTTGCCCCATGGTCACTTACATATACAAACTTTCTATAAATTACAAGTTCTATTGACTGGGATAATTCCCAATTATACACATCTTCAGGATGTATACTTACAGTAGTGCAACCAAGAGGTAAATTTTAAATACAGTACCTTCCAGAAACTGCCTGTGGAAAACGTGCATTGGGAATAAGCAAATGGTAACGCGCAAAGGAACGTGTTCAAGAAGCTTCCTGCAAAGCTAGAAATGCAACTCCAGAAATGCTCCAAGTGGGAAACTCTTTCCACTAAGATGCAAACTAGGTGGCTTCAGGTATGGCCTCTACTATTTCCACTGGTCAGCTACAGTGCCACCAGATTCCCCCTCATTCACCCAAATGCCTCAGCTTACTTCTAATATTCCTGTTGTCCCTGTGTGGTGAGCTTCTGGACCAGAAGAAAAAGGAGTTGTCGGGGAGATGTCTTAAGTCCATTCATTTTTTTAAGTCCTCTCCTCTCAGAGGCACACCCCACCAGTGAAAGCTTGGGTCTTCACAATGACATGGTGACCTCTTCAGATCTTCCCTGCACTGTCTACTGCTACTACCCAGTATTGTCTGTTACTGCTTGCCACCAGTGTCTGAACAGCTGTCTGTTCCCTGCAGCTAAATTTTCAAATCCTATCACTTTCAATCCATCTGTGCTGCCCTGATACTGCAAGAGAAATCAATAAAAAAAACCAACCATACTTTGGTAACCTGATCCAATGAGAAAAAAATATTTATGCACCCAGGAAAAGCTACTATTGGGATGGTAAACAGTGCAGCTCATACAGCAAAACTTTCTCAATAATTCTGGAGAAAGGGCAAATTAGGCTGAAATGACAATCTGTCAATCACAGGATAGCAAAGAGCAAGATATGAGTACAAGGGAGGGAAGACACTGGTCTGGTCAAACAGTCCTGTACTTTATAGACACTACCCTGCTTCAACACCTGCTGCTCAGCTGAAACTCCCAACCACTTGTACCAGGCACATGGTTTAATACCACATGCATGGATTTTGAGAAAAGGGGGAAGCAAAAAAAAGATAAAATAAAATGTTGTATTCCTACTACTCTTGTAGTGACTGCACAAGTCAGTACGACGAATGTTATTCTTTTTCACCTAACTGTTCCTGTGAAAACAATCAACTTTGCAGTAAAGTTAATGAACTTAAATGCTACTAAGTATATTCGCAAACAATCACATTTCTTAAGTCTCAGGTTGCCACAGGACACACAGAAGAACTTGAGCTACATCCTGTAACATCAGATGGCATATCATCTCATTAGAAGCCAAACACGGAAGCAGAAAGCTGTTTGCTAAGTTGAAAAACAGGCACATTTATTCACTTTTTGCTCTTTTTCCTTGTCAAAAACAAGAATGATTTAACATCAGGAGACAAGAAGCCTTTGTATAACCCTTATCAGGTTAACCTCGAGTTCAAAGCCTCGTTCTTTCACAAACATGCAGTGTTGTGGCTACTTTGCTTTCATTAGAATTCTTTGGTAGTTTCATTTAAGATTTTGGTTAGTTGACTATTGCATTTACGATTTTTTTATTACACCTATTTATTTTTTTTTCCTGGAAGACATGCTTACTTGCAAATAAGCTTTACAATTGTCAGGTTTAGTTTAAGTCTACTAGAACTAAAAGTACCTGAAAAAAAGCCCCAAACTATCTCCTATGACACCATATGTGTAGCATCTCTTCCAGCTTAAGAAAAAAAAAAGATGATTCATTACTGTAAGTGCAGAAAAGCACAGAATTTATAGAAGCACAAAAACTTATGCAATCTCTCAGTGAAGGTCTAGTAGCAGGTGACCCCATTTTTGCTCCTACAGCACCTAAAACAAAGGAGGGAAGAGTACAGGAGACCTTGGTCTGAAGGAACTCTCTGCGTAGTGTGCAAAGCTTCTGGGAGAGATGGCCACGCATACAGGCTGTGACAACCAATGAAAGAGGATATATATATATATACACACACATGTACGTGTTCATGTGGGTGCGCATAGGCACGGAGAGAGGGGACGGCAGCCTTTAAGCGGAGCTTCTTTGCTGGCAGAGGAGGAAAGCGAGGCGACAGAGGCAGCTCCCGCCCCAGGCTGAGCGGTGGCAGCGGGCAAGCGCAGCCCCCTGGGCTGCAGGCGGAGGCGGCGGGCACGGCAGGGCAGAGCAGAGCATGGCAGGGCAGGGCAGGCCGTACCTTTCAGCTGCAGGTACTTGACCTGGCTCGGCCGCTGCTGCAGCTCCCGGAGGACGGGGGAGCGGGCGCTGCCCGAAGGGGCGGCCGCCTCAGTGGCACTGTAGAGCTCGGTGAGCAGCCCGCTCACCAGCGACGAGGTGCGGCTGGACCGGCCGCTGCGAGGACCTTCTTCGTCATCATCCTCCTCTTCCTCCTCGGCCAGGCTGTCGGCGCTGCTTCCCGCCTTGCCGCCTAGGCCGGGTTCCGCTGTCTCCATCTTCCGCAGCCGCCCGGCAGCGCCGAGTTCCGGGCTCGGCCCGTTCTACAGCGACGCCCGGGGGGAGGGGGAGGTGGGCGGGCAGGGGAAGGGGAAGGGGAAAAGGAAGGGAGAGCCCAGACCGGCGGGACGCTCTCACAGAGGCGGCAGTGCCGCTCCCGGCTCCGCTCCCACCCCACGCACGGCCTGGCGTGGTAGAGACCGGCGGCGGGCGGGGACGCAGCGTTGCACCTGCTGAGGGGCGGGGAGTGCGACCTCACCTCACCTCACCTCACCCCACCTGACGGCGGGAACGTCCAGCGCTGGTCTCCGGCGAGGCGCGGCTGTCACAAAGGTCACTCCCGTCCTGCCGGCTGCTCCGCTTCTGATCCCTCCTCGCTGGTGCGCGGGGCAGCCCCGAGCGGCGGTCTGGTTCTGTTCCTCGCAGGAAAGCCGAGACAAGAGCGTGATGAAACGTAGGGCAGAACTGAAGTGGTGTAGCCGTGAGGCTGTAATTAGGCTGCTGTAAGTCACCGTGAAACACGGTGAAAATCAGAGTTAATGGTTTGTTCGGCCACCAGGGCAGGCTGCACCCGGGGTTTGGCTGGGGCAGCTGTGTCGCTACCGCACCGTGTGATGCCCGGAGCCGGTGCGCTGTGCCGAGTAACGCTGCTGCTGCTGCTGCAGCCTCTTCCGACCGACCTGCCTCCGCTCGCCGCCTGCCTGCAGCAGGGCAGCCCTTCGCACCCGCCGGCCGCGGCCACCGAGCCCGACCGACCGCCGCCACCTGCTCTCGGGCTGTGCTTGTCGTGGCTGTCTGAAGTGCCCCGTGCTCCCACCGTGCTCCTTGCCCCGTTCTTGCCTTCTGCTTTTCCTCAATAGTGGTATTTTCCTTTAACCCGAGAATTTAACTTTCCCCGCCGCCCGCGGGGGATGGCACTGCACGAGGGCTGGACTTACGCAGCCGGACCGGCGGGGCCAGCTTTGCAGCCCCGGCTAATTAACGTCAGGAATGCGGTCAGAAAACATGGTATTTCGCCACTAGAAAGAACCCTCTCGGAACCATCTGAGAACAATACGCTGACGCTGCCGCCGTCGCAGGTGCCGGTGGCAGCGGGCAGCTTTCACAGGCAGCTGGGAGCGGTACGACGAGGGGGGGCGGTGGCGGCGGCCGGCGCGGACGAGAGCCCAGCCCCACGGACCGCCCCCAATCCCGCCCCCACGGCAACGGCCACCCCCGGGCGCGGGAAGTGGGCGGGACCACGCCGTGGGGGGCGTGGTCAGACGGAGAGGGGGCGGTAACGAGGGGCGGAGCCGTTCCCCACCGCGGCGGCCGCCCCGGGCCACGTGATCCTCCCGGCCCCCCCCCCGCCGCTCTCCCGGGTCATATGCCGGGGCGGGGCGGGCCCGCTTGCTGCTCCTTGGGGCTCTGCTCTTTCGGCTGCACCGTGTCTCGCCGCGGGGACGAGCGACACCGGCTTCCTCTGTCCAGCGGCCCGCACGTCCGTGCTGCGCCATGTCCCCCTCTGCTGCCGCCGTGGTCCAGGGGCTGGCGCTGGCCGCGCTGCTGGTGCTGAGCCCGGCGGGGGCGGCTCGGCAGGCACGGAGGCCCAACGTGGTGCTCATACTCACCGATGACCAGGACGTCTGCCTGGGCGGCATGGTAACCCCGCGGCTCCCTCAGCCTCCCCCTGGCCCTGGGCCTCCCGCGCACCCCGCTGCCAGCCCGGCCGGCCGGGTGGCGCCGCCGTGGGCCCGTCCGTGAGGGAAGCGGGAGGCGCGGGGTCGTGCAGGGGGGCCGGTGGCAGCCTTGCGAGAGGCCTCGCGCTCGCTGAGGGGGTGTCGCTGTCTGCCTGGCGCTGCCGGGGTTGCGGAGCCTGGCTGCGTGCTGGGCAGACCGGGAGAGGGCAGGGCACGAGGGGAGGGTCGCTCCGGCCACTGAGGAACCGGGACCTGCGCCTGGGGTGACAAGCGGGGCAGCCAGGGCCTAGCTCGCAGCCGGGGACAGGGTCTCTCCCCACGCTCTCGGGCCGAGTTGCCCTGCTAAAAGGAACTTCATGGTGGACTCCCTCGGGTGAACGAAGCTTCTCTGGGAAGCCACCAAGGATGAAGCGGGTCGAGGCTGGAGCTTCTCCAGTGCAGCCCCTGTAGCTAGTCCCTGAAAACTCCCCGTGCCTCTGATTTCTTGGGCTGACTTGTGTAATCTCTGTGGTCACACAAGGCCCTAGGGAAAAGGCACTTGGAGTGGCTTTCCTGGGCAGCACCTGAAAACGGTGGTGGAGGGCCTTCTTTCAGGTAGTCATATGACTTCTTCAGCTCTCCTACTTTACCTAGCATCCTTATCTTTTTAGCTCATTTGCTTTTGGTACCTTTCTTCTAGACCCCCTTGAAGAAGACTAATGCTCTCATTGCGCAGATGGGAATAACCTTCCTAAATGCTGTAAGTGTTTACATTAACTCACTGAACTTCAGAGGTGTGTGTGTTTGTTTAGTTTGTATCTTAGGTCACTTAAGATCTTAAAACTGGCAATAGTTTGAAGAAGTCTGTACATATGTGTGTGGATTTTTTTAAAGTCAATTTCTAACTACTTTTAGGTCTCAATGTGAAAGTAACTCAGAGTCATGTTCAGAATCTGAGAGGGAAAGTTTCACTTCCTGAAAGTGCTTGTGCTAACTTCCTTTAAACTAAGTAAAACTGAGTACTCTGAATATTTTTATTACAAACTGAGAACTGTTAGAAAAAACTACTTAAAACTTTTAGCTTCTGCATGCTGAAAACCCACTTCAGTCCATGTTTTACTGCATTGCCATGGCTAAAATAATGGAGAGAATCAACTGTCAAACAGTATTTTAATGGGTACTTTCTGCTGTATAAAATCTGCATCTAATCAGTGGGAGGGGGACAGGTTTAAGTGCATATGCTGCAGAAATGTGAAACTGGTTTCACGTGTAGCTTTTCACTAGTGAAGATAATTGGGATGTGATTCTGTGCATCCAGAGAAAAAAGTTTTCTATAATGTTTGTGAACGTTTTAATCAGCCTGTTGTCTGATATTTCAAAACAATAGATTTTGAGGAAAAAATAGTTTAGTGTCAACCTTGTATCTCTTTATCCTCTCTTTCCAGTATGTTCCCAGTGCCCTTTGCTGTCCCAGTCGAGCCAGCATTTTAACAGGAAAATATCCACATAATCATCACGTTGTCAATAACACTCTGGAAGGAAACTGTAGCAGTAAGTTATGGCAGAAGATTCAAGAACCACACACCTTCCCAGCACTGCTCAAAAGTATGTGTGGTTATCAAACATTCTTCGCTGGAAAGTATTTGAATGAGGTATTTTGTGCTTATTTTTTTACTTTGACACAGTTCATTTACATTTTTCTGCCTTCCTAAAGGATTCAGTGATTTTTGTATTTGTAATTGGTGGTGGGTCCCTGAAATGTTTTAAATGGTGTTACTTGGGTGAATGATTGTCTCTTTTTGCTGATATGGGATAAATACGATGCAAAATTCAAATCTTTAATGTAACTTAGTGAATATCATAGAATGCCTTGGGTTGGACGGGATCTCTAAAGGTCATCTAGTCCCCATTATACACACACTCCCCTAAAATTAGATTGTGTAGATGCCTGGACATTTTTTGAAGTTAATTTTGAAAGAATGATGGACTCCAAAGGTATGTTCAAATGTACTCATATTTAGAGATGATGGTTTTAATCACTGAGGGAACAGGTGATTGGCATATGGTATTGAAAAACACCATCAAGCCAATGCCAGACCAGGTGTTGTGTTAGAATAACATTAAAGAAAAACATTGGTTTTTTTCCTCAATATTCCTGACTGATACATCCCCTTGAATCAGAGGATGTTTTTCTTTAGAACTTAATGTGGTATTTTAAATATTAAATGTCGACTGAGTCATATTCATTGGCAAAACAGATATTACCAGAGCTCTTTACAGAGGTTACTCAACACTTCATTGTTGAATCACTTGAATCTGTGTTCTTTTGTTTGTTTTTTGTTTTTTCTGCTTTTAACTAAGTTGTAGTTTATGGTAAGATGTAAAATTCATCGCTGAATGCTTTTAAGATCAGGTGTTCCTCTTGTGTGATGGAATTGTGTTTGGGGCTAGGCAAGTTACAGGGTTTTTAACAGCATTATTTTCCTTGCATCTCTTGGTGGAAAGTGTTGGTAGTATAATAGAATAACGGAACATGAATTTTCACAGCCAGGCAAAAACTCGTTTCTGCTCATGTTACTGAGGCAGCTCGGGAAGGGAAACTTATCTGGCTTCGTCTGAGCATCCCTTGACTCAGCATAGTCTCCTGTCCCTGCAGCCAGGCGAGCCATGTGGATGGAGAGGGCAGCCCTTAGAAAACCCGTTGTGTTGCTCTGAGGCACTCTCTGTTTTGAGGCTGGCACTGGTTCAGCAGTTATTTTCCTCTTTTTTTCCATCTTAAAGGCTGGTTGTTGTAGATTATCTGGCACTGAGGTGACAAGAGGCTAGCATTGCGTAAAATTCCATACCCCCTTGTTGGGGAGGATGATGGAAGCTCTTGGTCTATGTGTAAGTTTCTTTAGTACCTGGTGAACTGTAATCAGGGTCTATAACTGTTACCATGTTTATTGCATGTTTTGATCACCTCCAATTACCTGATGATGTACCTACCATATGTTCTCCGGGATCTCTGCATATTTTCATGTGCAGCATAGAACAGAGAATAAAATTTATATTGGTGAATGTCAAGCTTTCAGTTAATGTCTTTATAGTTATTTAACCCTCCTTTCTTTGACAGGCTGTACATGTGGGTTTTACATGCATATATGTGTATTATTTTTTTTCCACTCTGAAACTGAGTTCAGCTTAATGTGTTTTCTGGCTAGCATTGAATAGAGCACATGAATATGAAACATAATTTCTAACTTTCATTCATCATAGCTGAAACTGAGTCATGGTCTGTCTTTTTTTTTTTCAGTATGGAGCAGAAGATGCAGGGGGAGTAGGTCATGTCCCTCCTGGATGGAGTTTTTGGTATGCTTTGGTATGTGACCATTCTTTTCTAAAAACACTTACAATTTCACTTGCTTTGTAATCCAATTCACATTCTAACTTTGGTTACGAAAGAGCAGGCAAAGAGCATCTAACAACTTAATGCAATTTTTTTTCCCTTTTTCCCCTCTGTTGCCTCTCAGATCTTTGGCTTTCACAAAGGCTACTTCTGCTGAGGTGCCTGGGGCAGACCCCAACTAGTAAAGCCAAAGCAGCATGATATAGCACTAAAATGTTCTGTTGGAAACCGGTTTCAAGAAGTCTTGCAGTGTCCTTAGGATAAATGCTTGTTGGCAGCTCATTTTGATTACTTCAAGAAATCAGTTTACACATTACTTTGTTCAAATACACGTGACTTTTCTTTTTCACAGGAGAAAAATTCAAAGTACTACAACTATACTCTTTCAGTAAACGGCAAAGCACGAAGGCATGGTGAGAACTACAGCGTAGATTATCTGACAGATGTCCTGGTAAGAAATTTTGCAACACCGGTGTTACAGAAGCTGCTTATGACCAGATAATACCTCGTGCTGAGGGCTTGGGAAAGGGTGGGGATGATAATTTTTTAGGCTGCATTAGTTAAATACATGATTGTGCTGTCATGATGGTGGGTGGGCATTAATCAACAGAGCAAGATTCTGGACATAGTTAGGAAAGTTTGCGTGTATGAGCTGTGGAGAGGAAAGGGATTCCAGCTGCCCATTTGCTAGACAGTGGCTTCCCTGTGAGGTTAATACTGGCCGTTGTGATGCATGAGGAACATGAGGCATGTAGACAGTGACTTCATAGAAAGGTGAAGTTCTTCCTCATAGAAACATGCATTTCATTACAATATGTGACAATACTAGATTAACTGGGACAAGATGTCAGTGGGAAGCTAAGCATGTAAAAATAACTGTACATCACGTTTTCTTTGTTAGATATTATGATGTGTTAGTATCTTGTAGTTAGGACAACATACTGCTAACTTGGAGATATCAAAGGCTAATCAATCCTATGTAGTGTGAGAGGGCAATATCTTGGACTATGCATCATGTGTAGCTGACCAGTGGAGTTTTTAGCCTCTTTATCCTCTTAAGGTAAAAAGCAGTAACAGAGATCAAATACTCTAAAGGAAAGTTGGAAGAGTTACTTAAGCTCTCTTGAGGCCCTGTTTAGCATGTATTATTAGCTTGGAGGTTGCGGGGAGGTGTGGGGGGGGTCCCCCCAGCCCACCAAGCTGGAGTCTTAATTTGACCTGTGGTTATGTGCTGTATGCATCCGTAGTGCTGGCAGCTCACACGCAGCACTCGGGAAAATTCTTCTCTGAGTAGTCTCCTCGTGCAGTCAATTTGTAGTCTTCCATTGAGACCCTGATGAGTTTCATTCCAGTGCGTTCTTGAACACAGACAGCTGCTTCCTAGGAGCAGAACTGACTGATGTTTCTTAGGGTACTGAACAGCTGTCTGATTAAATTTAGATTTACACAGTCTAAAGCTAGATTGGAATTGATAAGCCAGAAGTGGGACTATCCTATTACTGGCCTTATACTGGTCTTTTTTGATCCTTCAGCAGCTCGTAAGCATTTTGACCAACAGGTCATTGCTGCATTAACCTCTTGCTTGTGGTGTTACGTACTGATACAACAGTGTATTATGATTTTCATTGTGTTGTATTCTGCCTTCTGCCTGTAGCAACCAAATATGTATTCAGCATTTTGGAACTAGTGTTTGAGTTTTGTTCCCTCAATGGGCAGTGCACAGGAGTACATTGCTTGTACAAAATTACTGTGTTGCTTGATGTGATGCACAAGCTTTCCTGTCCTGACTAAGGACATCTGAGTACATGAGTCTGGTATTAATCTGAACACCAGGAGCTGTTTACTGCAGTCCTGATGTTTCAGTTTAAGCTCCTAACAAAACCCAAGTTAACTACCTCAGTGAGTATACATACATTGTACTGGTTTCTGTACTAGGTTTGCAAACTTCACACAGTTCTTGCCCTTCCTTAACTCTGTCATATAACCAAAGTCCAGCCTTACTTGCTTAGATGTACAAATTAGGAAGGGGAGGGAATTCCTCGTGTATTGTTTCTTTTAGAGAAAGGATATCTGAAATGGGGTATACTAATCAGACAGAAAAGGAACATGCTGCAGGATTTGAATGTGAAGAACTCATCTGCAAGGGATACCTTTGAAGCTATAACTTCAAAGACTGACCAAGGGAAGGTGAAAATGGAACTCAGTCTAACTTACTACTTGAAACTGTGTACGGACTGAAATGAGAATGAAAGGACATCGAAGTGACTGGAGTTTGGCAGTGTCTTTCAGAAGAGTTGCTGGCTTCACTGGCAGAAATGTGGCACATCCTATTAAGTAGGAGTTTGCTAGAGAATGAGCATATGCCTCTGAGAGCCTTAGAAAGACTCAGACTGTATTAAAGAAAGCTCCAGTTTCACATGATGAAAACTGAGTTTGGGTGGATTTTGTGGATAGTTGGAATAGGCACAAACTTTTGATGAACTTTCCAGGTCTAAATAATAGCAAGGTCTGAAGTAGAAACCTGTTCAGAGATGTGGGACAAGTTATTTTAACATGAACACTTGGTATTTTTTTTATTATGAGCTGCTGCTCTGGACACCTGTAGATGAGCAAGCAACATGTTTCTGAAATAGTTTAAATGTTCCCAGTATTGGTGAACTGTAAATCAGTTATGAATGTCCAGCTTGGATTTTTCAAATACTTGCTGTTTTCCTTTGGAGGTATGACTCTTCTTCTCCAACAAAATTGTTTACAGGCCAACATGTCACTGGACTTCTTGGAGTATAAATCTAATTTTGAACCTTTCTTTATGATGATCTCAACCCCAGCACCACACTCACCTTGGACAGCTGCTCCACAGTATATGAACCGCTTTCAGAATGTCAGTGCACCAAGAAACAGCAACTTTAATATTCATGGAAAGGTAAGTCAGCCAGCAACAATCTGCATGGGTTTTACTACTAGTTTGGGAGAGTAGTAGGCAGTGAGCCTGACTTGCACATTAAGTTTAAACAGTGAGAGCAACGGGCTAATACCGTGACTGCTGGTTGTTTAGTTATGGTAGTGAGCCTTTCAGGGTGAGATATGTTTATTGAGATGCTTGCATACCAGTATCTGGTAAATAAAAGAAAGAATGTAGTGGCAAAAATAAAGCAGTACAATGGAATTACTCGATTAAAAAAAAAGTTAATTCCTTGTCCAATTTCCAGACTGTTTTGAAGTTCTTAAAATGTTGTTTGGCTCTCAGTATGTTCAGGAGAATACATAGGTAGAATGCTGAAAAAGGTTTGTGTGCATAGAAGGACAGGGTTCTTGTCATTCTTCCCATCTGCTCATGTGGGTAGGTGGTCCATTACTTGAGCTCACAGCAAAGCTGCTCCTAGGTGACAAGCATATCAGAGTAACCAGAGGGCTTGCTGAAATCATGAACCACAGGGCCCAGGGTCACTAAGGGCTTTGAGAATTTGCCTTTCACTTATTGAAATAACCTGTAATCAGAATTGCCGGGCCTAATGTTACAAACTCGCAGGCATCCTTGTGACAGGGCAGTACCTGCCACTGCCAGTAACCTTGGCCAAATAGGGTCTAGCTTAGACTAATCCGCTGCACTTTAGTCTGCCAAAAAGAGAAAGTCAAAGTCACAAACAGTTAATCTGGCAAGATATTTAACTTGCAGAAGTTCTGTATTTTTTATTCAATTAGTTTAAAATGCAGACCTCGTTTGGTCCTGATCTTAAGACTAAGAGATAATACTGCCTAAATGCCCACCTAGCGCCCAGCAATGCCTCTCCTGAGGTCACTGACTCGTGTAGTGCAGGGTGAAACTGGTTTTTAGCTGAAAATTATAGCTTGCAAGATAACCATGTGCTTATCAGCCTGGTACAAAAAGGTGAGTGAAAGGGAAGAAAAGGGCTGCAGGCAGTAACAAATACTTTAGTCCAACCTATTAAGTTTTGAACTAGGGAGTGGGAATCAGACTGGGGAATTTTCTCCTTTACAGGATTCCTAACTTTGTCTTAGACTCCATTGCTGTAATAACTGAATGCTTTTAAAAGAACGAGTCAGAAATAACTTGACCAGCAAACTCATCAGCTAGCCAAAGAATACAGTGTGACAGTTCCCTTATGTAGAGCAAAAGCAAAAGCTCTGCATATGCCCGTGTTACACAAAGCAAAATGACAGACTTACTTCATGTTTGGTAGCTAATATCTGTGGATACAGCAGTTCTGCAAGGTTTCACAATAGGAACAGACTAGCATTACCCTTCTTCCTAGACACAATAGCTACGATCATTAACAGTGTGTCTTTCTGTAATTGGCAGTGTCATGGTCTTGTAGGCTGACTCTTTGAGTTACAGAGTTTTCTGGGGCAGACACAATTCCTGCAATAACTGTAAAGATGTGCACAGCCTCAGCCCCTCAAGTCATTGATGTTGTAATGCTTGCTAGACAGTCTTGCATTGTATGGACTTGATTCCTGAATTAATGTTGCCTAGCTTCCTTATACACTATGTGGTCAAGGGGTACTAAAATGAGCCATCTAGGCTGAATCTCTACATGAAAAATGGGAGTTAAGCTGTTGTCAGGCTCTGGCCAATGATGCATTTGTAACTTTGCTTAGGATCCTCAGCAATGAACTATATCAAGTGATGGACAGCTGTCTGGTTCCCCAGGCAGGACAACTGATAGCCCAGATGAGTGGTTTATCTAAGCTGTTCAGAGAGAAGTGGATTAAAATATGTGTTAGGTATTTCTGTTGCATGGTGGTTCCCCCCCCCCCCCCCCGCAAAATTGTCCCACAGCTGTGTTCAGACTGTGCTAGCAAGATATGGTATGCTGTCTCAAGATCTCCTACAATTTGTTTGAGAATGGATCCCAGGGAGGCAGCAGGATTGGTGGACAGCTTTGTATGTAACTAGTGAAAGAGACTTGACGGGCACTAACAAGGAAGCAGATTTGACTGAGTCAGTGTGAAGCTTATTGAAATCCACAAAGGTGTTTAGGTGCTGTGTGAAGTTTTTGAACTTCAGAGAAAGGCAGGAATAACAAAATACTCCAGGAAAGAGGAGGCTTCTACTGCAGTAGATGACTTACCTGCCCGAGTTACCTGGCATGGTTGTGCCTTATGGAGGGCCTCTCCTGAGCCCACCTCTTGTGAAAAGTGTCTGGTGCACAGGTGATGTTGCCAGCTCCTTTGTTCACTGAAGAACTCCTGCTGAGATGAGGTTTGTGATGTCTTTCCTTTTTCCTTTCTCAACCCACACACAAGTCCTAGATATCTGGTCTTGGTTATGCCGTGCTTTCTTGCTGAGGCAAACTTAGCATCTCTCCAGAGAATTGTTTTACGACTGCTATAAAAGAGAGATCTGAATACAACTGAATTAAACTGGTTGTGGTATTAAGTCTTTATGCCAAAAATCTTTCCTTCAGTCAGCAAGGACAGAAAACAGGGGAACTGAATAATTGCAGGAGATCTGAGTCACTTCATTGTGAGTCCCTAAAGCCTGAGCCTGTTTAGAGTCATTTGCTTGTGACAGGAGAGAAATTGTGTAACGAGAGGCTCTACGGGGAGGAGTGACCAACTAAATACAGGCTCAAGCTGAGGGTGATGTGTGGGTCATCTCTGACCTACCCAAAGCTGCACTGACATGACTTTATTCTTCTCCCCACTAATACTAACCATTCAGGTTGTTCATAGCAGACCTTCCCATGTATGTGTACAGCAACTGACCCAGTTCAGACTGGTGCTTCTGGGTATGGCAGTATCACTTTTCATATGAGTTAGATCATCTTCATTATTCCAGGGGGATGGGTGAGGGGAGAAGCAAAGGGGCTGTTTCTGGAAGTTGGGGATGCAGCTAGAAGAATCCATAATGCTTCACCTAAAGAAAAGCTCTTGTCCTGGAGTCAAAAAATCCAAATAAAATGGTGATATTTCTGCTCCCCTCGGCAGTCTCCAGCCCTGAGTTTGTAGGCTACCAGGAATCTGATAGTGGCATCGTTGTAAATCTTTGCGCTCTCCTGTCCTTAAATTAGGTAGTCCTAATAGCTTTTGATGCAGGAGTTTCTCCCCAACTCTCTACCTATGTTAGGATGCTCACCTCACAATCTTAGTCCCAGAAGAACCTCACTTTGATAACCAAGTCCAATCTTACAATGCTGCTCTCATTTTTTCAGGTTTTTTTTCATCAGACTTGTTGCAGGCTATCAGACTTGTATCTCTGGGACAGCCTTTCCTAGATCCTTTCACAAATTTCTGCCCTAAACTACTTTGAAAAGATTATTTTCTTCCCACCAAGGGCTGAGCATAAGGGGGCTGTAATACATTCTACTATTGTAACTTTGATTTCATATGAACTGAGAGGGAAAATCGGAGTCAGTTCAGTTTGATAGCCTTGCCTGGCTATTTTACAGAAATCATGTGGATGTTTTACCCCAAACAACTTTTCTGTTGTAATTTGTCTAAGAAAAGTTTAAAAGGTAGTACTGTCTCCTATGCTAATCTTTGTCTTTTTTTCCTCCTCCCTCCCTTAGAACAAGCACTGGTTAATTCGACAAGCAAAGACTCCAATGACTAACTCTTCAATACAGTTTCTTGATAATGCTTATAGAAAGAGGTAAGAAAGTTTGAGATTTCTACTCAGAACTTCCAGTATTATTTTTGGTTAATTAAAAAAAAAAAGTATTTTTTTAAAAGAGTTGTAATAAGTCTGACAATAGATATCACATTACCAAATCTCTGGCATTTGTCTCAGTAGACTGGACTTACTATTTATTTTTTGCAAAGAAACTTGTCATTGACTTCAGCAGTACTTTGCTCCCAAATGCTGCCATTGTTTATCTTAGAAAAGATCAATCATGCTCGATGTCTCTACAGCTTATCTTTCATTGCACAACAGGTTTTCATAAAAAATGGCCTTACCTTCTACTTCACTTGAATTCCAGATTCTTACATGATGTGCATCAAAGGTGATTGATTTATCTGCTGGCTAATCTGATTTATTAACCTTGTCTCTCAGTCTGTGTCCCTTTTACATGGGAATACCTGACTGGCCAAGGCACGTGCTTGATTCCTTTTTGTAAAAGGGGATGTGGAGAGCAATGTGAAGATAAAACTTGTTCCCCCTTTTTAATAGAAAGGAAGTGTATTTGTTTACACTGTAGGTGTATTTTCTTTAAAAGCTCTGAAACAAACATTAGCTTGATGTTAAGTGTGAAACTCCATTTTGAGCAGTTATGAGGCATTAGCCTGTCGCTTTGGAGATGGAAAACCAAGTTTTTCCAGGCTCTTGCTCGATAAAACATGAAGGTAAAATTATGCAACAAGATCTTAAATTAAGCCTGGAGACAACAGGATCCAAGAATTGAATAACCCATTAATTGTGCATAATGTTAATCTGTGGAGGCTTGTTACTGACTTACCAGAAGCAATCACTTGTCTAAACAGCAAGCCCCATGACAAAGTAAAGAATAACTTGTAACTGTTTAAGGCTTTAGATACACTGGAATAACCTACCCTGATATTACATGAGTAATACAAAATAGCTGCTGTTGTTTTCAAGCAGAAAGGATCACCTATAGACAATTAAATTCATATTAATCTTGTATTTTAATATTAAGAACTACATATAAAGAACTAATAGGAAATGACCTTGCAGGAGATAACTCTGACTCTTTGCCATTGTGTTGCTTTGAAATTTGTCTTGGCTGTTGCCAGATAAAAAGTAATCAGGGTTTTGACGTCTTTCTCAAGCACTACAGGGTAAAATCAGCAAGAACTGAAGACAAAACAGTCCATTTCTATCTTAAATTGCAACCTCAAAGTACACTGTAATAATCTATAAAGTTTTCAGGATTTGCAAGCAAAATAATCCATTTACAGTGCATACGCTGTTGACTTGAAGCAGAATACAAATTACTTCAAATTTTCCATACTCTAATATGAATTGCTTTGTTTCCATGTAGGTGGCAAACCCTGCTGTCAGTGGATGACCTGGTAGAGAAACTAGTAAAGAAACTGGAACTGAATGGAGAATTAGACAACACATACATCTTTTACACGTCAGACAATGGCTTCCACACTGGTAAAACTTTCACTGCTTACTGAATATTTGTAGAAGATTCCAGATTTGCGTAACATTTCAACCTCATAACCACTCCAGAAAATGAGAACAGCGGCTGTAGAAAACTGTGGACATGAAAAGTACTGATTTGAGTTGCAAAACAATCTGGAGTTGCAGTGTGGGGTGTTTGGGGAGTTTATTATTTGCTTGGGTTTTGTTTAGTTGCCGTTTTTAGCATTAATCTTTACCACTGTATCCTGGTACACAGAAAAATATGACACAAATGTAGGAAGGGTCTCTCTTCTCTAGGAAGAGTTTCTTTGAAAGAGTTAACCAGTAAGACACTATCAAAGATCTGTCTGTATAATGTGGTACAACTAAAAAGTCAGTATCTAAGCTGTTTGACTTTGTAAGATACAGCTTATAGTTTGAAGCTGTCTGTTGCTATCCTCCACTTCGTTAGTATAGTCCAAGTTGAGAACCTCTTCTGACTTCTTAAAAAAATTGTCTGCTAAAAATTATGTAACACAAGACTTAAAATGTAAACCAAGAAGCCACTTAACTTTTTCCATTTTCTATTTCACAGGCCAGTTTTCTTTGCCAATAGACAAACGACAGCTGTATGAGTTTGATATCAAAGTTCCGTTGCTAGTTCGAGGACCAGGGATAAAACCAAATCAGACAAACAAGGTAAGAGAAGTGAAAGCAAGAGTATAGATTTACTTTTAAAATTGGTTCATACTTATCAACTTCAGGTAATTTATGCTTACATAAATGTATATATCAATGAAATATATGAAGTGGTAGAATATATGAAATACACGGAGTGGTAGAAAGTGCCAAAACCTTATTCTAAAAAGCTGTGTGCTCTAGCTTGAATAAGTAAATTTAAATAATTGCAGGCTACAAAAGTAAATGAAGCGTGAAGCTCACTTTTGGCTTTTGAATGTTATAGGGTGCATTAGCCTATAAAGATGAAATTAAGTAGCGTTTTAGGTGTACCTAAAATTACAAGTCCATAAAATACAGAAGTCTCATTATTAGATCTGTCAGGTTCTGGTCTTCTAAGTAAGTTTTCCTCACCTTGCAGATGCTTGTTGCAAATATTGATTTGGGTCCTACTATTCTGGATATCGCAGGGTATGACTTAAATAAGACCCAGATGGATGGGATGTCACTATTGCCGCTGTTGGTAAGTAGATGGATTGGGATTGTAACCAGTAATTCTTCCAGAGGTTACTCTTACAAGTGACTACTACTTACTTCAATAGACTAGGTCAACTCATAACCCAGATTCTTCCCTTGATGTCATTTTCACATTGGGATGTTCATAGCTTGGTGAAAAAAGTAGATATCTTGTTTAAATGGAGGGGTATTTTCTTAAGCCCTACAACTTTGTGGTAATTTTGTAACCAAGTTGTCAGCTTCTGGCTAATCCTGCTGTTTGTAATAATTCCTGCTTTGAAGGCTGTATATCGTTTCCACCTTGTCCTCCCACCCCTTTTCCTTAGGATTTCCCAGCATAGACACAGGAGAAAAGCAGACTCTTCTTGCTCAAATCTTCAGTTCGCCTCAGTGAAAATTAAGGAACTAGTAAACTTGTAGAACTCGTGTTTTCCGCCTAAACTCAGTAACAATGTGTGTGGTTTCATAAAGCAGACTTGACCTTTCCAATAAGTGAACAGAAGCCTATTTAAATAAAGCTGCTTGCAGTTGATCCTTTTAGTTTTAATTAAATTTAGTCTATAAATTGAAGGCAGCTTACTTGGAAATGTAGGAGATCATCCAGATTTAAAACAGTGCTTTGCTTTTAAAACCTGGTATCCAAACCTTAAGCTGTTCTTTAGACAGAAGCAGGTAAAAGGCATCTAGTTGAAACTGATGGAATCAAAACTGTGAAACTCACTGTTTTGCTGTATATGCCTGTGATGATGCTGTATGTTAACTTCAAACTTCCCTCTCCCTTTGCCTTTTAAAAGGAAGCTACAAATAGAGCAGCTTAAAATTTAGTTGCTTCTTAAAGCTGTTTATCTTTTCTTATGCCAAGGGTATCTTTTTCCATCTGTTGCAGTAGTCTGATATAAACTAAAGAGAAACAACCTTGTTACAGGAATCTTGTCTGTAATATAGTAGCATCTGGCCATGTGGCTCCTATTTGGTATTACTGCATTATTCTTTATTGAAGATAGTACTTTAAACCCTCACAAGAAGGTGTACTAATATTTTTGGAGCTGGATCCTGATCCTTAAAAACTGATCTTCCAGTTACACAACAGATTCTAAGCTAAGACTAAACATTATTTTAAGACTGACTCAAGCTAGGGACCAGGATTCAAGCTGCCTTGTAAGCAATGGGCAGCATTAAGTGCTATACCAGGCATGGAGAATGTCTTCTTTCACAGTGCAGTGGATACCAAGTCATGTTAACCTCTTGTCCTAGAGAGGAGACAAAAACGTGACATGGAGATCGGACTTCTTGGTGGAATACCAAGGAGAAGGGTACAACGGCAGTGATCCTACCTGTCCTGGCCTAGGACCTGGAGTCACAGTAAGCAAGACAAGATCTGCTAATATTAGAAAATAGCTGCCAAATTAAACCTATTTGTTTTATGGACTAACCTGGTTCTGTAAGTAAGCTTCCAGTGTATTGGTGAGTAGGATCATGCTCTGTCAGTCCTGTGCAGCATTTAAGAATCAGAGGGAGACATGTTTACATCACTGTACAGAACACAGTCACCCTTTCAATGGGAATCTATAGGGCCTGAGGGCTGGAAAAATACACAGGAAGGTGTGGGCTTGGCAAAGTGGGTGGCAGCGACCTTGTGTTCTTCCTAAACTGCCAGTGACCTCATCACACAATTCTTACCTGCGGCTTAAGTCACTAGCGATTCCCTGTATCAAAGAAGGCATGTGTTGTGCTGTCTCTTAGGTGTATGTACATTAGTTTCCCAGACAAAATGCACTTAATCATGGTGAATTGAATAACAACACTTTCTCAAATTTAGAAGAGCTGAGTTTTTGCTTAAAATCCCCAGTGGAGACTTGCTTGTGTTAGACTAAGATCCCGGTGTTTCATCAGTTAACTGCAGTTGGCTTGAGCTGGTATAGACTCCAGTGAAAGGGCTGCTCGTTCATCTTTTTCCCTGCTCTGAAGGTTTTTTGTTCACTGCTCCCTTCACAGCACTGTTTCCCAGACTGTGTCTGTGAAGATTCCTACAACAACACATATGCTTGTGTAAGGACATTGTCGACTTCCTGGGATCTGCAGTACTGTGAGTTTGATGACCGGGAGGTAAGTCTCTAACTAGCAGATGTCAACTGTTCATAACTGCACAAGCAACTGTCTGCACCCGTATCTGCTCTCAAGGTTTCCCTAAAGTACTCTGAGAAGCAGACTAGCATTGTTTGCAGGATAAGCAGTGAAATATTTATCTACTGGTGAGAATGTTTGACCAAAACTCTGGTGGGGCTCTGAGAAGTGTGGGGGAGGAGGATTGGGAGTGGAGTGAGGATAGTCTAAACTATGAGTAGCGCTTTCTGGTATCACCTGACAGCCTCATGGGGAGCTGTGCTGAGACTGGGTTCAGTTCTCTGTCCTACCCTAATTCCATGTGGCAGACTCTTCTGTACAACAAATATTTTCTGTTACACCATACCTCTGGTGTTCTTAAGTTCAGCTGCAGCTCTTTTCCTTGGGAAGAACTGATATCCCTGGCTAATCATTTCTTTTCTATCACTTGTGTCTGTCTAGCAAAACAAGTAGAACTGTGAGAAAGGTCTCTAGCCTTATCGTAAGCTGTTTGGGAAGAAGGGACATGATGTCTCCCCCCATTCGGATCTCCCTAGTGGAGCATGTGCTGTATGCACAAAACTTCCTGTCTCTTAGAGCTGATCTTAACCTGGGGCCTTCTGCACACAGTTGCTCCAGAGAGCATGTTGTGTTTGAGGAAGCTAAGTCACAAACCTAATAACCTGCACTGTCATCAGATGTGAAATAAATGCATAAACAGTGGGTAATCCAGGTATCTTGTCATGACACACAACAGTTTCTGGTAATCTGCAACGAACAGATTAAACCAGGGGAGTAAATCCCACAAGATGCAGTCAGATAGCTAGAAAGACTGTATGGGAATACAAGATACTGCTTAGCAGACCCTACCCTTCATTTTTTGACTTTCTGATGATTTATGATGAAGTAAAATGAGTGCAGCTTGCTTTATAGACGTGAACTCCAGAGTTCACTGTACCTGATAATACATTTCATGCAACTTTTTTTTTCCTTCGTAGTAAGAGGGTATAACTGTGGCATTTTTGGATCCCTCATCTTAAATTAAGACTAACACTATTAGGAAGATGCATCAATGTGGCTTTTAAAACTTTGCAGTGAACCTTAAAAGGAAGTTTGCAACCAAAGTCTGTGCAGGTGCATCTTTATCTAAGTTAGACACAACCCAGCCAGTTTTAATCGACATCATCTGCAATCAGGCCTCCTACTCTAGTACACACAACTCAGCTGAGTTCTTGAGATATGTTTGACTAGTATTTGTCCCACAGAATAGTTTAGAGATTTGATGTACCAAAAAACAAATCTGCCCTAAAATCCTTCAGACAAACCTTCTCAAAGCAAGCACACACAAATCTTTCTTGTGTTAGGATTATAGCATACTTGTATTCAGCATATTTTGTACGAGTAGTCTAGACACCAATGCCTGAGTTTGACAGCTGGAAGCACCTGATGAGCATGTAATGGTGCTGTGTTGGTCATGCAATTGTGTATTTTGAGATTCATTAATGAAAAGGCAGCCAGCTTAGCCATGGCCTTTTGTTGTGGTCTTACATCCAGAAGATGGGTTCCATTTATGTGTTAAAAGAAAATCTGCAATGTAGCAGGTGAGTACTTTGAGTAGAAGTAAAAACTTTTCCAACAATACTGTGCTATCGCAGAACTTTAGCCTTACCTACACACTGTCCTGTCTGTCACCAGTTAGCAGCAGCATGGCTAAATATAGCTTCCATGTGAGGATGCTCCCGAGTAGTTGAAAATAACATTTGAGGCTATATGCTGCCATAAAGTGTTCTTCCCACATAACCCAATTAAATGTTAATTAGCATTTTGGACTTAATACAGCGCAGGAACTTTCTTCGACAGGTGTTTGTGGAAGTGTATAACTTGACTGCAGATCCACACCAGATCAATAACATTGCTAAAACAATTGATCAAGAAATTCTAGAAAAGATGAACTATCGGTTAATGATGCTGCAGTCCTGTTCAGGAGCAACTTGCCGTACGCCAGGCGTCTTTGATCCCGGGTAAACACCAATTCAATTCATTATATTTTTAAATATAGCTACATACTTATAAAATTAAGCTTTTAGAAAAGATATTTATGGGGGAATATAATATTACTGACATACATACTGTTTAATAAAAATGCTTTCTTGATGCTTCTGTTTTTTTGATGTTTAATCTCTATTTTCATTTAACCTACCAAATATAACTTGATGGTATTAATATTGCTGCTTCCATCTTGTCAGCCACTCTTCTCTTAGAAGAGCTGAAGCTTACAGCTCTGCTGGGTAGTCAGAGACAAATGACCTCAAATTTGCCTGCAAACAAGGAAAAGCTCTGCAGGTTTCACAGAATCACTCAGGTTGGAAAAGACCCTTGGGATCATCATGTCCAACCATTAGCCCTACTCGACAAGTTCACCCCTAGACCACATCCCCCAACACCACATCCAAGTGATGTTTAAACACATCCAGGGATGGTGAATCCACCACCTCCCTGGGCAGCCTATTCCAATACTCTTTCCATGAAGAATTTTTTCTGCAGGCAGGCATTTACCAAATACTTGCTTTGATTGTTCCTGGAGATGCTGTTAGCAAAGAATGTTTCCTGCAGGACCTAAGCTGTATGTATTAATGAGCTATTGTAAGTAAATAGCACTTCTTACCTCAAAATTCAGTCAGTAATCACTTGGACCTAAGCTTTTTTTAAGCACTACCTATGGCTGTGCTACGTAAGTTTGTAATTTGAGGCAGCAAAGCTTTCTGTTAGAATGCATCTCCTGAACTCTCAATGTTACACGTGCCAATACACTGCTGGTATTTATTTCTTTGGAGACCATCAGCTCCTTACTGGTGTGTCATTGTAATTAATCTGTTGTAGTAAGTAGAGAGATTGTCCCTACTGCATACTGCTAAGATAGCAGCTATTCATGTAGCCTTGCACCAGAGCTATTCTAGAATAAAAAAATAGTTATTTCTAGAAGTGTTGGTCACTGTAGGCTAACTGTTGCTCTGTCACTCACACAGACTCTGCTCCTTTCTCTAGGTACAGATTTGACCCACGGCTCATGTTCAGCAATCATGGTGTTCGAGCTCGGAGGTTTTCTGCACAGTCCTTATAAGGCACTTACTGCCTCTTGCAATCAGCTTCCACTGACCAGTTTCTCCAGTGACTGCAGCAGGTCTGTCTAACTCTTGTTGATGGCAGCTGGAAGACTTTTAATGGGCTATTCAAACCCTGTTTGGAAGAAAACCCCTTGTCTTCAGCTGGTTGCCTTGTGCAATATGTATATTTTACAGCTGAACTGTTAACTCTAAATCATTAGACACAGCTAATCTGTCTTGCTCAGATAGTTGATTACCACTTTTGTCTTTCAAGTACCTTTTCATATCACAGGCACAGAGGTGAACCTATGCCTATGAATCCGAACAGTTTATTTTGTTCTAAAAATCAATAAATACATATTTGAGTTGGGTTAGATAGGCAGGTGCTATTGCACAGTAATGCTCACCCATATACACTGTCATAGACTTTCCTAAAAGCTATGTTCAATTACAGGTTTCCTGTATCGAGCTCAAAGCTGTTAATGACAATAGCAAACTAGCCCAAAATAGTGTAGGAAGGCATTAGTCAAAACTGTAGGATCTGACTAGCAAGTGTCTTGTGCAGAATTAAAATCTGTATGATAAATATTCTCTTTTGATGAGACCACTTCAAATGAGACCAATTAATTTTCTAGGACAGCTTGGGTAGCTTGCAGACAAGAATGTAACTTCAACCTCCTTCTGGTGTGAAATGCTGGAACGGGTTACTATGTACTACTGAAAAAAACCTTAGGGTTTAATATATAGGCTTCCTAGTGAGTTAAACAAAGAGTGACACTAACAACTATTCAAATAAGTGTGCCTGTCTTTTGATCTAACTCTTAAGTCTATTTTAATACATGATCAGAAGTAATACTTAAAACACAAACAAAACACACAAAAAAATCAACCAGGGCACCAAAGTAGAGTTGATCTGTCTCTAACCTCCAAATGTCTCGAATTGTCTAACAGCCTATGTTGATTAGATTCTTGAAGGTAAATTAATTTGAAAGCAAACTAGCTTGAAAGAAATCATTGCTCACTAGAAGTTAGGCTAAGAGGACTACTTTAGGCAGTTTAAGTGCTTCATAGTGTTGTGTTTCGGTTGAGACATAACTACTCAGAACCTGCAGTAAGTGGCCTTCACACCAAAGGACTGCATGTCAGACATCTGACTGCAGTACGTTATCACTTGGCTCCCCTTTGGAAGGGTGATGTTGTCTTTTTGACCTTCTGATTAGGCTTATCTGAAATGCAGCCATCACTTGCACCCAAACTTGAGTATCTTTCCAAATCTGGAAAAGTATCCAGACTTGCATTAGTATGTGACTTCTGTATACATTCATTAGCAAAACATGTTTCAGAAACACTGACCTGTGTATCTTCTGTGAGACAAGTTCATGTTGCTTGGGGGCAAATCAACTGTGTTACTGGGCAAGATAATTGTTCCCTTGTCAAACGGTGGCACAACTATTTAGTTGTCAGTTATTTCAGCTCTTTTACCCAAATAGAGAGCATGATGATTTCAACTTCTGTCACGTGAAACCTAAATAATCATTAAGTAGGCAACAAAGTGCATCACTTTCAAAACTGTGAAGGTACGTACCCCAGTGTGCAGATCCACAAACTGCACGCAAGCAATGCT
Organism: Todiramphus chloris collaris; assembly: GCA_025345505.1. Classification (NCBI taxonomy): domain Eukaryota; kingdom Metazoa; phylum Chordata; class Aves; order Coraciiformes; family Alcedinidae; genus Todiramphus; species Todiramphus chloris. The sequence goes on along the minus strand of JANVCC010000010.1, from coordinate 35,486,889 downwards.
ACAATAAGATAAGTTGAACTTCCTTGGCTTTCAGTTCTGAAGCACAGAAGTTGTGCTTCATGTATCTTAGAGTTGCTGACTTCTGTGGTGGTCTCCAGGTTAGACTTTGTAGTGCTTTTGACTCAGATCTTGTTGTTTCAAATCTCTAGAGTGACCAAATATTTGGAGAGTAAAAAAAAAAACACTTGAAAGGTAACTTTTCAGCTGGAGCATCTGTATAAATGCAGAGCTTCTTGGATATTCAAACTACTTACATGCTTTCAAATACTCAGGACTTTTTTTTTTTTCCTCCACTCCAACTGTAGCTTTATCCTCTGTTTTGTTTCTCAAGCCTTAGTATTGTCTATCAGTATCCTTCAGACTCTGTTTTGTCTTTGAAAACAAAACCAAAGTTGTGTTTGTGCTCACACTGAGCTAAACCTAAAGTTCATTTATGTAGTGTTTTGCTCGGATAATTCTAGGAACTTAGATTTGGTCTTTGTTTAAACTTTATTTTGGTAGCCGCACAGAGGCTCGCGTGACATACATTGATTGCAGCACATTAAACCATCAACAGTTCTATCAAATCTAGGTCCTGCGTCAAGTTTCCACTTCAGTTAAGTTTCAGTGCAAGTTACGTGCATTGTTTTGCTTCCTAATAGAAAAAAAACCAGTTTTGTTAAGGGTACAGATGTGTAACTATCTTTTCTTAAAGTGATCTTAAGACATAACAAGGAAATTTGCTTTTGAATGATTTCCTTTTTTGCCTAATAACCAATATGAAAGTTGACAGAATTGATACAGATTATTCAGTATGTGACCAGATGTTTTACCCAAATTAACAGTCTTGCGGTCTTGCACACGTCTGCAAAGCATTACTAGGTTCAGTAACTTACTGACAGAGAACCACACTATACCTGAAATTGCTCGTAGATAGTAAATGTTGTATTAAGTTGAAATCCAGAATGAAATCAGTCAGTCCTAACTTACCCAGAACAGTGGTTCAGGAAAATACCTGCTTCACTTTTTATAAAGACTTAAGAGCTGTTCAGCAAAAGCATGTAGTTGAAGGAAGAACAGGAGCCAACAACTGCCTGCCTTCCATTGCTTTTAGAGGAGTTTGTCACTTGCCTGGTGTCTTATTTCCATGAAGCAGTTAATTTTGAGTATTTTTACAGCCTTGAATGAACAGTGTTAATTCTTATCCTTGCTGTTTAAACAAAAAAGTACTATGAAGGAACTTTGACTCTTATCCAGATCTAATTCCCAACTAAGTTATTTTAAAACTAAATGGTCTTCTTGGCTATTCCATTTCATGTGCTATTTGACCATGGCTCTGTCTGTACCTTGTTGCTGAAGGCATTTTTTTATTAAATGACAGGGCCTTACCAGTACGGAGTTTTAAATGAAGGGGCCTTACTGGTACAGAGTTGGGTTTAGGTAAAATGTGATTTTGTTTGTTTGTTTTTTTTTTTAATCATTAAAAGCAGACCTGTGAATTTTAATGATCTGATCTGGTAAAGTAGATACTATAGAGGGAGAAATACAATTAATAACTTCATTATGTTGTCTAAATAAAAAAAAAACATTCAGTATCATCACTTCAGCCTAAGTGAATACAGCTAATACATGCTGACCTAGCACAGGCCCAGTAAATTGGGCTGCTTCATTTTGAGGAATAAAGCTGTAACAGGGACACACAAATGCAAACACACACAACCAAAGTAGGTATGATACCTTTTCAGTCGAGTTAAATTTAAGACTGGTTCTACAATCTAATTACAATATTTCATCATCATAAGACAGCTGTCATGTATTGTGACGAAAATTAATTTGTATTTGTATTACACTCTCTCTGTACGTGAGCATACTTTGCTGTAGCATGTTGTGAGCATACTTAACTTCTGCTGTTTTGAACGTTTGTTTAGAAAGTGCCCTTCCAGAGGACCCTGTTCACTGCTGCACTTTTGGGGAAAGAAAAAATAAACTGCCTATCAAACTTTCTATCTTTGTTACTGAGTTTCAGTTAAAGCTTTCCACAGGACCAAGCTGTGTCACACTTCGAAAGACCGAATTCCTAATTTGTAAGTCTGTTTGCTTACTGCCCTGCTACCTGACAATGGCCACTACTGAACTTGTGTGTGGTCACAGGGAACCTTGTGTACAGCACCTAGCGAGACATCACGTGGCTGCTTTTGCACCAGGAGGAAACACTGAGGTGAGAGAACAAACATAAATGCAAGCTGTACTTGCTCATATTTCCTTGGAAACTGCTGTAGGTGAATGGGTGGAAATCTTTAACAAAAGAAACAACTGAGAAACTGCTGTTTGTAATTAAAAGCAGTACGTTCTGCCTCTGGGAAAGAGGAAGAATAAAATCCTTTATAAGGCTTTTTCCAAAGTGGGAACCGTGAGCAATATTAAGATACATGCTACTTACTCACCAAAGTCCCTGTTAGAGGTGAATTCATTGGATAATTCTGTGCAACTGTTTAAAAATATGTACATAAGTATTTTCTGAAATGTAGAGAAAGGTAATTTGGTGCCTTTAACCTACTGAAGTTTGAGGCTTTCGCAAGCTTCCAGAACAAGTATTTCTGCACTGTACTTTCATTTCTGCTTAACCATCTGGTATCAGTTTCATTTCCCCTTCAGTCATGTAGCAGCCTTCCATTAAGTAGGGAAAAAAATGTTTAACAGCTGCTTGAAACAACTTTTCTATCTTTCTTCTGATGCTCCAGCTTATGAAAGCTAAAGTTTTCTGTAGCATCACAAGATGTATTACCTAGATAGAGCTTCCCCGCGTGCTCAAAGACATCACTGACAGCCCCAGTGACACTACCATCAGGGTCAGGGAAGCTTGTCACAGTGCCTCCTTTGTGAATTTCTAAGAACAAGCCATGTTTGTGAAGAAAAGTGCCGTAGATTGATAAAGAAGTCACCTGTTTTAGAAAAAGAAATACAGTGCTGACACTTCAGAAGGGAGGGAAGGGTAGAAGTCCATGACTGGGGGGGGGGGGGGGATGGCAATGCTATTGTTGCTTTCCAGATGTTGTCCTAGTCAGATTCAGCTGGCCCTCAACCTTTTGATAATATCCACTGGATTGTGTCTAAAGCTATACACAAATCTCATTGCTCACTAATCTTAATGTACACTCACCTCCGCACCTTCTTGAGTAAGCAGGAAGTTGTTTGAATTTATTCCAGTTGCCAAAAGCCATGCATATTCTACAGCCAGGTATAAGAGGGACTTGATGGAACACAGTGCTTTTCCTGTGCAAGTTCTGCAGAAAAGGCAGCAGGGTTCCTAGGAAAAGAAACATGATTAATCATCACCAGCTCCATAAATCGTTTGGTGTTAATGACTTTGCAGAGTTTGATTGCTATAAGCAACATCCTGGTATTCTCTGTAGAGGGTTCTTCACCTGCCTTGACAGTATCATGTTGCTAGGGACTGAGAGCTTTGCCCCAAAGGGCTGCTTTTGTCAACACTGTTTTTTCTACTTCATAAATGGGTCTCGGCATTGCCACAACCAAACTGCTGTGTTTTCATATTTAAAAATGAACCCAATCCTCGAGTGTTCCAGAAAAAAAATCAAGGTTAGGATGTGTTGTGCTGGCTGGCAAAGATAATGCAGTCCTTGCATTTCCTAATGAAGAATAACAAGTTCTTGTATACTTACAGAATTAACATATTTGTAACACTGATAGTTGACACTGTAGTATTAAAGCTACCTTTGAAATAAATCTCTTTAGGAATGGATATGGTCCTAAAGCATCCAGAAATGGAGAAGATAAGCTAAGAAAACGAGTAGTAGATATTCCAATGCTGTACAAGCCTCTGTTTGATAATCTGATGTTGGCCGGATCCCCTGACAGGTTGTCTACAAAAATTTCTTTTCCTGCATTAGCTCTACTCACCCAATAGCTGCAAAAAGGGAATTCTATATATGAGTTATAGGGGCTGCTGCAAAATACAGCAAGCTTAACAGCATGCAAGATCCCTCATTTTCCTTCATGCAACACCACCTCCAAAATACAGAAAAGGACCCTGCAGGAATTAATAAATGCAAAGGTGATTGAGCTTGAGTAGCAATGATTGGTCAAAACACTCATCTTTCTACATGTAATATAAACAGTCTTCCCCCAGTTCTATTAAAAAAAAACCCACACATTTGTTAAATTAAAACTAATATTAAAATTGGCTTTAGAACCCCCCTAAAAGAGAAACCTGTTAAAACCCTGACTCCCTTGTGTTACACTAAACATCATAATCCTGTAGTGACACTTGCCCTCTGAGGTCTGTTGTAGCTGTAATAACGGAGACATCAGGATAATTGTAATTGAGTCTGAGGGAATTAGGCCCTGATAGATCAGTAAATTGGAATCAAATACATTTAGCAGGGGGAAGAGAAACTCTTAATCCCTACTTAGAATTAACTAAAACCTGTGACACTTGCAATAGCAAAAAGTGATTGAAACTAAGTTTCCAATAGCAACCCTGTTAACTGCACGTGTTCACTGCAGTTTTAGAAAAGTTAAGGAAAAACAAAAGGAAGAATGTGAAAATCACATCTAAAAATGGATTGCACACATGTAATATAAACATAGTATTTTCTGTCTAGGAGGAGGATGGTGTTTAACATACTATATGATTCTACAAATGCTATTTTCTGCTATTAATATGTAATCTTCATAGGGAGAGTGTGCAATCTCATTTGCCATGTACAAGCCCCTGGGGTACAAAGCCCAGAGTTCAAAACAGGTTATGCTGCAGTTGCTGCTTTTATGGAGGCCTATCAGGCTTCCGTGAACAACTGCAACTCCTTCAACTCAAAGCATAAAGCATTCAGGAGTGTTTTGCTAAAGCAAGTAAACAGCTGACATTCTACTTCTGATATGAAATAATTGGAGTAAGTTCTGCTAAAAATCTGCAGGGCAGCCCTGTGAAGAGGAAGCTGTCTTTGTGTTTGTCATTTGTACTGGCAACCCCTTATTAAATGGCAAAGATGATGTACTGCCAAACAATGATGTTGAGAGCTTTAAGAAACAGCAAGCAACACAGAAAGGATTTAAGCAATTCTTTTACTTTTTTTTTTTTTCCCTTTAATAACTTGGATCTCCCTTCATGTCATTTATCTCTCTTGCTTAATTTTATGCACAGTTCTGGTAGTACAGACAAGATTCTGTGTAAGCTTTGTCTGTGACCTCATTGACTTTCAGCATTACGGACAGTTTGTTCTAGATAGTTTTACTCAAAAGCTATGACTACACAGAAAAGATAACCTTCAAGTACACCAGCAGTTTGCTACCTTATATTTCTTGTACAGCAGTAAACGCAAAACAGATAATAATAATATATATAAATAATAAACAGATACCAGAGAGAAAGAAACATGCTGTAAAAATCCAGTGTATCACGTGACAGTTTCTTCAGTTAGTCATACCAAGAGGTTTGGGTGTTTTGATTTGTTTTTCTGAAAAGCAGCTACAGCGTAGCACAGCCCCTCCTCTGCCTTAGGGCTCCAGCAGGGCTGCATTGGTATCCTGCTTGGCTAAAACACACGAGAACAACTGAAAAAAGCTTGTCTCTTCTGCAGCCCGGTACACAGTGCTGCCAGCACAGAAAAGTAACGCTCAAGCTGCCTGAACAAATGGCTACAGAGATTACCTCGTCTCACCTCATATTTGTGATGTCATCTTTCCCACTTGCTACTGGAATCCATAAAATAAATCAAAATTTGCTTTGAGATTTCCAATTCATTTAGGAAGCTGGAAGGCAGCCCATCCACACTTATTTAATAAGAATGGCTACTGATTAAAATAAGTACAAACCCACCAAGCATTCAAAATGATTCAGATCTACACAAGCTTAAGATTTCAGACATTGCAATTCCAAATCTCATAGTTAATGCTATCTTTGATTTGTCCCAAGCTAAAGTCCAAGCTCCAAGTTACTTTCATTTGCAGGGAAATATGCTCAGGTTGCATCTCAACATAACACATACCAAACCAGAAGCCTCTGACAAATATAATTGCTTTTGGTTTCTTGTGTTTTTTAAACAAATCTTAAAAATATAAAGCCAAAGGGCTTTTCATCAGTCATGGTCTCTACATTCACTAGTACTGATCTCAATTGGTTAAAGTGCCTTGGTCTTCCACTTTATTTATAAGCATGAGGACCAAACCCAAGAAGATTAATCTACTTCCCAACTAACTGTAGCATCACCTTTTTCATGTGATAGCAGCGGGGGTTTCTCTCCTGTCCTTGGATTTTCTTCCTACAGGGCTAAATAAGAATCCACCGCAATCACCATCCTGATCCATTCGGACTCTCTGGGGCCAGCCACAGATTAGTTCATGGTCTGGAGTTCCCGAGATACAAATATGGGAGGATATTACAAGAGCAGGAGGCTGACAAAATGAAGATCCCAAAATGCAAAGGCTGAAAAAGCACCGAACTGTCATCCTTGAATAAATCCGATCCTTAAAAGCTTCCTTAAACTGTCTCAAAGTAATTTGCAAAGGAAGTGACAGAATAACACCAATCCAGTAATCTCTGTTCCTTATTATTTAAGAAAAAAAGTGTTCCCAACATTTAAAAAATTCAGTTCTACTCTGTTTTCCCAGACAACTTTAAGGATGACTGAAGAAGTGGTAGGATTACTAAATAAGTAAAAATGGATTAGCTGCTGTTGATTTTGTATCCCCAAGAAGATGATGGAAGAAAAGTGCTTTTAGGAAAGATATAACTAACTACTTGCCTTCAGCTGAGGGGTTCCACAGGTCACATGAGAGTCCTAGAAGTAATTTTCAGATAAAGTGACAAAAAACAGATCTACCACCTTTAGTATTTTTATAGTGAGTAATTTTCCTGAGAGCAGTAAAACTAATAAAGCTTGACATCCTACGGTTTTGTGACCTAATGCCCTCTACTCTGAAATACATATTTCCCCACAGTACTCCATTAAGAAAGGGACGACATCCATTACAGTTTACAGGAGTTGTAACACATCAGTAACTCAAGCTGACTGCCTGACAGCTGCCAAAAAGTTCACATCTGAGTTCTGGTCTCCCTCTATCATTTTGTTCTCATTTTTGGTTTCTTGATTTCCACATAGTCAATTATGTACATAAGACTCAAAAATGTTCAGTAGTTTGTGAGAATTTATTCCAATTCAGTCAAGACCAGCCCATAGCACAGGAACTCTGGGGATAGGGAAAGCACCTACTTAACTGACACATGTTTAGGAAGCCAGGTTAAAGCCAATCAGCTATCTTAATGGCCCTTCAGGCCTTCTCAGTTCATCAAAAAGGAACAGGAAAAAAACCATAAATGTTTTAGTGCTTGTCTTCCTCATTTACAAGTAAGAAAAGAAAACGCAACCTTGTGGTCCAGCTACTGGTGATGGTACCAGGACATGCTCTTCTGAGTCTCTGATTCCTTTGTAAGATTTGATCTGTTTCTCAAATATATTTTGATCTTGAAGCAGGAAAATAAATCTTGCCTTTAGACCACCTCTCAAAAAGCTTTGTATAGAAGGACTTCTATAAAATGTTGCTCTTTATTTAAATGGCAATCCGTGGCAAGTCAGTCTTGAGGGCTAGAGAATGGTGCCTTCATCCTGCCTGCATTAGGAAAAACCACATGATAGCAACAGGCTTCTCTTACAAATTTGCATAAGACTCAGAAAATGTTAAGGGGAGCTAAAACAGCGCTTCAGTTTCTCATTTCTGTGAACAAGTTTGTTTCTTCACATCAAACCCATCGCTCACCACATTCAGGCAGGTCCTGTCCCATTTAAGTAATGAAATGCAGCTGGTCACCGCTGATCATCCAGAGTTTCCCACCCCCTGGACCAGTGTAGATATTACCTTAAAATAAATATATTAGAAGACTGTTTTAAAAGGAACCAAGACAAATAAAACTTACTGTAAAAGGACATTCCTCGTTATTGTGAGCCCTTCCTTCTTGCTCCCAACTTACATATTCTATGCGCACAAAAAGCAATGAAACAGACAGGAAACCACACATCTTACTTTAAATGTATTTTACAAAGCAGAAAGAGCAATCATAAATTGGAGATTAGAAGAAGTATGAATTGTTCACATGATTATTTAAAATAAACATAACACCCTTAAAGCAACCTTAAGACTCCTCTGGGCTACCTGCAAACAAAGGCATCAAGGAGAGGACTAAAGATTCACAGGGATATTCCCATACTGTCAGTGAATATGAGTGAAAGCATTAACAGAGCTCACATGATCTACCTTTTTGTCCTGAGGGTTTGAAAACGCTCAGTATATGAAAGGAAAACGTTCTAGGACATAAAAATCCTAAGAAAAAAAATAAACGAACAACAAAACAAGTGTTTTGGGTTTTTTTTTTTTTATTAAGCTGTGATGTTTCACTTTCGTTTTGAACCACCAGAATAATAGCAGAAATGTGCAGGTTTGCAGTGAAGCACTAAGCACCCTTTCTACTGGATTCTCACTTTAGCAGTGCTTTTAAAGTGTTTAAAATAACAAGGCAAAAGCCTCACAGGAAGTCTTAAAATCTTTTGATGTTGTGTTGTTACTCCAAAAACTTCTGTGCAGAGTATGGAAGGAAAAACACTATCAGTGATTAAGCCACACCTTTGAAAAACAGCATCCTGCTGCCTCTCGCCCTGTCCAGGCTCTGAAATGGTACAATGCACATGACCAATCCCAGACTTGCTGTCCAACAAAATACACTTCTAGTGTAAAGTCTGCTGAGTGTCTGGAAACATTCCTCTGCTTTGTCTTTTATTGACATGGATTGAACTAAAGTAGCCGTTATGTTCTTTATGTCTGACCTGCATTTTCACCCTACCCTTGTTTACATTGAAAACAAAATAGGCCTCACTTGGTGACGGGTGTTAGAAGATACTCCATAAAAGTTATGCTACCTTTCTGTGCCAATAAATACTAAAAAACCACCGATCTTGACTTTATCTAATGAGCATTCACATCAGATAAACCGATATAAAAATGTCTAGCATCTGCTCACTCATATCTATGAAAAAACATTACGAGCAAAGAGGACAGATTCTCAAAGTATCAGCTGTCAGCTGTAGACTAAAAGACTTGTCTAGGATTACTGGCATACAGAAGGCACCTGTTTATCCAAAGGGAGATCCTCAGAGCCACTCTTCAGTAAAGCAACTTTGCCTGGGAAAAAAACAGAGGCTGAACTTTGCTGTCACAAAGTATACTGACATTCTAATGCCTCCCAAGGCATGTTGGAAACAGCTGAAATTTCTGATCACATACCAGATTCTGTATTTAAAGAGAGAAATCTTAGACTTGTAGTGCTATTTTCATGCTATGCACTAGGCTATGATGCTATATTTAGATTTATATAGCTAGCGCAAGTGGGTTTGGCACTAGACTTCTCACGAGTGTTTGTGGTACAGTGAAGGCAAAACAGGACTACTCTAATTACCTGTAATATCCTCTCTTATTCACATGGAAAACGGCATTTACCTCAATCAGGCAACATCACCACACTTACTGCGACATTGGGCACTTTGTAAGATTTCAACAGCCTGAATTCAGTCTCCTAAAACATCCTTAACTTCAGAGAAGATCCATGGTAAAATTAACACACCCAAGAAAAACAGAACCAGAAGAGCACTTTATACAGCATCATGAACGCGGTTAGATTTGGAAACACAGAGCATTTGCAAGATTATTCCTCCTATGTAAAATATACTCTGCAAAACTCCAGTTGTGAACGCTACCCTTTCTGAAAGTTGTAGAGGAAGAGGTGGAGAACAAGAAGTGAGATAAAAAGACAATTTAAAATAGCGGCTTTGAGGAAAGCTGGAAGGAAACAGCTTTGAGGAGACGTTTGCTAGGAATGGGTGCTTCAAACGCAAGGTGCTGAGCTAGGACCCTTCTATGGCTGAAAATGGTTCTAATTTCAGCTTGCACAATGGCAAACAAGAATGTTCCAGATGATTAGCTCTTACCTCTGTATCAGCAACACAAGGTGGTATCTTTCCAACAAACATACCCTGGGCTATTCAATATTGCCTTGAAAAATACCATAAAACTAGCAGCAGCGGTTAGGGAGGGTGTTCGAACAGCCTGGCTCTAACTGCTCTGGGCTGAGACTTGCCTACTTCTCTGTGCTGGCTACTGCAGGAATCTATTTTATTCACTTCATATCAAGAGGAAGGTAATTCCTCCAGAACAGGTGAGTCTCGAGTCCACTAAATCTGTGTCCTAAACAGAAGATCAGTCTTTCCTCTAGTTGGCTTGAACTTTGATCTCAGTCCCTACTTTTGTCACACTCTGGGTAAGAGATTTGTTGGAAAGATGCAAAATGTGCTACTGACACTGCACCAGCCCTCTGCTTCCACCATCTGTAAGCGTCCTGCACATAACATTTTGCCACCTCACAGATGCCAGACAACCAAGATGAGTTAAATGAACAGGTTAAGAGGATGTTTTATACTACAGTGCAAAGTTTTCTATTCCAAGCTGCTCTAAAAGCACGTTTTTGAGAACTATCCAAATTTTGAAACGACTCCGTTTGCATTCCTTCTTTAGATCTATCTTCAGTAACAGCTTTTGAAATAAGAGCGTGCTGAATTCTGCGACTGAGCTCAAGCACAGAATTAACACTGCTTCTGAAGACCTGAGACAAAAAAAAACCCAAACAAAGCAACAAGGCAAGCTTAGCACTACTTCTCTGTCAAAAGCCCCAGCTAAAACGCACACTTGGAAGAATTCCCACAACAATCTTTGAAAGTAACATGCAAAAACAGCTAAAGAATATGTTGGTTTAGATCATTTTAAACTTCTATTTTAGTGAGACTTTTATGCCACCAATTTGCAGGTCTCTGTTTTTTAATACAGGAGTAGAATGTTTGCTGTGTCCATGAAAGCAGTAGGTAAGAAAACATTCTGGAATACTTCCAGGGAGATGTTTACAAATCTGAAGGTACAGAAGAGCACACAATTATCTTAGTATTTTTGGAGCAATCATGTTGCAAACATTCTTATTTTTCTTTCTTTGGATCTAATTCCTAAATCTTGGATTTAACTCCTTAGGTCTTCTCTTTTTAATACTTTGACCAAGCAGATGTGTCAGATGTATAATATACAGCAGATATGTAACTTTACCTATTTGGAAGTTATCTACTTGCCTTCATCATCAACAGTGAAAGTCTTGGGCAGGACCTCTCAGTCATCCTGTGAAGATTCTTTGTCCACTCTGAAGATGATCCAGGGAACTACAGGCCTGTCAGTTTGACGTCAGTTCCAGGGAAGCTGATGGAGCAGATCATCCTGGGTTCTGTTATGCAGCACATGAAGGACAACCAGGTCATCAGGCCCAGTCAGCATGGGTTTATGAAGGGCAGGTCCTGTTTAACAAACCTGATCTTCTATGACAGGGTGACCTGCTGGTTGGATGAAGGCAAGGCTGTGGATGTTGTCTATCTTGACTCCGGTAATGCTTAGATGGGCATTAGTTGGCTGCCAATCATGAATGCTGTCCCCCAGGGCTCAGTACCCAGGACAGTCCTGTTTAATGTCTTCATCAATGATGTGGATGAAGGGATAGAGCGCACCCTTGGTAAATTTGCAGATGACACCAAGCTGGGTGGAAGTGTCAATCTGCTTGAGGGTAGGGAAGCTCTACAAAGGGATGTGGATAGGCTGGATCGCTGGGGCAAGGCCAATTCCATGAGTTTCAATAAGGCCAAATGCTGGGTCCTGCACTCAGGCCACAACAACCCCCAGCAGCACTACAGGCTTGGGGAGGAGTGGCTGGAGAGCTGCCAGGCAGAGAAGGACCTGGGGGTGTTGATTGACAGCCGCCTGGACATGAGCCAGCAATGTGCCCAGGTGGCCAAGAAGGCCAACGGCATCCTGGCCTGGGTCAGGAATAGCATGGTCAGAAGGAGCAGGGAGGGGATCGTTCCTCTGTACTCGGTGAGGCCGCACCTCAAATACAGTGTCCAGTTTTGGGCCCCTCTCTACAAGAAGAGGACATTGAGGTGCCGGAGAGGGTACAGAGGTGGGCTACAAAGCTAGTAAAGGGTTTGGGGCATGTCTCTTAGGAGGAGAGGCTGAGGGATTTGGGGCTGTTTAGCCTTGAAAAAAGAAGGCTGAGGGGAGACCTTATTGCCCTCTACAACTACCTGAAGGGAAGCTCTAACGAGGCGGGAGTTGGTCTGTTCTCCCTGGTGACAAGGGACAGAACAAGAGGAAATGGCCTGAAGTTGAACCAGGGGAGGTTCAGGCTGGATATTAGGAAGCATTTCTTTACAGAAAGGGTTGGCAGGCATTGGAATGGCCTGCCCAGGGAGGGGGTAGAGTCACCATCCCTGGGAGTGTTTAAGAGGTGGGTAGATGTTGTGCTTAGGGACATGGTTTGGGGGTTTTTGATATGGCTAGGCGTAAGGTTGGACTCGATGACCTTGAAGGTCTCTTCCAGCCAAAACTATTCTATGATTCTACAAACTTCAGTGATAAAAATGAAGACCAAAGGAAGACAAAGCGGACTGCAACAACCTGGCACTTCCTGCCAGTAGCGATCCAGCCCCTGAACCAGCCAAAATGCACCAGGCTTCTTTTGCTGAGTTCTATTTCTAGTAGTACATAACTGCTGTAGATGCAAGTCCAGCTACTTGTGTGGTGAGCAACTCTGCTGACTGGAGTTATCTTTAATGCCTTTTTTACCAACCTTACCTTGGCCGAGTACTGGAGTATTTGCTATTAACGGGTTTTACCAAGTGCATACATAGGCATAATGCAGCCGATGCACATATGAAGTTATGAGGTCCCACAGGAATCAACCTTCAAAAACACTGATGATCTCTGCTGCAGGGCCACAATGCCCAGGGAAGAGCAACCAAAGCGAAGAGTGAAGTAGCTCTATTCTACCCCTTCAACTAGGGCAGATTAACTGTATTAAAGAAACACAAAATAAGCAGATTTAAACATAACATGCTTCTGGAGAAAACCACCAAAAACCCTTGAAACAAAGGGGCAAAAGGAGTTTCCTGGGGTGGGAGGACCTGGGACACTTCCTTGCAGTGTTTGCCTTGTGTTTCTGCAAGAGTTTTGTTTCTAAGAAGAAACCACGCGCCTGGGGGCTTTCCCACCCAACTACGGTGGGACTACCCCCAGCACAGGGGAAGGGAGAGGAAAGCCCTGCCCACTGTCTTCATGAGGCAAAACATGGCAACCCTGCTGCCCTTGGCTCTCTCCATGTCCCCCACTGATGCCCACCCGGCAGAGACGTCTCCTCAGGCACAGGGGCGGGAGGATGCCATCGCTCACGGAGCCCAGCGCTCGGTTGGTTTTGTTTTTCTCTATTACTCTCTACCAGAAAATTAAAATGTGTCTGCAAGTGTGACTGGGACACCACCCCCGCAAAATTAACGCTTGTTCCAGGCAAACCTTAATTTATGCTTAAAGCAAACTGGGCCTCCTCAAGCACGATTTATTGCTACGAGAAAGTCCCTCATTGGCCTCCCAGTGATCACACAACACGAGCTTCAGGTAAGGGAAAAAAAAACCCCAAAAAATAAACATACAACACATTACTAAGTATTGCCAACTTCAACTTTAATAATGGAAACATCACTTCTTTTTTTCTTTATTTTTCTTTTTTTTTTAATTTGCCATTTCAGCAATAACTTTAAGGGGAATAAAAGCTTCCCTACAAAAATAAAACTAAGCTTGTCAAAATTATAAATAGTTTAAATGTTTGTTTTTAAAGACATACATTTTAATGTTTCCCTGCATTCCCCCCCCCCCCCCCCAATATCATTTAATCATTCTGGTACCATCACATAATGAAATTAGAACAGGTTTGCAACAAAAGCTTTGACAGTTCAATTTGATGTTAAAAGTAAAAAAAAAAGAAAAACTGACGAGGCATGACCATTTCTTTTAAATTAAAGCTGTTGTACTTGCCAGTGTGTAAAAAAAAATGTTTAAAAATTAACCCCACACACGACATGTTACAATAATTAACCGTGGACTATGACAACATTAAAATTAAGTTTATTTTGGTCCCCCACCCCCACCCATCACCCCAGATCAAGACTCATTAGTGCATACAACACTGATCGAGGTTTTTGGCTAAAGTAAATGCAGATGCGCCTATTGAAAAGGCTGATAGTTTAGTTCAAGTAAAACCAAAATTCACATATTTTTTTATACTCCATGTTTCAACTCAAACAGTGTTTAAATCTGAGCAACAAATGGTTCGATACTGACAGCGATTATGTAACGATTACATAGCTATGGGCAGATACATAAAGCAGATGTTAACAGAATACCCACCGACGTGCTGCTGCATTCGTAGGAAAACGAGTTGTAGCAAAACATAAAAGCATTCCCTGAACCATTATAAAGTGTCTCACTTGAGGATAATGTCACTAACTCACACATGCACTACAATGATACATGTGAAATTCCAAAAAACCAAACAAGATATGCCTTATATATACTTTATAGTTAGTCCTACTCATAATTTCTCTTAGCACTTTAAAATATTATGATTGTCTCGTTAAGCTTGAAAATTCTTGTAATTAAAAAAAATAAAAATCACACACAAAGACTAAAACAAAGAAACAAACCCAAAAAACAAACAAAAAGACCCACAAACAAGACCCACAAACAAAACCCAACCAAACAAAACAAAAAACACAAAAAAAAACTCACCAAGAAGAAAAAACAAACTCCAAACCCACAGAAACAAAATAAAAAACCAAAAGAAAACACACAAACAACCAACAAAAAACAAAAAACCACAAAAGAAAACAACACAGCCAAAACCTGTGAAGAGTTTTAAAGCCCAGGAAAGGAAATAAAGGCACAGTTACATCAAATTAAGGGGAAGAACAGAAGCATCTTGGAGTTTCACACAGTATCCATTAGATGTCACCAAAGTTTTAACAATTCCTTGGGAATTTAAAACAAACACCCCAAGAATGGAGGGAAAAAAAAGAAAATTAAAGAAAATCCCACCAACTTGGGCTGCTCTGAAATTGTAAGCACTCCTCCACTTCCTCCCCTCTCTCCCCCCCTCAACCCCCCCCCCCCCCCCAATATATAACTCATTTCCTCCCTGGCATGATAATGACTGCAGTATCAGTTACTCAATTCTGCCTCATGCTTCTATTGCACACCCACTTCTTTGGTTTCTTTTGAACGTGCTTTTTTTTTTTTTAGATAAATAACTCTGAAAGAACAACAATTATATTTACAGTAAAGTAAAAAGTTTTCTTGCTACATTTTTTTTCTACTTTTAAATCAAGTAAATCAGCAGTCTGCAGAATTTGCTAATCAGTTTTTCAATGAAGAATTTAAAAACTTAAGGGGAAAAAAAACACCTTTCTGAATTACTGAAAGAGTTAACGAAGCCCAATCACCAACACAGCCAATAACTGTTACTTTTCTGCTAAGCTGGAAACACAAATAAGAAATTCTACCTTCCTTGCCCGCCTGAGCCTTTAACGAACAAAGAAGCAGAGGAAGCTATTTTTGTCTTTCAGATATGAGAATTCAAAATTATCCAGCCTAAAAATGGATTGCTGAGCCAGAGGAAAGATCTGACTTACAATAAAGACCAAATGCATCTGTAGTTATAGCTTATGTCTAAACACTTGTAGATAGGCATTTCTCACAGATTTATCTGAGACATTGACCACTTCTCAGAATTCAAGTAAGCAGCTTTTTAGCTTTGCTGCACTTTTCAAACCCACCCCCCCCTTAGGCATTTATGGAACCAGCTTCTTCAATAATGACTTGTACGTGCAGCTCCATTTCCATTCTTATTTAGCTTTTGCCTCTCGTTCCTTCCCATTGTTTCTATTCTCTTTATTTCTTTTCCAGTGTGGATTTACACAGTTAAAAAACCATAAAACTTATTCACAATATTATAACATCCTAAAACTTTAATCTTGTAGAATTAGTATTTTAACTTTCCTCTGTATAAATACTATTTCCATTAACACCAGTCCTCCTCTGTCAGCTGTTAAGAGTTCTCCTTCCTCAACTCTTACCTTCTTTTCAACTTTCTCTTTACCTTCTTCAGAAACACCACTTTAAAGCCCTCCACACACACAATTCACAGAACAAACCCCAGGATCTCATCTGCCTTCCACCTATAACAGTTCTCTCAGAAATTATACAGTAACTATCTGAAAACAGAAAGGTAGTGCAAATCAATTTCATCTTAAAGATAGTGCTCCAACTAATTCTTGTCCAGACGGTTTTATTAATTTATTTTTTTTTAACCCATCAATTTGCACATCCTTACCTGTAAAGCTACCATTAAAGCAAAGAAGAAAACAAATAAAATAAAATAAAATAAAATCTTATTTCATAGCATCCTAGAAAATTGATTACAGTTTCACAGCTTGCACCAAGATAACTTGGAAAACTCTCTAGGCACACAGGGGGTTGCAAACTGATGTACGAACATGCAGAATCCCTTACTTGTGGGTGCAAGATGCTAAGTGACCTGGCTTACGGAACTAAGTCTATAGCAAAATTCAGGTACCCTGGCATCACAAAACAGTCCTCCGAATAAAGAAAACTACTCTCTGCTGCTCTTTGTACATTGGGTTTGGCATGCTATACTGACGTTTGGTAGCGTGCATTTTTCCTGAGTGTCCTTTGGCCCCCTTTTAACCAGGTTTCCACACCCCACCAAGGGCTTCTTCAAGTTTGTCTCTGTAAGCTGCGTAGCGCTTCTTTAAGATTTGCAGTTGCTCATTCTCCTCTTTGTCCAGTATACGCAAGAAGTTTTGCAGTTCAGGAATACTGAAAGCTTCCCACTGGAAACAGATCAAAGGATGGATGGGTTAAACAGAAAATACACAAATAATTGACATATAGGGTGTTTTTAAACAAAGCCTCAGACAGTCAAAACCATTTCAAACTGTTACAACAGGTCAGTCCAACCACAAATACAATGTTTACAAAAGGCACAAAGTAAATATAAGGAAAAAAAAAAAAGCCCTGCTTCCAAAAACCAGATCATCTTGTCAGCACAGATCAAACAGGAGCCCACTCATCCGCAATGTTAAACACACACACACCAAACCAGTACGAGTGTAGCATACCATGACTTCTCCAGTTTCATGCTCACGTAGAACAAAACTCAGCATTTCTGTTTTGGGGCCTGCCACCAAACGCAGGTAGAGGGGATGTTCCCGGTCTGACAGCTTGCATGTATACACTGCAGGAGAAGAAAAATCACAGTGGTTACTCTTTTGTCATCTTTACTAATGATGCTTCATGCACTTTGAACAATTAGCTAACGTCAGAAAACTTCAGAGATATGCACGTGTAGCCACAGAATGTACACATTCTACATACTGCCTACATGTTAGCTACATACTGGTTTTAAGTGTAAGAGTTACAGGGAGGAGCTGAACAGACTTCTGGTAGTACCCACAACAGTACGTTCACACTGGAACGAAATGGCCTCTCGTCACAGTACATCGCCCCAACACATGCAGGGGAAAAAAGCACAAGAAAAAAAAGTACACAACACAGGTCTGTTGCTGTAACTAAGCATTTAAGACATCAGAGCTGCAGTATCACCATTCCAATACCTTTTCCACTTAAAATCTCATACAGAAAGCCTAAAAGACAACTCTGCCTGCCTGACACGGTTGGTGTGACTGACAGCTGGAGACACCTGAACTCCTGAAACTGCTCTCAATGTCCATGGAAGAGGGTGGATTCTAAGTGCAAGAACACAACGTTGGCAAGACGCAGTCTCATCTAAAAAGTAGCCTTTGCATCTTCTGGGATTTCCAAACACAACACACACAACAAGCTTCTAAGAGCAGTCAGTGCACTAATCAACAACACACAAACACAATGTAGGTGCCCATGACACTCGTTGCCTCAAGAGCTGTCTGTCAATGTGGAGGCTTCAGGCATCACAGCCAGCAAGGTTTCTCTCTTTAAAAAAATCTGTCCTGGAATTTAATCTCACAAATCTGCAGTGTATCAGGCCAGCTGACATTAGAGGCTGATGAGGGGACACCTTACGTAACATATAATGGACTACAAGGCACAGGAGATCTGTGTAGATGGTTTAGGGGTTCTTTTGTCTTTCGTGAATTACCCTGAAACATCCCCAAATCTCTCTTACACATGCTCCTTTTCCCAAAGACGAAAAAAAAAGATGAGAGAACAAGATGGTCACCTCCATTATCTGAGTTTTCCACCCTGTTTATTTCAAATATTCCCACAGCACAGCTCCCTCCCCAGACCCCTTCACAACCAAAATGCCACAAGCCTAACTCATACCTTGGTCTTCCTTGTGACAGCGTTTATAAAGTGCAAACTTCGCAGGGTTGTCAGCCACGAAAAACTTTCTGAGCAAGGCCTCAATAACTTCCCGGACAGTATTGGTGCTGCTGATGTGAAGGGTGTTCACGCAGCCGTCCGGCAAGTAAAAAGCAGTTTCGTTATTGCTGTGAGCACACCTCCCCTGGCTCTGGGAAGACTGCACAGTGATCGGTCTGCAGAGTTCCATCTGAACTTTGATGAAGCCAGTGTAAATCCCATTTGCGTTCTGCAGCGGGAGGAAAGTACCGAACTGTTAAACTCAGCAATGACCACTTGGGACGTATCAGTGGAGTCAGCACATTAAGATGCTCATACAGAACACAACTTACATGCCCCTGTGATACACGACATCTCGTAGGGAAAATACTGTTTCAATAACTCCGACGTTTATTCTTTCTGGCATAACTGCTGAATTTAGTTTTTTTTCTTCTTGATAATAACCAATGAATGCTGAGATTATTAGGATCTCATCAAGCAAAAGGTACTACACACTAGCACCAAGTTTTCACATCAGGAGAGAAGTATGAAGTGAAAAAGATGACTAACCCATCTTTAACAACAGATTTTATGCAGAAATACCAGAACACACTCACACATTTTAGCACTGCTTATCAAATTAGTCCAAGTTATTTAGACGCTCAAATTCTGTTGCAATTAAAAAATAACCAGAATAAATGCCAATCTAATCAACATTTCAAATTATTTATCCCAGTTGCTTCTGAAATACAATATAGAAAACCTGGTAAGACCTTACTGACCTAGGGAACTGCAGACAATTTGGTTTTAGGCATAGTATATCCTGGCCCACGTGCAAACACATAACAACAATCTTTTTAGTACACAGTCACACTTCTGTGGCTTAGGATATACTGGAATTTCAGAATTCCCATATACTGTACACCCACAGGAAGATGTAATGTATCAGAAAATCTGGACAATGCAAGAACTGTGAAAACAGCTTGCTAGGCAGAGAGATGTGAATTTTCTTAGTATGGTCTGCAGCAGGCTGGACTGAGTCTTAGACCTGGTCCGCAGTCCTTGGAAATCTGCATTCAATCGTCTGTGTAATGGAGGTGGGGGGAAAGAAGTCTCCTCATGCTGGAAACACGTGTGACTACTCTGAAAATAAAGTCTCCTATAATAAATATTGCATGTTTTAACTTTTCTCATTGGTTGAGCATCTTTATCAGAGAAATGCCTGACAAATTTATCTACAGAAACAAGATAAATACATCTTCATGTTTACCAGCTAAGTGTTTTCAGCTGACAAATTTACATCTTGGTTTCAACTGAGAGCTTATCTTAAGCACGTTTCAAATGACATATGCATGTGTTTCTACTACAGTTTGTTTCAACCCATATAAAAAAGCCACATGGGTAACAACATTTCAGATGTGAGATTTAATTTTCAGATCTAAGGAAAAGCCTCTTAAAAAGTCATTAAAACACAGACAGTTTCATACGTCAGATGCTGAGAATAAAACGATTCATAATGCACTACAAAGTTACAGTCCAATTGCTCCTATTAAAACTTACAGGAGTCCTATGCAAAACTTACCAAGGTCATCTTTAATTTATCTGTGACAGTTGAATTATAGCTTTGTATCTTCTCTTTAACTTCTTCTTTACTGAGATAAACATGAGGTTCTCCCTCCTTCTGAACATCCTGCAACAACAACAGAGGCAGCAGCTTTAGGAAAGAAAACAAAACCCAATTCTTTTCTGACTTTGGATATGAGCATTCAGTCCAAATGGTAACTATTGCACAGAGGCTCAACACACAGTAATTAGCTGTACACTAACAGAAAGGAATAACACGGTAGGCAAACCAAACAGAACGCTTGGACTGAATGGGGACGGTTAAAACAACACACCCAAAGACACTTGTGTCTTTTTTTTTGCCAACTGTTTTCATTCAAATATTTATCAGCAGTACGCAAAACAGCTCAGCTCATTTTATGGCTTGATTTGCTCAGGTCAATGCTATGCCACACTGTTCAGAACACAGTTGCACTTTTCATGAAATAATACTTAGGGCACAAACGGGTGCTTCTGAACAAACGAAGAACACACATGAAGCCAGCAGCACGCACCAACAAGTAACACCA
The DNA here is from genome assembly GCA_025345505.1 of Todiramphus chloris collaris. Lineage (NCBI taxonomy): Eukaryota > Metazoa > Chordata > Aves > Coraciiformes > Alcedinidae > Todiramphus > Todiramphus chloris. Next base: position 35,466,439 of record JANVCC010000010.1, on the reverse strand, counting down.
AGAGTCCCTGTGCGTGCTGACACCCTAAGAGCATCCCCGCGTTCCAATGTGCCGTGCAGCACGTTACGCACGGGGTCACTGGCTACTACGTGAACCACCACATGTAACTCTCTTGGCTATATAATGTTACACCAAATTCATGGGTTTTTCCATGGGGGAGGCCCTATTAGATTTTTCAACTGCTGCTTTTATGAGCTTGCTACGGATTTTACATGCAGCAGTAAAACCAGTCCCTGGAGCTGGATTTTATCCAAACAAACATTTGTTCCCAATCCTTATTCCTGCAGCAAACCAGCGTTATAAATACACTCCGGTTTCTGCCACTAGCACAAAGGCCATATATAGTATGAAAGAGTTTCAGCTCTCAGCTTTAATGATTTAAGACTTCACTTAGAAAGGGAGAAGCTTTGAAGAAGCTTGAAGCTTTCAGGGTACATCTGAACGCAGGAACGTAACGTTTACTGTAGGGACAAACGGCCACGTCACAGTGTCCCAATCCATCCACACAAGCACATCCCAGTGGAGCTTTATCCTAAGAAAGGATTTCCCTGACTTCAGTGGCCAGTCCTGTATCACAGTCTTTTGGACACCTCTCAGCGCACACCTTTGCAGGCACTGCAGTTTGCCAGAAACAACCCCTAGGATGAGCACATCTGGTGTGGAACTGGAAAAAAAGTTTCCATTTGCCAGAAAGAATCTGCAGAACATTTTCTGTCTCCTAATTTAAAACCATCTAGTTTTAGCTCTTTGGGGATTAGTTCTGCTTTTCCTATATGGTATTTTACTAAATGACATGCTGGAGTAGACTTTTTTCCCATAGCTATAAAAAGAAAGGTGTGGTCTGAACAGAGAACTGGAAGCCAGAAACCTTGACTTCTGATCTGGGCTCAGATACCAATTTCCTGCGTAACACAGAGGACATACCTTTATTGCTCAGCTCAGGAAACTGAGGCAAAAGGAACACCAGTAACATACAGCCCTCCTATTAGCTCCTCAAGCACAACTCTGAGATTGTGTAGCACCTTGCACAGTTGCCAGACCCCACCTAGTATATTACAAAACACCAAGTTACCAAATGTTTTCAGAATTCGAGCTCTATTTTCATGAGAGAAATGAAGATTTTTTGCCTATTTTTCATCTTTCCGCTCTCCCAAACTGTGGATGCTGAAAAGCTGCTAGCAGAGGGATGTTCTCAGGTTCTCACAATATTCAGTGAGAATCCTGCCTTTCTCACGCAAGTTATGAAAAACAGTAGGATGGTTTTTGTAAGCTGGACCAACACCTGGTGTTTTGCTAAGTTCTGTTTATGGTACATTGGAAAAATATTTTGCAATGGGTGTTGTAGGACTTTAGCCAATCACCCTAGGAAATGGGTGATCACTGACCAGTCGCCCTATGGGGCTAGGGGATATAAAACGGGGTTAGAAATTGTCTTCCTCTTCCTCTCCTGGCTCTCTCTTTACTGATTTTGTGTTGCTGCATCTCTTCACTCCTGGTATAAACAGCGACACCAAACATTCCTGGTTGGCGTAGCTGCGGACAAGCCCTGTCACATGGATACCGATCAAGACTCATCTTCCTGATAGACAAGCAGGTTGTGGAGTTCATACCTCTCCAACCTGCTAATGCTGTTGATACCAAACCTCCAGTAACACACACCTCAGTTTTCGCATTTATCTTTATTCCACTGCTGGTTGTTTAAGGACATGCCTCTCATCTAACCTCTTGGAGATGATTGTCATTGTGATTAATGAAGTCATCCACAACATCCATTATCATCAGGAGAAAACACTAACTAGAAAAAGAGGAAAACACCACCTTTCCTATGTTCAAACCTCAACCTTTGGTTAAAAAAACAACAACAAAAAAACCCCAAAACCCAAGAAAAATCATCATCAACAACAGTAAAACAAACAAAACACCATAAAAAACCCCAAACAAACAACACAAAACAAAAAATAATAACACACACTCCCTTCACATTAATTTCTGCACTCCTCTAGGTGTTTAACTTTGCAGAAATAACTTCTGATAACGACAGATGATACAAAGAACCGATTGCCTTTAATGGCACAGGGTACGTTCACAAGGCTGGCAGCTAGAAAAAACCTATATACATTATTTAAAAAAAGAAAAAGGGGGGAAAACCCCACCTTGGTAAACAGATTCGTAATTATGAACAGACAAGTAACTTTCTCCTGGTTTCATACAGGAGAGTTTTCACCTACATTTCTGCTCTCCCAAGAAGACACGTTTTTCTAGTGAAGTGATAGAAATTTGGTCAGATTAGGAAAGACACAAGTCCATGAGATCACCCTGGTCCTGTGGACTGCCCATGGAGTTGGGCATGCCGAGTGAAACCCAAGCACGGCACCTAAGGAAGCTAATACCTGACAGACTCGCTCTGGTGATGCCTTGGAGTCCGGTCTGTAACGTGTATTAGAGAATACAGCTCCAAAAGCTGAGAAGGCCCTTGATAGAGCCAAATGCATTTGCAAGAGTGGGCTTGAGGATGCTGGAACTGATGGGAACGACTGGAGAGAAATGGGTGTCTACATCTGTTGTTGACCATAGAATCATAGAATGGTTTGGATTTGCAGGAACCTTAAAGATCACCTAGTTCCAGCTCCCCTGCCATGACAGGGACACCCCCTACTAGCCCAGGTTGTTCAAGGCCCCATCCAACCTGGATGTGAACACATCCAGTGATGAAGCATCCACAACTTCCCTGGGCAACCTGTTCCGTAGTCTCACCACACTCAGAACGAAAAATTTCCTTCTTATTTCCAGTCTAAATCTACCAGCTTTCAGTTTCTAGCCATTACCCCTCACCCTACCATACAGGCCTTTTTACAAAGTCCCTCCCTAGCTTTCTCGTAGGCCCCCTTCAGATATTGGTAGGACACCATGATAAGGTCTCCCCAGAGCCTTCTCTTCTCCAGGCTGAACAAGCCCACCTCTCTCCGCCTGTCCTCGTAGGAGAGGTGCTCCAGTCCTCTGATCATTTGCATTGCCCTCCTCTGGACCCACTCCAACAGCTCCATATCCTTCTTGTGCTGTGGGCTCCAGAGATGGACACAGTACTCCAGGAGAAGTCTCACAGAAGCAGAGTAGAAGGGCAGAATCACCTCCCTGAACCTGCTGGCCACGCTTCTTTTGATGCGGCCTAAGATACAGTTGGGGCTTTCTGAGGTACATTCACACATTGCTGCCTCATATTGAGCTTTTCACCAGCCAGCACCCCAAAGCCCTTCTCCTCAGGACTGCTCTCAATCCACACTCTGTCCAGCCCGTATTTGAGCTTGGGACTGCCCTGACCAAGTGCAGGACCTTGCACTTGGCCTTGAACTTTGTTAGGTTGGCATGGGCCCACCTCTCAAGACTGTCCAGGTCCCTCTGTTTGGCATCTCTTCCCTCCAGCATGTTGACCACACCACAGAGCTTGGTGTCTCTGGCAAACTCGCTGCGGGTGCCCTTGATCCCACTGCTGCCCATGTCACCCACAAAGATGTTAACAGCACCGGTCCCAGTACCAGTCCCTGAGGAACACCACACATTACTGGTTGCCACTTGTACATTGAGCCTTTGATCACAACTCTTTCAGTGTGACCATCCAGCCAATTTCTTATCCACCTAGTGGTCCATCCAGCAAATCCACATCTCTCCAATACAGAGACCAGGATGTCATGTGGGACAGTGTCGAAAGCTTTACACAAGACCAGGAAGATGACATCAATTGCTCTTCTCTTGTCCACTGATGCTGTTACTTCATCATAAAAGGCCACCAGATTTGTCAGGCATGATTTGCTCCAGTGAAGCCATGTTGGTTGCCACCTATCACCTCCTCATTTTCCATGTGCCATATCAGAGCCTTCAGGAGTATCTGCTCCACGATCTTGCCAGGCACAGAGGTGAGACTGACTGGCCTATGGTTGCCTGGGTCTTCCTTTCTTATGTTTTTGAAAGCGGGAGTGATGTTTCCCCTCTTCCAGTCAGTGGGAACTTCACCAGGCTGCCACAACTAATGGTATGAGCTAGAGGTAGAACCTCCACCAGGCTGGTGGTGAGGGGGATAAGGAAACAAACAACTGAAGCTCAGAGCAATGCCCATCTTCTCAAGTGGGGCTCTGCCACAGAGCTGTAGGTGACTGGGCGTCACAGAACAGGGGAGCTGTTCTTCCCTCAGCTAAGTTAGATGTGACTCCCTACTTGAACATACCACTTGAATTTCCACCTTCTTGCCTTAGCACTAGAGACTGGGCTATGTTGGCACACAGAAAACACAGAGCAAAAGCTGCGCTCACCTGGCCCTGTAGTGTACTGCCAACACGTGCAGCTTTAGCTCACCTGCTGAACAACCAAGGCCTGTGCCTCAACTAAATTTAACAGCATGCAGATGGAGCAAAACTATGAACTGAATACAAAAAAGGACTACTAGGATTAAAGACTACACCCAAATCCATTCCAGGAAAATTCTATACACAATAGACAGAAACACTGTTTACATCAATCACCATTCGCACTCCAGTCCACCATCCTTGACCATCAAAACTGCAGACAGTGATCAGGGGAAGATATCTGTCACAGGAAAGGAAACAAAACTCTACCCCACTGGAAACCTAAGGCCAAGATCTTCATTAATTAATCTGGAGATACCCTCCTGCTCCCAAGCAAAAGCTCGAAACGCTCCAAGCGCACACACATCAGGGCACGTTACTTCAAGCAAGCAAACAAATCCTCCTCACTAGCTGGACACCAGCACCTCGAGAAAATCACATTGCTGTCACACAGGCAGCAGAGACAGTCAATCCCACATGACTGCTGTCAGGAGAAAGACAAGGAAGCAATACCTCACTGAGCTTATTATGAACCAGAAAGCTTCAGCCCCGCTGTGATTCACTGGGCCGGCTGCTCACCCAGAGTATCATTAAGTAGCAGACACAGATTTGAGGCACCCGTGCATTTTAATTTTCCCAGTTATACTTAACCAACACACAGAGAGAGGCTCAGAAGATGGTATACATTTCTTCCCCTAACTTTCCTGGAGCTGAAATGCTCTCCATATACAGCAGCAGTTAACTTTTGCCATACAGCCTTGCCTAGCCGTGCATGGAGTTAAAATGAGTCGTTTTGACCAGCACAGTTAGGGAGGAAGACGTGGCAAACCTTATTTCCCACAGTTCTCTTATTTCCTTCTGTACTTGTCACCTCATAACAGGACGCACTAAAAGAAATGTCTCCTGCTTAGGTCCAGCAGATCAAATTCCACTTTGTTATCTCAGCAGGTGAATTTATTACCCGTAGAAGACCTTGAGGCATCCAACAGCAGAGTAACAGCAGTAATTCCCTCATCTCTACCATGCTTTACAATACGCTTGTGTAATGCTGCTCAAAAATTGCCACCAAGTGGCTGAAGCCACAGCTGCTCAGGGTGGAACTACTGGGAAAGCAACTACTCCAACCTCAGCTGGTTTAAACGAAGGAGCAGAGGCGTTTCAGAGGTGAGATGTAGACGGTACCACCAAGTATGTCCACCATCAGTTCTTGTGACAGTTCTGCCTGGGCTGCTGACAGGAGCAGTCACTCTGTGTCAGCTGGTGGTTCACTCATCCCAGGACAAAAGCTGCATTTTCCATATTCTGCAACCCGTGTCCCGGTGTGCTGCCGAGGCGTGAGGGACAGCATGCTCCAGCCAACCAATTCATCTCCAGGCCCATTCAGACGCAGCTGATTCATCTCCAGCTCCCTATAAAAAGCCCAGCGCGCACGCCTCGCAAGATCTGTATGCTGGGAATTGTGAAACTGCCTTTCTTCAAAAGTTAGGCCTGGTAATTTGTTTCCTAACCACGGACCCTTGTGCGTGTCACAGCAGCAGAGGGAAGGATCAGCGCAGTCAGCAAAGCAGTTCACACTGCGTCGTCTTCTGTCAGGCAAGACCTAGAGATGTTGCTGGGTTTAACCACGACACTGTGTGCTAACATTCAAAAACAAATTTTCTCTATAAAACAATGCACACGCATTTCAATGTATAAAAAAACCCTCAAACCTGAGTTAGGGGTGACTGCTCCATCACCTCGCCAGATGATGTTTTTTCTCAGTAATGGCTGCCAGGTCATCACCTCTTCCTCTTCCCGGCCCAATTAAGTGTGTTTTCCTCATCAAAGCTCCTGGTTTCCTTCTGTTCCCCCTGTTATTGGCTACTTCTTCAGTCCAGCACAAACACCAGAGGTAAAAACTAATCTCAAGGAGGCAGCTGAACACATCGGAATCCATATAGAGGACATCTCAGGGTCCAAAACACTACTTTGAGTCCAAGCTATTAACTTCTGTGAAAATCACACTGTCCTTCCCAACACTTGGAGCACACACCATTGGTGGCCATTTGTAGCAGAGCCATTCCTCAGGTCAACCAAAGCAGCATTTCATTCTCAAACAAAATTCCTAAGCAACAGCTGCCAGTGAGAGGGGAAATGAGGCAAGTGCTTTCATTTTCCCAAGGGGAATAGCTGGTCTTTCATTAGATGCAATGCCTCTTCACAGTTGAGCTTCCTCTTGACAAAAAGGGCTGAAGGCATTTTTTCTTTATGGCCTCCACCCCCCGAGCACATCTCATTTATCGCACCACAGATGTTTAGAGAGGCAGCACTGTCTCTTTAACATTAATGCTCAGCGCACAGCCCCCCAGAGACTAGCTCGGCATGAATCCTCAGGGAATGCAACCAAAACTGCGCAGATTACAACTAACACTAACTGCAAACCAAGCTGTGGGCCCTAAAAAGAAGAATCACATCACAGTTGGGACTTGCATAAAGTCCAAGTCTCACGGTTACTGCCAAACCCTAGTCCTGTATGCAGTAAGGAAGCGTTACACTCAGCAGCTAAACAAGCTGCTATGGGATGAGGCTGAGAAAAAGTTCCACAAAGGAACCTCCCCCCCCCCAAACCCTGAAGCCTGTTTCCTCAGGGTCCTTGCCTTGAGACAGATACATGGCTTCCCCAAACTGCTACTATAGCCTTCTGCTTAAGGAGGGGTACAAGGAAGTCCTCTCTTCTATCTCATCTACTTTCACAAAACTTCTAGAAACTAGTATCCCTTGGGGAATAGCGAACAAAGCTCCTCTTAACATTTCAGCTTGATAAAGGAAAATACAGTGGACAAAAGGTTAACCTATCCCAGGAACATACTGAAGTATTTTTGTAAGAACTCTAAAGAACCCAAGATCTGTGGGAGCTCAAGACAACTTTTAAGCCGTATCAGCCCCCATCCCCTGCCTTCACATTTTCTATTAAGCCCACACATACAGCCACCCTTGATTCAGTCGGATGAGTGGAGAGGCCCTGATCTTGCTCTAAATTGTGGTCATTTTTGAAGTAAAGCACTGAGTCTTTGACAAATGCAGCCTAATCTACATTAAAGAAAAAAATAAGCTAAGTCTTGTTTACTCATAAAAACTGCAGCTCATGCACCCTACTTAAATCATGTTTGCACGACAGAAAGGATTTAGCCAACAGTGCTATCACACAGCAAAAAGACCCAGCAGAGACTACAGGAAGGAAAATGGAGAAAGGGACTTCTGATCTCAGTTGTTGCTACTTCTATAAGCAAGACCACTCTCTTTCCTACAGCCTGCCAGCATTCCTGCAGCAGAGCAAGAAATTGAACCCTTGCAATTAAATTATTTAGAAACAAATGTCTTGCTTCTTCCTCATCCTAACTCTCTTCAGAGCAGAGTAGCAATTTCTCCTTCCACCCCAGGTATGCGCTCTTCCTTCGACAGCCTGAGAATCACCAGGTAGAGCTACTGGTCATGTCCACCTACAAAGCATCAGTCAGAGATGACAGTAGCCAGACAGGTATGGAGAAGGCAGACCAAACTGGGGGCAAGGTAGCCCAGGGAGAAGCATTAGCATCCAAGCAGCTCCACTGCTACTTCTCAAACAGCTGCACCTTGAAATGTTCATGTTCTCCAGAATGGGGTGAGGTTGCTTTCTGGTTCAGAGAAAGGGGAATTTCCTGACAGGATGGACGTCGGCAGAATAATTTCTGTATCCTCTTTGCTACCTTTGGTTTGTTTTTTTTTCCTACACTCAGTGTGATCCAGTTCCCACCCAGTCAGTGGCACACAAGGCAAGGAAGCAATTTCGCTTTTAGAAAAAGATTTTGTTTTTCTAAGCAGGTTTGGCTGATCTGCACCTTAAATAATTATCCTGAGAAGAGCGAGTTCAAGAAGAGCCGGCACCGTGCCCTCCTGAGCTAGCAAGAGCAGCAGTGCCCTCCCGGGCCAGGTGTATGGTGCACCCAGCTCGGTATTCTGCCTCCGACAGCAGCAAAAGGCAGGCTATTTTGAGCGAGCACGTGAGCCTTTTCTGCAGCCTCTCTGCTGGCATCCACAAGTGCTGTAGCAGGAATTCAGAGGGCACCTCCCTTCCGAGTTTGTTTAGTGTCCATTTATGGACCTGGTGTCTATGCGTGCACGTAAACCCTCCCTGAACCTGCCAATACTGCCCATCTCTAGAACTCCTGTGGCAGCAAGTTCCAGAAATTCGTGACTGCAGTGTGAAGTACTGCCATCTGCTTTAAGCCAATCTTCTATTAATATGTTTAACAGAAGTTATCTTCTGCCTTGAGTGACCCTTAACCCTAGTACGGGACGACCTGGTGAACCAGAGTTTTCACATTCAGCTTATACATCACCTTCGTGGTTTTGCAAATCATGATGGCAAACCTCCTTTTTGATTCTCCCCAGTGAGGATCCCTGGACTCGGTAGTCTCTCCTAAGGTAGCTGCTCCATCCTCTCAAACACTTTAGAGAAGGGCAACTAACTGCAGCAAGCCCTTCCTGAGATGTGGCGACCAGATCTGCGTGCAAAACTCACGACTCTGGCACACCAAATTTCGGGTGCCCTGTGGTTATTAGTTTGTATACTACAGGTCTATAAAAAATCTTTACCTAAGACACCCGTGATGCTATGTGGTCTCTCTTCCAGGGCTCTTCCACAGCGGTTACATAAATCCCTACTCAAGTACCACAGCTTGTAACTTTAGCATCACTTTACAAGGTATGGACGTTCCAGTTCATAAGTAAATACTACTTCCTGAGCATTTTCAGTTTTTCCCAAGTGTCTTCACACCGTGTAGCTTGGCATGCCAACAAAAGCACTGAATGACAAAGGGTCAAGTAAAGCGTTATGGCTCCTGCCTGACCTCTCCGATGTAAACACTCAGATGTTTATATGGTGAGTATTTTTAAACAGCAGAGAAACAGAACAAGAACTCTAACTTCTCTTTATTCCTTTTAACAAATTATTTTCCTTTCAAACAGCGGCAATATAAACACAGTTAATGTTCAGGCATTGTGAAAGGAAGACTAGAAAAAAAGGAAAGTATTTGTTGGTGACATTAACACTGCTGCTGAAGTTTAAGTTTATCATGACCTCACCTCTGAAACCCCCCAGTTACAACCGTGTCATACCCTATATGGCTGTACTTTAACTACTGGCATGCAACCCAGTTTTAAGAAGCCAGTCGTCTGTTTAAAGAGAAAACCAACTGTATGAAGACTGGTATCTGAGGCTTGGCACTAGATCCTGTCCCCAAAGATGCAGCAGGTTTTGCACAGATTTTTACTTCCCCCTTCTCCCCGCCCTCCCCATATTATGACATATTTCTAAAGCAGTACATAACATGATTTAAGTAACATTTCATAGCTGTTTCAATTTTGAAAATCTCAGTAAAACTAGATGTAAGTAACATCACAAACAGCAAATAACTTCCTTCAGGTCTCCTCTCCCAAAAGTACATGAGCTTTGACTGCTGGCTATTTAAGCAGACAAGGGGTTTAATGAAGTAAAATGGGTTACCAGCCTCTTTGTGACCTGTACAACAGAAGTCTAGTTTTCAGCCAACCACTAGGAAACAAGCTTATAGAAGATACCATATAGAAAATTAATTAGTATAGCCTGAAAAGAAAGTTAAGTGTAGTCTGGAGCCTAAGCTATTAATAGTTAGCAATCAGACAATTAAGGAACATGACCCTGGGTCATTACATCACAGCATTTGTTTATGACTCTGCAATGCAGTAATCCAACACACCCCATCTAACAGAAGGCAGGAAGAGATGGTTTGCAATGACAACCCCCACAGGTCTTTAAATGCAGGTATCTACTTTAGACATTAACATTGGTATCGGAAGCCAACCAGCAGTTCCTGGGGAAGCAGAATGTGGGAAAAGCAAGCCCGGTGCCAGGCCAAGATGTGCAGTCTTCTCCTCATGGTTACTTTCTGCACTTCTCATCCGAGGCAAGCCCAGTCACAGACCCTGTCTCAGCAGAAGCTGAGTGATGGATGTGCCAGCTTTCACCACGAGCATCAAACATCATTTTACCTTCAGAAAAACATTCCCTTCCCGGGCTTGGCTGGGTAGTTCAAAGATTGTGTCATCTAATTATTTCTTTAAGCCTTCTGACAAAACCTGATGGTATCAAGAAAAGGCAACAACTTCCTAACCAAGCCCAGCTTCAGGGCTGGTGCTAGACAGAAATGCTCATCCTGCACACGGTCACAGTCATTTTTGTTAGCATTTGTCCTACTTGAAAGAAAAAACCTGCCCCTCTTAAAAACTGCACAGCAACAACTCTCTTCTAGGAAACATCAATGTGTTACAATACACTGGCTCTGCAAATACAGCACAACCCTGGCAGTTCTTCCCTTATCAGGAACACTGCAGTGAAATCAGTATTGTTCAGAAAGATGCACAGTCTTCTCCAGCAAATACTGCTCATATGGGGAAGTCCCTTGTCTGAGAAACACACAGTTCTCTAAAAAACCCAAGAAGTTCCTGTCTCTCTCTCAGTCGACCTGGTGCTGATCTTGTATTTGAAACTTTTCTGAAGATAAAAAACCCTCCTCTACAACATCTCAAAATCCCACAAAATTTATGAAGTTCAACTGTCTATTTTTCTTATAAAATCTGCATTTTAAAGGTCTCAAGAGCCCATAACAGTAACCTGAGGGGGGCAGGGGGTGGGGGTTAAAAGTTGTAAGCAATCACTGGTATCTTTACTAAAAAGCACACACCCTCTGAGCCAAAAGCCAAAGTATCTTCACAGAATCACAGAACGTCCAGGGTTGGAAGGAACTTCAAATGATCATCTAGTACAGACTCCTGCCAGAGCAGGTCACACAGGAACGCATCCAGGTGGGTTTTGAAATCTCCAGAGAAGGAGATTCCACAGCCTCCCTGGGCAGCCTGTTCAAGGTTCTGTCACCCTCACCATGAAAGTTTCTATTTATGTTTACATGGACCCTCCTACGTTTCAGCTTGCACCCACTGCCCCTTGTCCTATCACTGGACGTCACTGAGAAGAGCCTGGCTCCATCCTCCTGACACTCGCCCTTTACATCTTCTCAGTATGTTGAATATGATCACAGTAAAACCACCATATACTTTTAGAGTTAACTTACATAACTGCTGCTTTATATACACACATATCAAGTGGCAAGAGCTAAAAAATAACTCTACCTAACAAAGTTTTCAGTGACTGCAGCTCTCCTTCAACAGAGCAAGCTAGGTTTTCACGAAATAAGCCCAAGGGAAATATTTTTACACCAACACTACACCTCTCTCACTGCACTCTGTTCAATTAACACCCTACACAGCTTCCACAGAAATACTAGAAAAGGAACCAGCCTCTTCAAACAGGCATCCCAATTAGATGTGCAGACAAAAAGAGGCACCCCTGCAGTCTGGCCTGCCTGAAGGATTTCTCTCTTTTACACTCCAGAATATTTATATCACCTGGCACATTTCATTAACAGCTAATACTGTAGTGACCGCACCCTCCCGGGCAGCCTTTATAGGAGTATGTTTGATTAAAAACAAGGTAGTATCCAAAAGACACTTCTGAAGCAGGACACTACAATCATTACCTTTACCTACTACTGCCAGATCTGATCTGGCAAAAATTCCGTCCAGTATTTCACGAAAGAAAAAAGGAGATGGGGCAAACTAGGGGCCCATCTCAGCACCACCACTGTGTATTATTACAACGTAAACTTACACCGACCATAATAATAGGATTTTACCTCTCTTTTATATCCCAGCCTTAAGAGGTCAAGTGCTGATAAATAAATACCAGAACCCTTTAGTCAATTCTCTACCTCAAGGGCACAGCAAACAGGAATTTTTCAGTTCTTTCCCCACCTTTGTTCAATTTACATACTTAAGCTTCAGAGCACATATTTGACTGCTGTTCCAGTAAGGAGGAAGAGAGAAGAAGCTTGAACCAGTCTTGGATCCGATTTTGCTGAAACCCCCTGGTTTATTCTCATCTTGCAGAAGATGAAGGTAGTTGAGTGGCTTAAATAAGAAGTAACTGGCAAAGGCAGTGGAGCACTGGACCTTACCCATCCAGCCCCATGCCACCACCCATTTAGGACCACCTCAAGCTCATATTGGTGAGGTGGTTTGATCCTCAGATCTTGGCGTTGTGAAGAAACTGACCAAGTGACTCAGCAAGATTATGCCTTGAATAAACTCATCAGCATGGTAATGATAACCTGCTTCCTGAAGGGTTCTAATTCCTTGGTTTCCTCCAGCCTGTTTTCACTACTCACATATAAACAGGCTATCAAGCACTTCAGCTGTGAACAGAGTGGGACTGACAAAGATAAATTTCTTCAAAAATCGCCTGTTCTCTAAGAAGCCAGACAAAACACGCTGCCACCTTTACAGAAACAGTAACGCTGCCACCAACTTACTTGACTCAACTCTCTTTGCAAAGAATACGCTTACCGTATGAACTTGTTTCAGCATGAATTTGTTTTCCAGAATACACACACACACATTTATTTCTCACAAATGAATCCAGATGCTTCAAGCTGCAGACATCCATGCTGGGACAATTTCAAAGATGACTGCTTCTAGCTGTATGCCTGCTTCTCTGTTAGATGCTACTGCTGCCTCACAATCTCTGTCTCGGGGCAGGCAATTCTGTAGTAGTGCAGAATTACAGGGTAGTTGTTACAATCAGACACTTGTTGTTTTTTTTTTTAATGACACCAATAAAAGAGTGGGGTGATAGCAGTGCTGTTTAGATCAACGCCGGCAGGACACGGTAGGGAGAGGAGAATGGAGTAGGAGCTCACAACGGGTAGGCTTTCAAAGGAGGTGTGAACAGAAGACTTTAGAACACAGTTAATGAATATCCTACTGGAAAAACTGGATAAACAAACTTTTCTTCTGAGGAAAGGTCAGGAGACCAGCAATTAGGCTGCACTGGAGAACTGGGCTTGCTTGCTTACAACCTGATGCTATGGCCCAACTCCAAACACAGTTATTTTGCCATGCTGGAGAACGGCCACCAGGAAACCAGAGAAGGGGGGAAAAGATTACATGCTTTGTTCTTAAGCAGCATATGGGAGAATGTGTTGATTTTACAACAAAAAGTTCAAAAGCTGCTCATTTTTTCTTTCCAAACATCTATTTCCCTGCTTTTATGGGCAGGATGTTACAGGCACAAGGAAACGCTGCTGCTACTCCACCTTTCCTTATGCCCAGCTTCTGCTTCAGGAAATGTAATCATGAAGCTCATGAAGGCACGAGATCTGTTAGAGCTGATACACATTTCAGGTGGAAGGAGAAGAGGGTGTACCAGATTTTTTCATTAAAAAAACCAACAAAACCAAACCAACAACAAGAAAACAAACCCACAGCCAAAAGACAACCACCCTTTTTAACACCGGACAGGAAGAATCAGTACCCACCACACCCTCTGAAAACAATCAGAAGACAGGGCACACTGAAAAGGAAGGGTCACCTTATAGATGAGAATAGGATAAGCTGAAAACAGGAGTATCAAAAATTCCTCAAATAAACAAATTCTGCAAAGCAAAACAGCAAATTAATTGCCTTTTATTAAACGTCCCTGAAATACTTCATTAACATTTCCTGTACTTTAACAGAAAATGCTAAGAATTTGAAGTTTATTTCACGATTTGTGGGGGCAAAATAAAGCAAGCAACTTGATATGAACTCCCTTTTGACAGAGAATCAAACCAGAAGTTTAAAAAACAACCCAAACCCACCTTTCACATACGCCCATAAACTTGTTATGTTACTAAATTACACCACTAACACCTCATTAGAATTATCAATTATCAATTTCAGAAGCTTACAGACATGCACACTCCTAAAAACTACATAGTGAAGGGGAATCTCTGCAAGAGCTGGAATAAATAAGAACATAACTGGAAGTTCTGAGAAATACAAATGCGTTAGTACTGTAAATAGACCAGGAAGTTCATATCCACTCTTCCACTGAGTATACATAACATAGGTCCACTAACAAGACCTCTCCAACTGTAGACTTGCCCCGTCTGAAGGGCAACAGAGCTATTACAACATGTAATGAATTAAAAAGGTTTTCTTTTCTTCCAAACCTGTACAGGCAAATATAGCCAGAACACGGAAACTGAATCAAATTTCTATCAGTATCTCCTTTCTGTAACTCTTCCAATTAACAAACATCAGTGGTTCATGTATAAAACTCTTCTGTAATGCCCTGTTTCACAGGGCAGGGAAGGGGGAGAGGAACACACTGTTGTTTCTTACACAGCATCCTGGATAGGCAATACCATATGATAAGGCAAGGCACGAGAAGTGCCAACAGAACGGCACGGAGAAGGCATTTAGTTTTCTATTTCTCAAAAGGCATTCATTTATCACACAACAAATCACTTCTCACCAACTTGTATTACGAATGCTGAAAGTTACAGCAGCGTGGAAAAAAGCATCGCCCTTTAAGCCACCCCTGAACCTAAGGAAGTTCTCTCGAGGTGGTAGAGCCTGGTCCTTGATTATTAGAACCATTCATTTGTAAAGTCCTAATGAAATCAGCAGAGTTATTCATGCAGTTATTTGCTAGGGTAATGAGTAAAATGAAAGGTACTGAAAATCAGTGCAGTTACTTAGGCAGGCTCTATGAACACACCCAGGTGACACAAGCTGCTGCCCCATGTGTGCGGACACACAGGAAATGTATGTTTATAGAAAAAATAAGATGGCAACATCAAAGCGTGGAAACACGGGGACTTACAGGGAGCTTACTGTGTGCTTTTAATGAAATGGGGTTTATGATGAGAAGTGGGCAGAAGCCAGCCACAGCTGGCTGTGCTATTATCAAATCAGCATTTTAGGAGAACAGAGGCAACTGAAACAAGAAAACTACAAAGGATGCAAGCGATCCTAAGAAAAGATAATGCTGTGCGCTGTACGACTTGAGATGCCACCACACCTCCCAGTTTTGCTTCAGTAAGCTACATTTTGTTTGTAATTTCTCAATCTCGTACATCTTGCTAATTTACATTATTGGAAAATTAACAAGAGCCCCGAACATCTGACAGGCTTAACCAGACTAGGTAATACCACATTTCTAGTAAGTCATAAGAAGCCTCGTCCTATCCTAAGGAAAGGCACTGATCAAAACCAGCAACACCTTTATGTTACTGGTAACATAAGGAGAGACTTCTCTTCCCCCTTTGTACTCCTAAGCAGTTTTACATGGCCACATAATTATACTAGAAATGAAGCACACCTCTTCCCAGGCACCCTCCCACGCAGACATGCAGTGTTTTGGGTCACGCAGCCCACACACAGGATGGCCAAGGAGCCCGCTCTGGTACACGGCTTCTCAAAACTCCCTCTGCGCCCAACAGAGGGGCAGGCACCACGCAGACCCTGCACCACGGTCCCCTCCTGCCACCAGAGTCCCAGCTCTGTGCCCCAAGCCACAAAGGACGAAACCGGGCAGGAAATATTTACAGTTTCTAACAGAATTGACCCTAGTGCATGCCAGTTATGGAGCTGCAGTCCTTTCCTGTGTGGCACATCTCAGGAGTCCATCAGCCACAGCTATTTTTTTTTTTCCTGCCCACGCAGGACACCTGCAGCCAACCTCATTTCAAAATGCTTTGAAAGGAATTTGTGTGTACATAAACAGGCAGGCATAATGCTGTCAAGAAGTTATGCTCTTGTTTTAGTTAGCTCAGATCATAGAACCACTTAGGTTGGAAAAGACCTTTAAGATCATAGAGTCCAACCATTAACCCTACTCTACCAAGTCCACCGCTAAGCCATGTCCCCAAGTACTACATCTATAAGGCTTTTAAATACACCTAGGGATGGTGACCCAACCACCTCCCTGGGCAGCCTGTTCCAAGGCCTGATAAAACTTTTCAGTGAAAAAAATTTTCCTAATGTCCAGTCTAAACCTCCCCTGG
Organism: Todiramphus chloris collaris; assembly: GCA_025345505.1. NCBI lineage: Eukaryota > Metazoa > Chordata > Aves > Coraciiformes > Alcedinidae > Todiramphus > Todiramphus chloris. The sequence continues at coordinate 35,450,160 of JANVCC010000010.1, read as the reverse complement.
TGCAGCCTGAGGCCATTGCCTCTTGTTCTGTCACTAGTTACTTGTGAGAAGAGACCAGAGCCTACCTCTCTACAACATCCTTCCAGGGAGTTGTGGAGAGCAGTAAGGTCTCCCCTCAGGCTCCTTTTCTCCACATTGACTAGCCCCAGTTCCCTCAGCTGCTCCTCATCAGACTTGTTCTCCAGGCCCTTCACCAGCTTAGTTGCTCTTCTCTGGACCTGCTCCAGCACCTCGATATCTTTCTTGATTTGAGGTGCCCAAAACTACACAGTACTCAAGATGCAGCCGTACCAATACCAAGAACAGTGGGACAATCACCTCCCTGGTCCTGCTGGACACACTATTTCTGATACAGGCCAGGGTGACTTTGGTTGTCTTGGCCACCCTGGGCACACTGCTAGCTCACGTTCAGCTGGATGTTGATCAGCACCCCCAGGTCCTTTTCTGCCAAGCAGCTTTCCAGCCACTCCTGCCCAAGCCTGTAGTGTTGCCTGCGGTTGTTGTGGCCCAAGTTGCAGGACCTGGCACTTGGCCTTGTTGAAGCTCATACAACTGACCTCGGCCCATCAGTCCAGCCTGTCCAAGTCCCTGTGCAGATCAAGACTCCCACACAACCTGGTGTCATCTCCTCACCAAGGTCACTGATAAAGATGTTAAACAGAAGTGGTCCCAATACGGAGCTCTAAGGAACACGACCTGCGACCGGCTGCCAGCTGGATTTAACTCCATTCACCACTGCTCGCTGGGCCCAGCTGTGCAGCCAGTGTTGGACCAGCAGAGCGTACGGCCTAGGGCAGCCAGTTTTTCATGAGGATGCTGTGGGGAACAGTGTCAAAGGCTTTCCTGAAGTGCAGGTAGAAAACATCCACAGCCTTTCCCTCACCCACTAGGTGGGTCATCTTGTCATAGAAATAGATCAGGTGTGTCAAGCAGGACCTGCCTTTCATAAACCCATGCTGACTGGGGCCGATTGCCTGGTTGTCCTGTATATGGTGCATATATGCTTCATGACCTTCCCTGGCACCGAGGTCAGACTGACAGGGTTGTAGTTCCCAGATCCTCCTTTCAGCCTTTGCTGTAGATGGGTGTCACATTCACTACTCTCCAGTCCCCTGGGACCTCCCCCATTAGCCAATAGTGCTGGTCAATGATGGAGAGAGGCTAGGTGAGAACATCTGCAAACTCCTTCAGTACTTGTGTGTAACTCATCCATCCTGCCATTAAAATGGGTAAGAGAATAACTTTCACCGCAGCAGCAGATTCTTTTATATACCAGTAACACATGATGGGTAGATGACACGCTGACTGCTGTTAGGGGTGATATGCTTGGAGCTGGTGGGAGGAGAGAGGCTCCCTGCCAACAAGCACTGGAGTACCAGCCCTTTGCAGTGCCCTACCCAGGAATGGGGGGTATCAAATGTGCTCCTGTGTATTAAGATGGCTCATAACCTGTGCTCCTACTCCCTCAGGGATCTTTCTGCAAACTACCACTGGTTAAGAGAATAATTTGGTTCAGCGAATCTCCAGCACAACTGGAGATTCCTGGGAATATTTTGCTAATCAGCTGTAAACAGTAGGCTTAGCAAACCCTTTCTAAATGTTACACGCATCAAGGAAACATTATTGCTGCATCCATAACCCCAGCATTCTTGCGTTTCGGTTTACAGTAAGTCCCATCTATCTGTTTAACAGGAGGTTTTGAAATACCAAGTTATCAGGAACAGCAGCAACGGGACACTCGATTTTCACATTCACTTCTCTAACATTACGAGATCCTCCAGATCTGACTGCTTCGGTTCAGAAAGATTGGTCCTGCTGAAAGGGCTGCTGCCATCTTCCACCACAGCAGCTGTTTACAAAACGCAATCTCTGTCTGCATCCAAAACCTCACTGATAAACAGCTTGGATCAAGACACCGAGTAAGTGACTCTGCAGTGCTGATAGCTCTGAACAAAACCAGTATAGTAAAACTAAAAACTGAGAATTAGCATAAGGAAGAGGGGATAAAAAAGCTCAGCAATCCTCATTTAGATTAGTAAATAACAGAACAACTCTCCCCACACCTAGGCAGACCTAGAAACTCCCAACATCCAGCTTGCTTATTAGAAACAAGAACCATCAAAATGCTGCCAAGGGACACCTGGCCCCTTAAGAGGCCTCTCATTTATTTCCTCTGCAGCTGGGTAATAGAGAAAGTCAGTACTCTTCTCTCTTGCACTCAAAACAGGAACGAAGAGCCAGTTCAGATTTTGCTATGAATACACATGTAGTTTTAAAGAGATGAGGTTTAATCTAGGAGTCTTTAACTGTGTGCCTTGGAAGTGAAGTGCTGAGCAAGTGCAGGTTATAAGCTTTACTACAAACTTGGACACAACCACCAAGTAATGGGTTTAAGTACATTTAATTGGAAATAAAGCCATGGAATGGTATTTAAAATGCTGTCAGAAGACAAATACAGCACATTCAAGCATAAAATTTGCAACAAAAATTTGCAACCGGATGACTCCAAAAAGAACACAAACTGTTACCTCTATAGCACTCAAGTATCTACTGACTGAAATTGAGGCAAACAGCAACAGCCATTCTCAGGCTGATCACAACTTGGATGAATGGTAAAAAGCCTGAGCCAAGGTTCACAGTATTACGTATCAAGAAAACACTTTGCCCCACTCTCAAAACTCCAGCCAGCAGTGCTCTGTTGCAGCAGAGGGAGAAGCTGCAGGGAAATGGTAGGTTTGTCCATGATAGAAATTCTTCTGAGTGTCTCTGGAGCAGCTGCAACTGCAAAAGGAGAGCTGTGGAGTCCAGGAAGAACCAGGGAACCAGTGGGGAAAGGAAGTGCAGGCACAAGAAGTCAGCTCCATGTGCTGATGAAGACACATTTAGCTGTGTTTCAGAAATGTTGCTCAATTCAAGGACTGCCTGCTCATCAAATAAAATGCATCCATCCTTTTAAGCAGCACTGTTACACTTGCTCTCAACAGCCACCAAATAAAACCTTAGAACAAACTAATTCATTTATGGTTTATCATCAGTATATCCTTCACACAGCACTGTCTTCCTCGCACACTTGCAAACATGAGTATTTTTAGGTGTTCTGTTGCAATATTTTCATCGAGCAACTTGTAACTGTGAGGTTGGGTCTGCAAGATCCCTTGCTGCAGAAACTGGAAGGAGCCCAGCAAAGGAAGCAGGAACAGCGGGGGGAACCTCTCAAGTGATTCTGGCTTGGCAGGAACAGATTCCACCCCTGCCCTGAAAAGGAGTTTTAAGTACAAAAATATCCACAGATACTAATGGCAGGTTCTCTCCTTTTAGGGGAGCTGACTTGAGATCTGATGGTAATTTGCTGGATCATGAAGATTCACACCTGCAAGTGAAGCAAGCACATGCAGGATGCTGCGCATTCTCTGCCACGTGAGGTATGCACTGAAGTTGTAGATCTAACCAGATCAGAAGACATTTCATACTACACAGAGCTAGGAAGGGAACAGGATGGGACACGAGACACTGAGCTGGAGCAAAACACCTAAAGTTTCATTCCCATGCCAGGTGATGCAGCGAGTCAGAAGGAGCCAATTCCACCAGATAAACCCAAGGGCCACATCTGAGAAGTCCTAGTGCATCCAAGAAACACACACACACACACACACACGGCTGGCAGCTATGTCAGAGATTTAGCAGGATACCTGCAACCTGTCAAGTGGCAACAGGAGACTGGGCAGGATACACATCCCACAATGACAGCGGATACCTCCGGTTTAAGCAACTGAATCCCAACCTATAGCTGACTTGGTGGTGAGCTGAATTTCTCTCAGCTCCATAGCCAGCACTGACAGGGAGACACTTGCATTCACACACCTGCACACAGGTTTTTTTAGTCCAGAGCTGAATCCTACCCCAGTGACACCAGCAAGAAGCAGACTCAAAAAAAACCACAGAAAGATGGGGTGGCTTTTGCAACTAATAATCTGCTGAAATTCACGTCACAAGACTCTGAGGTTGCTTCAAAAGTAACTAGGTAACTCACAGCAGAAAATAACCTAGCCTGCAAATTGAAGATGCTAGGGAAAGGTTCTGGCAAAACACCACTGTGTATCTGCCCTGTTTCTCTGCTCCTCCCTTGGCACGTAGCATTGGCAACTGCCAGGCAGGATACTGCTCTAGACAGATCATGCTTTTGACTCTGCATGGGTATTCATTCACACATTCCTTACATTTCAGCAGCCACTATGGAATGGGAATATCGACACTGAGCGAGAGAGCAAGAAACAGCGGGCCCCAAGCCAAGACCCAGCTTACCAAGGTGATGGGCAGACGAGACCTGCACAGAGCCCAGGGTGAACAGGTAGGGGGGATTACCCAGTTCAACCCTAACACAGAACGGACTTCTTAAAGCCAGGAACACAAGCAGTGGTGCGCTTGCAGATGGGAAGGAGCTGTTGTTAATATGTTAGTATTGGAACGCACGTTCGCAAACATTTGTGAAATATCAGAGAGGAAAAAAAAAAAAAAATCCATGTTGAAATGATTAATTCTTCTTTTAAAGCAAGCTTTGAGTACCGTGAAGGCAATTCATGGCCTTATGCCACATATTCCACAACAAGGAGACAGAGGAAGACTCATCAAGATTAGCACCATATATTCTGTGTGCTGGATGAGGCAAAGAGTCTGTGGGAGGGATGCTGGCAAGCAATAAAGCAATTAAAAACTGTAACCTAACCCAGGGAGAAAGACAAGGAGGAGAAATAACGTTGGCTCTTCTAAACTAGAGACAACTTGACTTAGTTATCCAGTGTTTTTAAAAATAAACAAACGCACACTTCAGTGTGATCCCTCAGAAAAGAATTTTTATTACCTAGAAAGCACAATCCAGAATTAGAGTACCACAGAGCTAGGATTCATCAAAAAACTATGAAGACTATGATGAGACTTTAAACCTAAGGGCAAATTGATATTTTCAGATGAGAACAGTTATACTTAACTTCACATGACTGATCCCTGGAAAGCAGCTCCATGGAGAAGGGCCTCGTCATCCTGGTGGATAAGAAGTTATCCATGGAATAGCAATGTGCACTTGTGGCCAAGAAGACCAATGGTATCCTGGGGTACATAAAGAATAGTGTGGCCAGCAGGTCGAGGGACATTCTCCTCCCCCTCTACTCTGCACTAGTGAGACCACATCTGGAGTATTGTGTTCAGTTCTGGGCTCACCAGTTCAAGAGGGACAGGGAAATACTAGAGAGAGTCTAAGGGAGAGCTACAAAGATGGAGGGACTAGAATATCTCTCTTATGAGGAAAGGCTGAGAGACCTGGGGCTGTTTAGCCTGGAGAAGACTAAGAGGGGATCTTATTAATGTTTACAAATGTCTGAAAGGTGGGTGTCAAGTAGAAGGGGTCAGTCTCTTTTCAGTGGTGTCCTGTGATAGAATGAGACAGAATGGTCACAAGCTGAAAACACAGGAAGTTCCACTTCAACATGAGGAAAAAATTCTTTACTGTGAGAGTGACAGAGCACTGGAACAGGCTGCCCAGAGAGGCTATGGAGTTTCCTTCTCTGAAGACTTTCAAGACCTGCCTGGATATATGTTCCTGTTTGGCCTGCCCTGGGCGTTCCTGCTCTGGCAGCAGGGTTGGACTCTATGATCTCCAGAGGTCCCTTCCAACCCCTAACATTCTATGGTTCTATCTGCATATATATATATATTTTTTCTTCTTATATCTCATCAAGAATTCTGCTAAACAACTGTTTTTAAAAGATTTATTATAAAGTAAAAGATGTGGGAGTTGGGCTTGAATGAAAAAATAACCACAAGAACAGATGAAACACTGCAAAAAGTAATATTTTCTCGCTTCCCTGGTTATCAACATAGACTGCAGCATTAAAGTAGCTCTTTTAAACAGACTTTTTTCAAGAGCTCCTCTCCTGGGGGAAAGAGTTTATTTCGGTTTTTGCATGAATTGTCTTTAAAACATTTTATTGCTTCACTGTAGATGTTTTATTTTGATATTACTTACATTGTTGCTTCTGATGAAACGCTGTTATACTAATTACTTTCTGCTTGTTTCTAATGCTCTCCTCTGATCCTTCTCAGCACTGCATTAGTGCATGGTCCAGCCACCAGGCAAGATAGGAGCTACCTCAAGTTTAGAAGACTGTGACATTCTTCCCCCTCCTGTTCAAAGTGCATGAACAATTTTCAGGCACAAGTCGTGAATCTGAAGCCAGTGTTTTACTATTAAAAAGTTCCTCAGCTTATTTCAGAGCTCTATTTGAAGCCCACAGAGAAAGCAGAAGTACAAGTTTTCTGATATCCTGTCTGGAGAAAGTACAGTTAAGCCACCACATGTACAGAAGATGTTTTATAGACTATCTGTTCAAAGCTCTCTGTTGAAGAGGGGGGAAAAAAAAAAATTCTTCCAAAGAGACCTCCACTCTCCCAAAGAAAGCCTGGCACTCCAAATAGCAGGACAAGCTTCAGAGAAGCCAGCTCTTGTTTCAACCCAAAAGGCAGATATGAAATTGTTACAGCTGGCTTTCATTTTGACAGGTCAAGAGAGATCTGCAAATCTTACACTTACAGCACATGAGAGTTAGTCTATCTGGCCAGGGAAAAGGAAAATCGAGAACTACCCCTTCTGTTTACAGCGTTCAAGGAGGACAGAAACTTGTATTTCCTAAGATCTGCCTTTCAATTGCAGCAAGCATTGACAACCTTCTATAAAGGGGTTAAAAAAAAAAAAAAAGAAAAAACTAAAACCCACACACCCCCCCCCCCAAAAAAAAAAACCCAAACAAAACAGGACACCATTTCTGCCTGAATAGAGACAGAGAAAGAAACAAGGAAAAATATGGTAAGTCCACAATATATATTACCGTATTTAAGTAGGGATACCAAATAAAGGATTGAAAAGAAAAATTGGTTGAACTACCATCCATCTTCCTGCAAAGAATATTAAAAAACAAAACAAAACCAAAAAAGCCCACGAAAACCAAACACGGAAAAAAAACCCCACACCCCAAACATAAAAATCCCCAACCAGCACCCCCTAACACTTAAAAGGCTAATAAAGAGAAGCATGAGCAGATAGGGTATCTGGTCAAGAGTTCAAGACCACATTCAAGTTTCACAGGGTAATTGGATACTGTGTGCAAGCCAACAAAACAGGATGCTCTTCTTGAGCAAATGAAAAGTTATTGGCTGAAAACTAATATGTCAGCTTCAGTGTTCCTGGGTAATGGGAGGCCCAAAACCCAGTCTGCAAGAGAACCCTCAGACAATTCTTCAACCAACCTGCAGCTCATCTGCAGAGTTAATCCCCTTCTTGTGAGATAGACCTTTTCCTAACTGAAAGGAACACGAATAAGAGAAGTGAATGAAGATCCTACAACATACATTGTCTTGTCAGCCTTACAAATATATTGAGATTCTGGAAAAAACCCACTTGTACACTTGTTCACATTTCCCTAATCTAGGTAATACAGCAGAGTGGTACTGGTAGATGCAAAAGACCTTTGTCTAGCACCACGGGAAAAAAGGAAACTGAAGGTCCTACAGCCTTTTCCTCAAAGCTGAAAATAACAATAAAAAAGTTAACCTTCCTTCGTTCATTTTCACCATTTTTCCAGAAACTTGCATTGATGTGGAAGGAGGGGTGTGGGGGGGTGTTGAAAGTACTTTCTGAATAAAAATCTACCTCAAATAATCCCGCCACCATCTGTTGCAGTTTACAGCAGAGCTGTATTTGAAACGATGCAATTCCCCAAGGCACGCTGCTCCTCTGACTGGCCCCTCCTGCACGACTCAGAGTACTATGCCTTCAGCAGCACCGGCACGTAGCTACATCCCAGGGAATTAGAAGATAGAGGAAGACAAGAACCTTCCATTTTATCTGAAGTCAATGAATGTCTCACTATTTTGTACACTTTGCCACTGCCCCAATTTTGTGACTCTCCTGCAGAAAAACCTTTGGGCTGAGGGATGCGTGGAGAGATGACAGAACATTAACTTTCCACAAAGTAAACAGGAGCCTACGCTTCAGGATAGCATTGTTCCAAGCGGCTGACAGCAGGGCAAAAGGGCAATACCTACTCTCTGGAGTCAGGGTTAACTGGGAAACCACCCCAGTGGTGGCAGCTACAGGAAGACATTGCTGGGGAAAGCCTAACGCCTCTCCTCTCCCACAGCAGGAAGGGGAGTGAAAGTCTCTTTGACAGCCTCCCCACAGGAGAGGCTTCTCCTGATGCACCTTGTTTGTACCAGCAGGGCTCTGAAGGACATCTCACAGCCACCCACAGAGCAACTGGCTCTAGGCCCACCTCCGTGGAGAAGATCTGGGCAAGCTAGGAAGTCCAATTGCACGTGCCTCAGCGTAGGATGTGGCTGCACTGAGTGAGTGAAGGCTCCTGCAAATTCATATGGTTGTAAAAACATAGTGGCCACCTGTGCAAAGCTTCTGAAGACACAGGCTCCATGAATGTAAATTAGCTGGTTGTCCCAAAAGAGACTGGGTTAGAAAGAAAGCTCAGATCACCATTTGACCTATCCCACGGGGATTAAGACAGAAACACTGGCATTTGGGGAAAGTAAGCAGCTACAGAGAGTAAATACTCAGAGCAGCAGGTACCTGCATGGAGTAGGTAAGTAGTTGTTATCTGACTAGGGAAAGGAGTGGCTGTAGGAGGTACCAGAGATCAAAGACACAGTAAGTAGAGCAGGGAGGAGATTAAAGGGCTGAGCTGCAAACATCCACCCAACCCAGACTGAGTCAGTACAACAGCATGGGAAAGACTAGGGAGAGCTCAAGCCCTGGTGGAAAAGGGAATCTTACTGCACCCAAGAGATAGGTGCAGTCAGAAATCATCACAGGGGAAAAAAACCCAGCCAAATTAGGGCTGTAGAAGAGGAATTAAGAAAAGATACAAGACACTGGTTCAAGTGGAAGGCAAACAGTAACTGTTCCTACATCACGAGCACTTCCCAGCACCGGAAACGCCTCAGCATCAGGATGCTCTTTGGACAGGGCAATGGTTTGCCACGTCAAACAAAACTGTCTGCTAGCAAAGTCACACCACCACAGCTTCCACACCCAGGGGAGGAAATACTTTAAAGAAGCAGTCAAGAAGCCATTTGTGTTGTATCCCAATACAAATCCTCCATGGTCCAGTACATGCAGATACTTCTCCTCCACTCAGGAGAGGGGTTTGCTATAGAAGGCCACAAAACTGAGTGCTACGCTCTTGTCTTCCAGCTCTCCAGAACCCAACCCAATCCCAAGGAAGGCTCTGCCCTGGCTTGCAGTTTACTCTGCTGCCTGGTTTAGCATAACAAATGTGGTTTGATCTCCCTGCAGCAGCTGCTGTCTTCCTGCCCTTCCTGGGCTATTCTCATGAGGGCACAGAAGGTAAGCCACAGCAGCCTGGCCTGCAAAAACACCATGTCAAGCTTCCTTTCTTTGAGGATACCATTAACGCTGCATAACAAGCAAAAAAAAAAAAAAGGGAGTGGAGATACAGAGCAGCTGACTGCAACCAGTCAACACACTGGTAAGTCAAGTACTCAAGTTTGCTCAGTGTACAAGGGAGTAAGTAAAAAGAAAACTAGAGGCAGTACAGCTTGGTGACCTGCGGGTACCAAAAAGAGCAGCAAAGTCAGTTGCCGATAACTAATAACACTGGAGGCGAGTCTGTCTCTGCTCAATGGGAAAGCCAAAGAAAATAAGCAGCACTTCACTTTGACACTTAAAAAGCTAAAAAGATATAAAGAGTGTGTTAAAAAGAAAATGGAAAGGCAATTTTTTTTCCTACAGAGGTGCACTTTATTTCACCCAGTGTCCTCAAATACCCAGAGGCAGACACCACTTCTACCATGCACATACTGCAGCTACTAAGCGTCAGGGGAAGCTGGTGGGTGTCACTGACTATCTTTAAATTAAAGCATGACAAGTCAAAAAGCAAGGTTGTTCCTATTGCTAACTGTAAAGCAAGCTTCTAAAAAAGCACTGCTGTCAAGAAACTAAGCCATTTCAGGAAGAGTTTAAAAGGGAATAAGCTAAATGTGGTGCTACATTTGAGGCTTACAGACCTCAAAGGCTTTTTTCAAATTACCTTTCATTTCAATCATTCATTTCATTCATTCAAATTTAACAGGGCAGAATACAGAAAGGCTTCAAGTGTCTGAAGCCTGCTTTTCACAGGTGTCAAGTGCTTGCAGTTGTCATCAACTTTTCTGAAGGCATCAGACAAAGAGCTGTCAGTTGCAGTAAAGAAAACAAGTGCTTTAATTCTTTCCATAGAAGACAAACCAGTAGCAACAAAACTTATTTGCACAGCAAAGTCCAAAAGAACTATGAGTTTAAAAAATAATGTTAGCCTTGTCTTTACATTTAATGCCATGATGTCCCCAAATAAACTCTGAAAAAAAAATCACTTGCTGCAAGCTTGATATGAGTGAATATTTAATATTTCTTAAAACATACGTAAGCTGGCTTGTGCAGCCAGACGATATGTTTACAAATGACTACTGCACAGCATAGAAAATACCTGTCACCATATGATCTAAGTACGAAGCAATGAACGCTTCGACTTCAACAATGAAATGTGATTTCTCTCTCATTAGCTGCCATTTGCAGTGGCAAAAGTGAAATATGAGTACATGGGAAAAGATTACACAACAGTTTGGCCTTGATTGTTTTGTGCTTTAAAACAAAAAGACAGATTTCCTGCCATTTTTAACATGTTAGCCATTGCCACTTTACTTTTTCTAAATGAAGATGTCCCCTTGACTAGCAAAGGGAGAAGATGGAGAGCACTTGCCAGTTGTTTATGAGATGACAAATGCTTTGAAGAACCTATTAGGTATGTATTAGAGTATCACTTCAGACTAGCAGTGGAAGTTACTTTTGGAATAGAGACAAGTCTTCACCAGATCACTCCAGAAGATAGATAATACCTTCAGACTTGAAGCAGCGCATTCAATTTAAGATTTCCCGAGAGCAAGTGATTCGAAATTGAAGCTACCACTTATTTTCTTAATGCTAAGACTTACGAGCAGTACGTAGCACTACATGGTATACTGCATCACTTCAAAACACCATCAAGTAATAAATTAGATAAAAAGAAAACAAAAGCAAGAACAACCAACCCACAACATAAAACGAAAACCACAAAAACTTTATACTGTCAGTCTTCTGTGAGGAGCCAGGAGGAGAATGTGGAGAATGAGGAGACAAAGCACAAACAGTGAACAGTATGATAAAGAAAAATCCCACGTAAATTGTCTCCATGTTCTCACATAGCTGGTAGCAAGCTACTGTCAGTAAGCTCTGCTGATCCTAAGTCAGCTCCTCCTGACACCAAGACATCTCTGCAACACACATCACTGTAAAGAGTTATAGTGCGGGATCTAGTCCATGCATTGCAAAACTCTCCACACCCCATCCGGCCCTCTCGCATCCCAGGCATCCTGACTGGCAAGGTTAAAGCTCCAAACAGAGATACACTCTTTTCTGCTGGCAGAACTCAAGCAGCCCCACACCCTCTTTTTTCCTAGATGAGTCATCTTACTGAAGTTCCCTGATCTTACATACTACAGCCCCATCAAGACATGTATTGGCTTAAGTGAGGAATATAAGGAACCAGTGTTACACTAGGCAACACAGCCACCAATTCTCATCACACCATACTTCTAATGGCTTTTATTTGCTCTAGGAAGCAAACACTAAAGCGTTATCACCCAGACTTGGTCAAACATGACTGTTGAGTTTTTCTAGGTGTGACACAACCCAGTAACTTGAAGCTTTCAAGGACAAGTAGGGTATTTCACTCCCCTTCCCTATAGCTGTGAGGTCTCATCTCCTCCCTGGCTCTCAGCATTTATTCAAGCCTTTGGTGAGGAAAACTCAGCTCACCAACCAGTCAGGAAATTAACTCTGGAAGAAAAGCTAAGCTAGAAAAACAAGGTCCAAGCAGAATAGGATGCAGTGCAGGGACAGAGCATGTAAGGTTTTTCTTCAGCAACTTCAAGCTGCTCTACCCAGTCAACAACATCCTGACCCACTCACACCATGTGAGCCAAAAGTCTTGTAACAAGATTTCTAGTGTTTGGGTTGGTCGCTTCTTAAAAGCAAGAAATTAAAGATATTTCCATGCAAAACTAGTATTCACTGGAATCCTTTACATTACTGTCTGAAGAGTCAATTCCCCTCAGAAGAGTTTGAAATGCTTGAGTAAATGGGTAAGGCAAAACCTCAGCGTGTACAGGTTTAAGGATCCAAAAAGGGATTCAGACGTCAGGTGCACTAATGTGGGTTCTGAAGGAGGATTTGTTCACCACTAGTGAAGCTGTTTGGGAAAGTGCATCATATTGAGTACTTATGCAGAATTTTTTCCTTCTTCGCTTTATTTTATTCTTCTCAACTTCAGAGAGATCGAAGGCCTCAAAGAGCAGCTCTAGTAGGAAAGTACAACAGACAGCAGGACTGGAGCTGCTTGTCTCATGAACAAAGAGACCAAACAACAACAGAAGAGGACATCAGTTGCAACAGCACCTGTGCATGGGCAATCCTTACCCAGACTGGCAAGCTCAAAACAGCAGAACTTGTAGCTGCTGAAGAGAAAGGTATTAGGCATGCCAAAGCAAACAACTGGCAGCCTTAAAAATTCAGTGTGCACCCTCAAACTTGGCAACACCGTCAGCTTATTTTTTTTTCATCAGAAGCTAATGTATCTCACAGGTTACCTCTGCACCAGAGCGGAGTCACGGTTGTGTGGTTTTGACCACTCTGGTCTATAATACTTCTTCACTCGGATGATACATTCCATCTGCAACCAGAATGAACTGTCAGCTCCCCAGAAAGGGACAGCTGAGATGTGTAGTAGATAAGCACCATTCAAATGTTGAGTTGGGGGCCTGAAAAGAGAATGAGTATGGGAAAAGGCTACTTGCAAGGACATAAATCACCATGTGCCCTTTCTGATATTACAAGGTCACTGAGCTAAGTTCACACATTCCAAGGCTTTCACACTTCCGCTTAAGTGTACCCTTAATGAATTTAAATGAAAACCTCACAGGTCCACTCCTTGACTATTAACACCAAAAAACCCAAAACTGCTAGCAGAAACAAAGAACGGGACATGCTTATCTGGAAAGTATTTAAAATTACAGAATTGCAAATGTAATACTGTTCTTCTGCATTCAGAAGTATTTCCCTTATTAATCTTTCCAATCAGACTTAACGTTTGAAAAGTTCCCATCTGTGCTTCATGATTTGCCTATAAATCATTTGTTTATAATTCACCCTGCAGAATGAACCATCTTTCTCTAAAGCATCAAAGTCACCTTACACAGTTGATCAGATGTGACAATGAAGCAAGACATGCTCCATGGGAAAGGAAGCATGGCTATAAAAGCAGGCATGAAGAAGATATTGAAACTCAGCCAGATGAAAAACTTGAATATTCTGTTATTTTACTCCAAACTACTTTCCTCCTTTAAGGTATTCTTACTGAAACTGCAAACACTCCAGCTTTCTTCAACAGACTCTCAGTTTACTGATACTCCAGAGTACAATTAAAATCAGGTAAGATTATAAAATGCTTCCTATCAAGTTGCTGCTAAGGACAAATGTAGTCATTTGCATGATCCAGCTAAGATCGGTAATCAGTTGCTTACAATAACAAAGAACTCAAAAGGAATCCTGTTTTCCAAAGACCAAAGTGTTAAAAGCAGCAAAGAGGAGAAAAATAAACAGCACCCTTTGCTCTGACATGTAGTGTCTATCATATACCACTGAAACCTAAGTCATACATAAACTTTGAAATCAAAACTTCCCTTCCCCCCCCACTCTGAAATAGAAGATTGCATCAAATGGAAGGACACTTTGTATATTTTCTTATAAACCACAAAGTTTTCAACCTTATCCCTCTTACATCAATAGCTGAGTTTAAAAAAAAAAAAAAAAAAAAAAAAAGCAGACTTACACAGGTCAGATAACTGCAAAGAAAGACCAGGACATGCTGTTCCCTTTGCTTTCTTTCAGCAAAGATTGCTGTGCTTAGGATGGAGACAGAATTGATCTATTCTTCCTAACACAGGTTTGTTTCATCTGAAGGCAACTAGCCTAGGGAAGAGCCCTTTGGTCTCTGCCATACACCACAAAAGGGACCTACGCCCAGATTTTCACAAAAGGTATCATGAGTTGTTTAGAGTACTGACAACTATCAGATTAAATTCTTCCAGAACATCAGTTCTGTAGAAACAAACCACCTTGCTTCTAAATCCCACTCCTCACTGGAAATCAGCTCCCATACCATGAGAAAGGTTTGTGCTGTCGGAGTGGGGGGAAGCACGCGGTGATTCTGAAGTAACCAAGGGAAGCCAAAGCACGGGACGGAAAGCCAGATGCCTGCTTTAAAAGAAAGCCCAGTCCTTCGAGGTTTATAAATTCATTAAAGATGTATCTGTTCATTTTTATCTGTGTCTTGTGATAGGAATGGTCAGTGGAAAGCAGGCATTCATAGTCCTGCCAGAATCCAGTACAGGCCCACAGCTGCGGCCAGCTAGCCCCGGAGCTTCCTGGCCAAAAAAAGCCCTTTGAAGGGCCCTGCAGCACTTGATCCCAGAAGAGCAAGCAGCACAACTGGGGGATGGGAAGGAAGCTCGAGTGTCTGCCAGTCCAAAGGAAAGCAGGTAAAGGGGTCTATATACTACTATATATATATATATATATATAGTATACTCGATATATATATATATTGTATACTCTCTCTACTACAATAAATACACAGAAGTCCAGGAAAAAGGTAATGTTGAGCCCCCTTCCCTGGGAGCATTCACAGGTCTCTGCTGCTTTGAGTCAAAAGCAGATTGCCTTCTCTAACCAGACTGACCCTGTGCTGTCCAGGGCAAGAACTGAACTATGCCAAACAACTGTGTAAGAGTAAACATGCATAGGGTGCTTACTCTTCTCTGGATAAACACACAGAACCGACAACAGCACAGCCTCAGTCAGCTGCAGCAGACACAACCCACTTCCATTCCCCACACTCACAGGGTGCCACAGCACCAGAAGGGAAGCAGAGGAAGGGATCTGGAGGTGCCTGCCAGAAGAGAAATGTTAAACAATGCTCCTGCTATTTAGTCCTTGCTATAAAGTGTCCGAGCTGCTGCAGGCCTTACAAACACAGTCTTATTTACACAACTTCTCAAAACTTCCAGGTCCTCCTTTGTTCAAAAAAAGCAAGGCTGTTCTAAAAACATTTTCTGACTCAAATGACCCAAGGTCATGGACAGCATCAGCTCCATTTAATGCTGGAAATTCTTTCAGTAGCCTCTGAAAGGGCAACAAAAAACCCTTGAGTGGTTTGCACGCAAAGGAACTACTGAAGCCTGGTTTGCTTCGGTCTTGCATACAACCTACTTGTAAACTAAACTGCACAAGACTTTCACGTGGATGGCCACAAAGAGGCAAATTGTGACTGAAATTCTCTTCCCTTGTATGTGAGTTTCTCTTCTGAGTGGATGCCCTGGTGCCCCTCAAACGGCATCTGCTCCCACTGCTGCCTCTCTTTTGGCCAGAGCACCAGCAGGGTCTCTCTGCAAAACCCACTCACAGCTTAACTAAAGATCCATAGAAGCTTCAGTACCTGCACATTCCCATCCCTTCCTCAGCTCTAGTCAGCCTGTTCCCCAACCTCAGAAGAGGCAGAGGAAAGATCTCAAGTCTCACTTCTGTGGGAAGCTGAGATAAAAATAGGCAGCCAGGATAGTTTTGAGATCCTACCACCAAGAGCAAGTCAGGATAGGGTTTGTGTTAAGTCGTATCTCCACCAGAGCAACAAGTTATTTTGAAACAGCTACACGCTATGTTGAGAGCCAGCAGAAACACAGTCGCATTTCTGCCACCCATGCTTCTATGTGTGCCGGGTACAAACAGGCTTCAGCCTCCCCGGGCACCCGCCGAGGGCTCTGCCTAAGTGCTACAGATGTGTTATGCCACATGACTCTCTTACAGCAATGAAAAGGGAGGTTTCAGAAACACCACTCCTGTAGCAGCTTCTTTCAAGAGGCCACTATAGTACATTGGTAACGTGGACACAAAAGCACAAAAGCAAAAATTCCTCATGCACTTTTGTAAATTGTGCAAATATTCAAATAAAACCAGAAGACAGCTTATTTTGCTCCGAGAATTATTTTTGCCTCCAGAGATGAATTTCAGATGACAAGTCACCTTGAAAATAAGTCACATCATTAACACAGAACATTTTCAAGCTAAGAGGCTGTGGAGGGGGTGGGGGGGGGAAGAGACACAAGAGACACCACCAAGGTTCAAGGCAAAAGAACAAACTGGAATTGAAGACTAAGACCTCCTAGGAAGGAGAGTTTTAATTGTATAGCCTCTGCAGCAGGAAGGGGGTGGGGGAGAGTATTTGAAATGGGACACAGAACTGTAATTGCATGGGCATTTACTAATTAGGTCTGCATTTGCTAAGTAGGTCTGTGTATTCCATTGTGCAAAATAATAAAAAAAAAGCAAAACAAACCAAAGCAAACCTCGAGAGATAAGCACTTCAGCCTGCACAGGGTTTGGACACCTTCCCAGAATTCAGGTCACAAGCCAAGACTCTCATAAGGAACGAAGGGTGCCAGAGCAAACACTTCCATGTAACTGGTCTGCATTTGCCTGTCTAGCCAAAAATTAAATGATGCACTTTTTTCTTTTTATTGGCAAACACACAATGCAAAAGTGCATATAGTGGACAGCAGCTTTACAAATTTCAGTCTCTCACCCACTGTCACACAACATCACTGTATGTCAACACTCAAATTTTAAATATTCCTAAACTTCATGTATACTTCATGTGTTCATTGTGTTAACCCAGGGAAAAAATAATTAAAAGAAATCCTACTTTCTACACTTGCTTTCAAACAAGTTCTCTAGAAAACAGCCCAAGCATCCCGAAGACAGTCAGTTGGATTTCCAGTGCAGTGACACTCTGATAAAAGGAGTTTCGCATCCAGCCTCAAACTACATCTAAACTCTAAACTCAATCCACCCCACCCTGCAAAGAAAGTCAAGGGACTAGCAAAATGCGGTTGTTAGACTTCAGCCTGGAGAAGTATTTTAATCCCCTGTCCATTATCAGCAACCATCTTCAAATCTTCAAGAGAACAGCAGCCAAAAAGAAGAGATTTACAGTTAATAATTACCCAACACACTGGTGTTTACAAGTAGGCTTGTTTAACAGATGTCTGGTCAGTGGTATTGATAAACATCATCTGAAAAGCATTTGTATGCAGCCAGGTATTGTTTTGTGACCTCTTCAGAAATCACAGCCAGGAAGGAAGAGGTTTAAAAGAACACACAAAATACAGAAGGTTGAATTGATGGTATCAGCTCAAAGCCAGTCCAGCCAGTACCAACAAAGAAAACAAAACAGGCAGTGAAAGAGAAGACGACAAAAAAAAAAACCCCAAACCTCACACCTTTCCCCACACATAAGCTGCTCTCAAACATCACTGTTTACAGCACAGATTCATGGTTCTTTCCAGATCAGGTCACGATTTCATCAGCAGAGCTCCTACCAGCCCATCACTTGAATCACATACACCACCACCTCCATTTGGCCACCAGTCCTTTTGAGGTTAACTACCCACAGCACCCACTTTCCATGCAAACCTCTGCACTGGTTCCAGCAGGAGCTCCCCAAGCCATCTTTCTCCTTGCTGTTCAGCTCTTGGCACTCCTCTCACCCAAGAAATGGGCCCAGCATGCCACCTGCCCAGCTCCCCATACTGCTAACTGGAGCACACTGAACACCCAAACTGCAGACCTCAAGACCTCCTCCCAGCCCCAGCATCCCTCCTCGACACAGAAGCTGACCCAGGGCTTGCTCCTTCTTTCCAGGCAGCTTGGTCGCACAGATGCCTCACCCCCCACCCAGGTCTCTGCAACATTAGTCAAGCTTTGGTCCTTCAGCTCCAGCTGGTGCTACCCAGTCTGCTGGTACCTGTCCATACTTGTTCCTTGTCTGTTTTAACAAAGAACCTGAAGAAGATTCACACATTTGTAAGAGAAAAATCTAAGACAACAAGGAAGGGAGAGAATGTCTCGTGTCTTGTACAATAAAAACAACCAAGTTTAATGGCTAGATCTAATCTGTCAAATAATGAGGTATCATTTTATGTATATTATTATAAGCTTGGTACTTTTCTTATATTAACAGCATACATAGCTCTGCTATTTACCATGATCCTTACCATAATAGCGCCTTATGTGAGCCTGCACTAGTGCCTACTGTGTCCTGTCCTGTTTTTAATCATTAGTCTTGTGGGCAAGAAGAAGGGGGAAGGGGGAAGCAGGCTATGTGAAAAAGTGGTGACGTTGCCTTCCAGTTTGTCCAGAAGCTTCTCAGATGGTGCTCTCCCTCTTTGAAACGAGTAAAATAAATTATTAAACAATCAGGAGTTAAGACATTCGAGTGCTCCCATTCTGCGATTAGAGAAAGGCAGGAGTGTGAACAGCCCAGACTTCTTCCAGTAATCCAATGACAGACCAGGAACTCCTGCCAAGGGGAGCTGCTGCTTCTCTTCCTGTAGCTTCTTTTTCACCTGCATTTCCCCATGTCTTCCAGACAGTAAAAGACACACTGCTCTCAAGCAGTCACAGTGTCCAAAAAGCTGCCTATGTTTACACTCGTGAAAACAGCAGTAATGGTCCCACCACAACCAATAAAGCCCAAAATAACAAAGCAAACTCACGGCCCAGGGTCGATAACTGCAGGAATTACTGCAGGCAGATAGATTCAGCTGTGAAGCTTTTTATGAAGTAGCATGAAAATCAGCACTGATGACATGTTTGTCAAACAGATTAATAAATCTCTTCCAAGCTCCTCTCAAAACTGACAAGCAAGGGAACTTACCTGCAGTTTTAAAAGGCAACCAAAGGACTAAGACTCATCTTCTACTAACAGGCTCACACTTGCAGTGGAAAATTCTTATAACTGCTTGAGACTGAAGTTAGTCAAGGCACAGGAAAGAGCTCAGTTACCTTTTGGTGCAGCATAACATTTAAAATACATTTCAGTATGTCTAAAATACTGCCATCAACTTCATTCTCTAAATGGCTGAAGTTGAATGCATGGCCTGTAATACCTGTTACAGGGAACAATTAAGGGAAGATTCTAAAGTCACAGAAAATATGAAGAGCTAGAAATAGACAAATGCATGAATTTTTAAGATCAGGAGTCTGAAGAAAATCCAAAGTTTAGACTGCAATCCTATTTGCAGCACTACTTTCTGTCAGATACAAAAGCACAAACTATTTTTTTCTATTCTACTGTTTTCTCCTTGCTGAAAGATTTTTTCATTTAAAAAAAAAAAAAAAGACAAACCAAAACCACACAGAATGAAGAAGTCTAGACTTTTTCACCTACTTACCTGTAGCATCTCTATCCAGTTAAGAAATCTGTCCAGGCACTCTAAGTCATGTTTTCACTGCACCATCTACTGAGACTCTCCCTCCCAAAGCACAGCTGAACAAGGCAAGCCAAGCCCAGATAGGGCTTCTTGAGGTCCCACCTTCCCTGACAGCCTCCCCACCTGCACATGCCTCCATCCACTCTAGCACCAGGACTGCTCTGCTTGCAACCACACAGAGATCTGGTTCAAGGAAGGCATCTGGCATTAGTTTAAAATTAGTTTAAACTGAAGCTGCAGTGGAACCACACCCTTAGCTCAAGCGATGACAGCCATGCTCTAAAACAGCTGTAGACCTGCAGCATCCACTCCTGTCACAGCACATGCCCAACCCAAGAAGGATGAACTGCTCTGTGATAATCCCTTTGTCTTCTACCCCAAGAGACACTGTTCGATCCTTTTGGTTCACAGGATAAATCTAGGAGACGGGAAACCTGGCTGTGCTCAGCACCCTCTATAGAACGTCCAAACAAAACGAGTACTGGGAGTTGCACCAGGCTTGTGTTTTGACATCATCTCTGGAAGCACCAGAAAAAAAAAAAAGGCAGTTCCTTCCCACAACCAGGGAAAGGCACCGTGTTTCTAGTGATTGCACTTAGCCCACTGTAATGCTTATACCTACAAGCTAATGAACTACCAACACTAGTACTAATGACGCTGCTCCTACCATCCTTGTAGCAATGCATGCTCCTCTGCTGCCTTTGCTTCTGACACAATCGCTACCAGATGTGAAACGACTTCAGAAAGTATTCCCCCACCCCCCCATATCTTCAAGACCTATCTCTGAAGATGAAAACATATAGACTACTACTTGTAAAAAGAGGTTAAATCCAGATACACCACATGGAGCTCCCACCTTGAATTCTCCACTGAGTTTTCACAGCTAACAGAGCAGTAAAAGCTGTGTTACGTATTATACGTATTACAAGATTTTTCCAGCATTGGCCATAAAGGCCTACCTAAAACCAAACTCAGTTTAATAAAGAACCTTTGATTAAAATTCAAGGAGGGGTGTGTGTGTGTGTGAGGAAGGGGGAGAAAGAAAGAATCAAAAAAAAAAATCAATAAAGCACAAGTGTCATACTAGCATCCTTACCATGTGCTTCACCAAGCTGCTTCAGGAACTGTTTGGAGCTGTAAATCACTATTAAGAAGTCTGCCATCAACTTTGGCTGTTACAGGAAAACCCATTACATTTATGACTTCCCCCCCCAATACCAGGCTATTTTTACAGAACATGACATTTTATCATCTTATAAAGGTGAACACCTACAATGGTCTGTTATTTCAGAACTCAGAGCTACATCTTCATATTCCACCGGTAACTTAAAAAATGCCTCAGGGAGGAAATAACCAAATAGTTCAAATATGCTTTGAAGAATATCTGGGGTCTGTATTTAGGCGTGGGGAAAGATGTGCCTTTTAATTATTTTTTAATTAAATCAGCTATGAGTTTTAAAGTTCAGAGCACCAGAAACTGCTTTGATGTTTCACTTCACATAGTATCAATCTTTTAGCACAGTATAAACAATCATGTTCCCCATCTTGAGATAAGCTTCACATCATGTGAACATGTAACTGAATCAAAAGCAGCTGTCAACTTAGACAAACACATCAACTCTATCCATAGAATGAAGCAACTTGCAATACAACCTTATTAATCATTTTTGCCCACGACTGGGCAAATGCATGATGTAAGCAAAAGACGTTTAGAAAGATAACTAAAGGTATTTTGTAACTTCTGTTCTATTGGAATAATCTGTGACTTATCTAAATCCTTTGACATTCATACTAAGGCACATCATCTCACTTCTCAGTCATAGGAGAAGCAGTGGAACAATAGATCATATCTCCAAAACACTCCAAGTCTGAAAAACCATCACAGCAGACTCTTCTTTGCTAGAAGAGTTCCTGAAGCTTTCCCCACAAATGAAACAGCCCTTCCAGGGCAGCATAGTGAGAGAAGAAAATTAATTCTTTCCCAGTGCTCTAGGGAGAAAGTTAATTTTCTTCCTCATAGCTGTCTCAGTGCTGTGTTTTGGATTCAGTGAGAGAACAATGCTGATAACACACTGCTGTTTTAGTTGTTGCTAAGTAGCGCTTATCCTATGTTGGGGATTTTTCAGTTTCCCATGTTCTGCCAGCAAGCAGGTGCACAAGAAGCTGGGAGGGAGAATGGCCAGGACAGCTGACCCAAACTAGCCAAAGGGATATTTCATACCATAGAGCATTATACTGAGTACATAAACTGTTGGCTGGAAGGGGCAGATCACTGCTCGGACATCAGCGAGCGGGTGCTGAGCAATTGCATTGCGCATCACTTGTCTTTTCCTGGGTTTTACGTCTCTTCTTTCATCATCCTTTTCATTATTGTATTATTATTGTTATCATGATATTTTATTTTTGCTATTAAACCACTCTTATCTCAACCCACAAGTTTGACTTTTGTTTCAGTTCTCCTCCCCGCTGCATTGGGAGGGAGGAGGAGAGACAAGCAGCTGTGTGGTGCTAGTTGTGGTGTCTGTTTGCTGGCTGGGGTTAAACCACAACACCCAGGATTTAGCTCAGCAGCTGCAACACTCCCCTCAAACGCTTCCATGCCCACTGCTGCCATTCGGGGACAGAGCAACAGCAACTGGAGAATCAAGGACACCCAACAGAAGGGAACCAAAACAAGAGGGTGCTGCCAGTAAGGTCACCAAAAACACGCTTCACAAGCTCATCTTGGGCACAGGTGAGCACAAAGCAGTTTTTTGTGACAAAACACATGATTAACCTCCCAGGAGCCTCGATGCAATCTGGTGATCAAACCAATCTGCACCACACCACCTGCTGTGTTTCCAGCCAACCTGACTTTCTGACAGCTGGGTGCTTCTGTAGGGTTATTCTTTTACAAACAGTTACATTCTTAATCAGAATTTGAGAAAGATCTACAGCAGGAATTTTCTCCTATATTTTATAACAAACCTGCCATCACAGTATCAAGGCAACCACAAATCCCCTATGGGATTAATAAGCCAACGAGGAAATCCTGATGGAATACGCCCCACTAGCAACAGAACTACTTTGATTTGACATCTATTGACTTAAGAAGCATCACCAGTTCCCCTCCTTGCCTAAATACTTGGCATTATTTGGGATAACGTTAGGTATGCTGTGATTAGGTCTAGGATGCAGGAACTGTCTATGTTGTGTGCTGCCTAATCGGCACCCAGCCTAATCCAGAATATAAAAATCTCACCATACTAAGCACAGAAACTGTCTGCTTCATTCTACAGAAGATAAAGAATTCTGACCAGAGTGACAAAAAGACAGAAATCCCACAGACAAATCCACCTCCTGAAGCTCCCTTGGATGCAGGCTTGAGGTAGCAATGAGAGCATTCTCCTCGTTGTCAACAAAGCCTAATGAGTATTTTCTCAAGAATAAGGTTGCAACTTACAGCACAGAATAAAAAAATCTCGTGGAAGATATTTTCTTCAGTATACTTTTAATTAAAACACCATGGGTTTAGTTAAGTTGAATTTCATTTTGCCAACATTATAGTTTCTAAAAAGCAGTAAAAATACCTCTTCGGCAAGCAAGGGACCAACAAAAAAGTTCAGAGAAGTGGATCATATGGTCAGCTGAACACTAATACCGGGTCTCAAATTTTATGAAAACAAACTTGTTCCCATGAAGGCCAAGCCAGACCCCAAAGCAATACTTTGCAGATAATATAGAGAATGCTGAAAGAAGGTATTTAGATTTGTCAGCAATCCTGACACAGCAGCACAAGTCAGTCTCAGACTAAAATGAGAAGGGAAACTAATTTGTACCCAAAGAATAAAACAGGCTCTCACTTGGCCAGGACCTTGAAGGAAAAAAGGAGGGAGGGGGGAAAAAACCCAAAAATCCACTCTGTTTAGGAATACTTCACATCCTGTCAAGTCATGGAGCCCAAAGAAACAAATTTAAGAAAGGCAAATCTTTATGTAAATTGATTCAACTTTAAATTCAATGAGAATAGAAAAAAAGCAGATGAAAAATAATATGATGATCCAATTCAAAGGTTTATCTGACTGCTGTCCAGAAGCACTTGCTGTCTGCTCAGAGACCCATATACACGTGTAGTAGTCTCTTACTACTGCAATTAATTAAAGGGTAACTATAGCAATTCAATAGTATTTTAAGAGTCACTTCTCCAGGGAAATAACTGAATTATGTTAGCAAACAGAGTTAAGTCTTTGAACTCTACAATGGTTCCACTCCATGAGAATATCTTATCTAGCTACTGTGAATCCACCCACTTAGATCCTGAGATCCACTTACTGGACTCTCTAAGAGGAGCTAAATGGTTTTCATTACCAAAAGAGTTGATTAAGACTCCTGTCATTAGTCATCAACCCACACTGCATATTCTTTGAAGGGCAGAAAGGGTGCTCCCTTAATTCAACAACTAAAGGGCTCCTGAAGATCAAGTTAAATACTCCCAGGATGTGGTTTATTTTAACTTGACCTGCTAACTCATCCAAAAACTGCAAACTGTCCTTAGTGTTAGATTTTACTAGATCAAAAGATTTAGAAATACTTCTAAAGAAAACAAGATTTTAGAGTTACAAGGCTACAGTTTATGTAGACAGCATGCAAGGAAAGTAATGCTGTCCTGCACTAGGCTCCATGAAAGCTAGGAGTGTCATGACCAGAGGAAGATCTCTTCAATGAAAGATCAAGCTCTCCCTAATAAAGCAGACTTCTCTTGTGCAGATTACATGGGGGTCTGGTTACTGCTCACATCAGGTTGCCTGTACAAGTGATGTTCCCCCAACTCTGTGTCTGGTGTTCTTCCACTGCCAGGGCTTGTACACGGGCACCCACTGTAGCAACAGCTCCAAGTATGGACTTTTGATTAAACTGTCCGTTTTTGTACAGGACACAAGACATTGCTCCCTGGTGTGGAAATATGAACAGGCAATTTTTCAGCCTACACTTACAGCAGGACAGAGATATAATGCTTTTTCTTCCTTCTTTCAGGCAGAGCTCCTGAAAGATAAAGTCACAAATCATCTCCCCAGTTCAAATGAGACTTTTACTGTGCCTCACGTGCAAGCAGGACCATTTGCTCCAATTTGCTCTCAGCAGCAGATAAGCGTTTCTATTTACCATCCCACAATAGATGGAGCAAGTCTTCTACACAAAGATTCCTTTGTTCTCCTCCTCCTCCATTCCTTAATTATCAAATATGAAAGCAACACTTACTTCAAGCCTTCAGCTTCCACGCCTCGTGGAGAGTTAAGGATTTCAGCAGCTTTCAGGGGCAAAACCTCTTGAGGCATTTACCCCTGTACTGTATCATGAAAAAAAGAGCCATCACTTGGGTCTAATTTGTGGATCAGGTACTCCTGATGCTGAAAATGGGGAGCCTGTGTATTTGACGGGATTAAAATGAACTTTTCTCCTGCTCACACTTCTGCTCCTTGGTTGTCACTACTTAGGCTAAACCGTCTAGCCTGACAGCAGCAGAAATCCTCTGTCCCCACTGCTTTTCAAAGTTAAACACACATGCATAGTAACAAAAGAAGGAGCTGATCACTCTTTTAAAGTCACTATCAGTCTGGGTACTTGGGGGATCAGCTCCTGCAGCTGGCTACAGCACATCTGCTTTGCACTTTAGGCACAGATTAGGTCACGTACCACATGGCAACTTTTCTACCACTAGCAAGCCAACCAGAGGCACAAAAAAAAACCAATTATCTTTTTTACCCCTTCCTTCATAAAGGGTAACACAAGATGCCTGTCTATGCCTACACTGCATAATCTTTGCACACATCATTAACATTAAAAAAATTGTAATACAGTAGTTCAAATTACATCCATTGTGAAAAAAACTGCACTGACTCCTATGCTAACCTCACACCATCACTAAACCTTGAACTTGCCAGTTTCAGACCTTAGGACACACAATGCAGGTCAGTTCTGCCATTATGCAGTACACAACCACCATATTTTTAATCTTTTAAGCAGTGGCAAAGAATATGCCAGTTTCTGTACACGTAAGCACTATGGGTCACGCTGAAACCCTTAATGCAGTTAGTAATTTATTCAGCTTTACCAGATGCTTCTCAGATGAACCATGCAGGTATTTTGCAATGAAATGAGTAGTTCTGAACTTGAAGACGTCCCTAATCTTGGTTTAGGAATCTGTAAGTGAACACACTAAATCAAGCTGCTAGTGGACCAAACAGCAAGATAAGGTTTTGTTCCTGAGGAGCAGAATTCTTCAGAAGAGAGCAACCCACAAAAAGAAAATAAATGCTCTAAATAAACACCTGAAATCAACTCTTCCAAGTTTACAGGCCAGTGTAATCCTAGGCACAGCTATGTACAAGAAGTCACCATGAGGAAGTCCTCTACAACAGAGGTTATTAGCCATCAATAAAGGCTTTGAACTACTTTTACAGCATTAACAAATTTGATCTATCCCAAACTTTTATTAAGGGGGACAAGCCAAATCAAGGGATCCCTGCTTCAGTGAAAGTAAGATTAAGCACATAATTATTTAGCAAACTATCATCTTCAGTCAGAGCAGAACTCCGTCTTCAGTTTTTATTGCTACCAATCAGGCTTTAGAGAGACCATATGGATTGGGTACTGCACACAGAAGATACGAGGACTGTACAGCATTGCTAGACTGTCTACTACCTGTGCACTCAATCACATCTCAGATCAGTTAGGAGACAGAAGACAAGCAGTCCTAATTATGGACAACAGGAGTAACTATAAAAGATTACAGACAACTGCCTTTGTAATTTGCCCCTACTGTATTATTGTATATAATTTCTAAAAGAAACACTTGCAAACAGCATTTTCCACAGTTACTTAGTGGGGAAAGAGCGAGCCAGAGAAGTTGACAAGCAGCACACCAAGCACCCCTACATACCCACATTAACACCTGGTGTTTCCACTGAGGCAGACCAACCACTGCTGCTTTTACTATTATTTTCGCACACCACAGATTCCTCCGTACACGAGAGCACAGATTCCTCCCCAGCACACACGCAGATGAGTAACTAGAAGGTGATCTTAATTGCGACATAAATCACATATGGCTACTTAGCATAGCCAAATACATGTCTGCATAGGAAGCGCTCTCCTCAAAACTGTCTGCAGTATTTCACCAACCTCGCAAAGGAGCAAGTGTGCCAAAAACCAGAAGGAAAGCAGCAATTACTCATCCCAAGTCAATTCACACCTACCTACAGAAACGCGTGGGTTGTGTTACAGGCACCTAAATACATAGAAAAACTTGACAATATTGCATTCAGGTAACTGCTGCACCAAAACCAGAGGGGTTGACAGCACGCTGTGCTAGCTTGTCCCACCAAGGCACACCCCTGAAGTCTGTGGGACATGCTGGTTTTAAAACCCTTCCTGAATGTTGATTTCAAAAGGTACAAATCTGTGTATGAGATTATTTTTAATTTAATGCACATATGTATACGTATATAAAACCCCTTACTATTTTTACCTGGGAGGAAAATCCAGTACATATTGAATGGCCTGGCCCAGAGTGCTGCCTGAACAAGTTCCCAGGGCCTTAGATGTCTGTCCTTGAGGAGAGATGACCAACAGAGACCTGTCGCTCTTGCTTCTTTCTTCCCACCACTTACGTTGCTTGGTTTGACTCACAAGTACACTGTCACAGTCCAACGCTGCATTACAGATCTACCACTTCATCTAAAATCCTCTGACAATCAATTTATTTGCAACTGTTAATCCAATGCTGGTGCTGTTGGCTTTTTACACAAGGGACAAACTGCCGTGTCAGTTTTCACTTCAGTTTTTCTTGGTAATTTTGTTCTCGCAGTGGCTAAATGTTTGCCAGCAAGAACCTCTTCCAAAATGGTTATTCTGATACTGTTCTTACAGACAGGTCTACAGCTGAAATAAGAGATGATGAAACTGTGGTACCTAATTCTCTCCTTCCTTAAGTAACTGCTGTGTTTTTAAAATCTCTTTAGTGTATTCAGATGGTCCTGAGCTCAGCTGCTCTACAGAGCACTTCCCCGAATTCACCGGACCCTTCAGTTAAAACAAAACTCCTGGTGTCCGCATGGCTATTCACATGTGTCTGAAGGAGCCCAAGTCTAAATGGTTTGGACTTTTAAGTTTGGACTTTTAAGGCTGTTAAGTGCCCAATACTTTCTGACTTCAAGGAATGCCCAAAGCTCCAGCAGTTCTACCCTTCTGCCTTTGCACTTAAAGCCACAGGATAATCCCAACTCAGTTACATCACTTAAATCACAAGACACCCACACATAGTAGGTGCTCCTGATCTTACCAGCGAGAAGCCCAGCTACTGTACTCCCAACGCTCAGAGAGGCAAATCAGTCATTTTTTTTCTCCAACTAAAAGGAAAAAAATAATCCACTGTTTATCTGGTGATATTCAAACAAATATCAGTGACAAAGCTACTAACACATTGCTGGGCCTTCAAAAGAGAAGCAACTGCCTGAGATGCACCTAATATAATATTAATACAATAGACTAAAGAAAGAGTGGAAGGAGTTGGTCACCTAGTCTGACTCCTACCTGACACTGTTGCTGCACTCACGACACTTAAACTGCTGAATGTAACAGCACTCGTGAGGTGTTTTAGTGACACAAACTCTTCTTGGGACAGTATATTAACCCATGATCTCTCCTAAACTTGTTTCTTAAAGTTTTGTGTGCTGGTAGTTAGTATCTCACATAGTTAAGTCCCTACAATTTAAACTGATGATTCCAAGAACCGACTGCGACGATAAATGAGTGTACAGCAATCAGTGTCCTCTGCAGAGGATAAATCTCATCTCACCTCCAGAGGCTGTCAAGCAACACAAGGGGACTCTGAACTCAGCCCAGAAGAGCCACCGCGCTCCTCCAAGCGACTGACGCACACAGGCCACATCAAGGCAGAAGCACAAAATAAGGACCGCTAGTTTACTCCACAGAGACGTGAGCTTAAAATAGACACAATCTCTGCCCCGCTCATTCCTCCAACTCTTAACTTGCAAGTATTTTAGTTGTGACAATGTTTATCCCATAATATTCACTGACTGCCAAATGGATTAAAAAAAAAAAAGAAAAAAAAAAAAAGAAAGAAGGATGAAACATTAGTGGATATTTTTAGTTGTGTTTTTTTTTTAAGTAAGTTTCATGATTACACGTCAAACACAAACCTAAACTTTTTGGCTCCAAAGCAAGCCTATAATTAGAAACCTCATTTGTTCTGATAGTCAGGAGAGCCATTTTCCCTAGGGAATGTTACTGAAAGGAAACCCAGGAAGAGTTGTAATGGCCAAACAATGTGAAACTTACTAATAACGGATACTGGTAACACAAAGCCACTCTAACTAGACTTAAGCAGTTACAAGTTGCATTTGACCCCTAGAAACTGCTTTCTTCACAAAGAAAATGCTTTTTTTGACTCTCTCTCAATCAAATGCCTCACCCCACCACGCAAATTCATGTGGAACAAACCTAAAATAAAGGGCTTCCTCACACAGAAGTTCATCTACGTTTTCCACCTTTGCACCAGCTCAACTATTAAAAGGGCAACATTTCTTCAAGCCTCCTCTTCCAAAGTTTAAGGAGAGACAGCTGGTTACCTTGCCAGGACCAGCTAGGGATGAGACTTTCACTTCTACCTTTTGCCTCTCTCCCCTTCATACCTCCTCTGTTCTTTTATATCCGCTTTCCACTTCCAGCTTTGTTACGCATTTCCTTTCCCATCCCCATTCCCACACCTGCAAATTCCACTGACCCGCAGAAAAGACGGCCACAAGAACAATGTCATGGCAGGGGGCACCGGGTGCAGGGGAAGGAACTAAGATGGTGAGTCTGAAAGCTGTGAAGACCGAGACCAGTAAGGGGAAGAGAGAGGGAGAAACCAGACTGCAGATGGGGACAGACCAGTGTTGACAACGAGGGAAGAAGCGCGTTCTCGGCTGCAGGCAGAAAGCGTGCATTTCTGGAAACTGCCAACAGAAGCAACTGCGTTTTTCTTGCAAGCATTTTTACAGAGCCCTGTATGAAACGGTGAAAACCAGAGCATAAACCCATGGTTTGGTTTGGTCTTAAAGAGAAGAGCAGCATCCAAGCATCAAACTTGTGTCTCCAAGCTATTTTGCATCAGATGTCAAACAGAGCTCTCACATTTTGTGTACAAACTATTCAAGACTCAGATGTTGAATACAAGCTGCAGGATCTGCCCTCTTCTCACAGCAGGGATCCATGATCTTCACAGCACTGCCAGCTTCTGAAGCCATGGTTCCCAAGCACAGCAGTGCCCTCTCCCACAGATCCCTCACACCTAAGGGCAGAGAGACAGAGAGATCTTGCCCACAGCCTCTTCTCATCTTTCTAACCCTTACAGTGGAAGGGGACCTCAAAACGCAGATCAGGCAGAACCAAGCACAGGGATGTCCGCCAGCACTGCAGTGATTCTCATGGAAGGCATGAGCTTAGCAAGGCTGAGAACTAACCACAAGACTTGAAAAGCCATTGTCCACCAAGCTGCCCGAGAACGCAGTATTGTGAGGATTTAGATCAGCTCTGTTCAAAGTGGGAGAATTCAGGGAACCAATACGTGGAAGGGAAGTGCAGAAAACATATGGAGGAAGACGCGCACCCCTCCAACATATGGCAGGGTTTGCAGGAGCAGGCATGACTGTTTTCACTTGTCCTGAAAGAATGGGGGCAGGCAGGAGGAAAGAGGGAGAGACAGAGGTCAGCTTTCAAAAGTTTGCAAAACATCTTACTTTATTTTCTCTACAGGGAATGGACAATTTCCAAAGGCTTGATCATACAGAAGCACGGTTATGATCTTGCAAAAGCCTATGCACATGGATAACTTTACCTCACATGAGTAGTCACATAGGCAGGACAAAAATATTTACAGTTCCTCCTTTTTCATTTATTAAATGAGTCATTGCAAACAGAAAACAGGGCCACGCTGACTTTACTCTAGCCCCCAACACTTCTCTTTTACAACAGCCACAGGAGATAAGACCCCTTAAATAAAGCTGCATTTCCATGAGCAACACAGCATAAAGCAGCCTGCATTTTATGCAAGTTACCCTCATATTAAAGTATTTATCGATGAAGAAATTGCTTTGGGGCCACTGCTTGCCCCCAAAACATCATGCTGCCTGTCACACATTGTAATGGGTTTTATACTTCAATTTTTTAGAAGTGGGAGAGGAAGAGAAAAACATTCAACCTCCCTACAGAAGATGAGCCATCTTAGGCAAAGCCCAAAGGTACTATTACCACAGGGTTTTCACACTGGGAATGGTATCAACCCATCAATCCTGTCTTAGCTGCACAAATTGAGGTAAGCCAGCCCATCCCTGCCCCATTAAAAGGAAGACAATTCACCCAGCTACTTAACTTCTTTTTTAACTTTTTTTTCTTTGGAAATCCATACAAAACCAGTCTAAATACGACTGCTGAGTTTTTCCGCAGGCCCAGCTGCAAGTCAAACGCTCTAGCTCATTTCTTCCCTGCAAGAAAGGGGGCAGAGGGAGCTAAGAGAGAGGGACAGAAGTAATTGCCAGCACTTAAGTCTTCTACAAGAAAAAAAAATAAACCAAAACACAAATAAAACCCAAACAAACACAAAGAAAAAGCAACCCACACTGCAAAACTTAGTATCTGTAGTTGAGAAAGACACAGAAACAATAACTAACAGCTCCTCTCTTTTCTCTTTGCTCAAGGGGACATAGTATGCATTTTTTCACTAAACCTCAAATACAAACCAAAAGTAACATCCTCATCCTTACAAAGAGGCTTATTATGATTGTTATTGCTGGAAGGGAAAACTCACTCTTACTGGCCACATGACTGTTGAAATCTACATTCAGCATTGTTTGGGGATCTTTTTTTCTTTTTTTTTTTTTTTTTTATAACTACTCAGCAGCTCAGAGCAACTGGTAACTTTATGGCTAGAAACATTTAGCTGAGGATTCCTGATGCTGAGGAGTCAGCAATACAGATGGATTTGTTCCAGGCTACTCAATACCTACTTAAACATGGACCCTGCAGCACCTCACTGGGGTATTCTTCTGGGAAACATTGCTCGAGCACAATAGCAAATTTTAGGGTTTGGGGTTGGTTTTTTTTCCCTCTGTTCTCCCTTGTTTGGAAATGTTAGCATCCCATACATGTTCCATGTTTGCACAATTTACTACTTACACAACTAGCATTTAGTAAGACACCTCACACAACAGCATTATGAAGAGCATGTGGGTTTTAAGGATCTGAATCGAGACCTGGGCCTTCTCAGGTCTCATGGCACAGCAGCTACACAGCCTGACAGGAGCTAGGTCCCTGTTCACACAGTACTGTCGTGCCATGGTCCTCCCCTGAACCAGCCAGGTGGCAGCCAATGCCGGCCAAATAGGTCAGCAGATGAAGTTCATCGACACTCAGCAGGACTTGCCAGCTTTGAGAGCCCCTCCGGTTAGTAGGAGACTGAAACTCAAGATGGATGAGAAAAAGACGACCCCTGAGAAAGGCTGCACTGAGAAGCAGCCTGGGGAAGCAGCCACGATCTGATAAAAAGCTGGTCCCAGCCTATTTGCACACGGTGCCAGAACTCAGGTGTAGGGAGAGGGTGTGTGCCCAGGCTCCCTGCCAAAGTTCGCAAAGGAAGCTAAAGCTCAAGAAAGCTCTGTGCACTTCCTTGAACAGGAGCAGGAGTTTCCTGAGGGGCAGTTAGAGGGCTTAAGTTTTAAGGAACTCACAAACAGGGCATAACAGATAGAGAACCTCGGAGAAACAGAAACCAACATAGCCTAGAGGAATGGCTGAAGGGCAACGAACGACGGGTCTTGACAAACCCCACGGGTGGGCCAAAGGGCACCTGAAGCAACCAAGCTTTGACAAGCAAGTTTATAACTAGGTCTCTATAGTAGCAGTGGTATCAACACCAAAGTCCAGTGGGGAAAAAAACACAAAAAGTTTGTACAAAGAGGCACTGAAGAGAGCAAAGCCACGGATGCTTGTGGGAGCAGGGGAATAAGAGCTGCTGTAACAAGACCGGCTCGCTAGCTTACACTTTCCAAAGATACAAACCACCTCTAGGAGAATTATCCTGCACTTTGGGAAGAGAAAAATGAGAGGGGCTGGACTGCTTGGCTAAAGAAACGTGATGTTTACCCTATATGGTTTAAGGGCTGCCCTGGACCTGACAGGGACTGTCCCATTCTGTATCTCTGCTGGGAGTTCTGCTCCCCGGAGAGAGGGGCTGGTTTTGTTCCAGCAAATCCTCCTCAGCACACCAACACTTCCCGCTCTGCCTACAGGCCTGTAGGTCGTCTCAAATGGAAGTTCGATGCTGACCACAAAAAGGACTGTTTTGGGGCTTTTGCTTTGTTTTTAATCAGTCCTTCACTTCAAAGCCTACTTGCAGTTGATTTCCTGAGCTTGAATGCTTAAACCAAGACACTTAAACACTTCCGAGAGCCTTTCTCCACCAACCGACCAGCTGAAGAGGCTGTCCGTCACCTCTGAAGGAGCTCCGAGAGAAGTGAAGAGGCAGACCCCGCGTACCCGCGGGGAGCCGATAGCACGGTTACTCACCACAGAAACATGTGATTTTTGATCACATCCCCAGCCCGCCGGGCTCCGGAGGGTCAGACTTGCAGTCTGGCTCCCTCAGGCCGGGTTCCGAGCGGTGCACCCCGGCGGGTTGTCTCTCCAGAGAGACCCTCGGGCCGCCAAGGGGACGCGCTCGGAGCCCGGGGAGAGGAGGGAGCCCTTTCCCGCCGCCTCCTGCCCGCTCCGGCCCGGGCGGGTCCTTCCCCGTGGGGGAGGGGGTGGCGGACACGTGGAGGCCGAGGCCGGAGGGAGGCAGGCGGCCCGGCCCGGCTCGGCTCGGCACGGCCCGGCCTGACCCAGTGGCAGCTGCCCCGCGGGGCGAGACCGGCTCTCAGCCCGGCGCACGGCACTTACTTGCGGGGCGGCCCGTGTCTTGCCCGGCGGCCTCCTGAAGAAGGAGGTGCGGGCGGTGAAGAAGAACTCCTCGGACTCCTCCTCCTCCAGGCTGCTGTAGCCGCTGCTCATGCTGCTGGTCCAGGTCATCGGCGGCGGCTGCTGGTGTTGGTGCTGCTGGGGCCGGGCGGCGGAGAGCGCCGTCCCGGCCGCCGCATGGGGCCCCGCCGCTACCGCTCCTCTCCCGGGGCGCAGGAGGAGGAGCTGCTGCTCCGGCGGCTCCGCTCCCGCCCTCCGCTCCCTTCCTGCCGCACAAGTTTCCGCGGGCAGCGCCGCTCCGAGCCCGGCCAGGCGGCGACGCCCCGCCCGCCCCGCGGAACGCCCGCCCCGGGCAGCAGGTGAGGGGGCGGGGGCCGAGCGCTTCCCGCCCCACGGCTCCCAAGCGCCGGCCCGCAGCGAGCGCGGAGGTCCCGGCGGCGCGGCTGGCCCAGCAGCCCGGGGCCGGGGCCCGACCGCCGCGGGGCGGCCAGGGGGGAGGCGGGAGATCAAAGCAGAGGCGTAGGCTGGAGTTCCTTGCCCTCTTCCCGGCTTTTCGCTGGTACCTCAGCGCACCCTCCTCATCAACGGCAAGCAGCACGGCAGACGAGGGGGCTTTGCCGAAGAAAGAAGTTTCCAAGCTTCTCCCTAATAACTGCCCGGTTTCGCTGTCCTGTGCGCCTGTACGAGCAAAGTTATCAAAAAATAACCAGTGGCAAAATAATTGCAAGCCTCTCCTGTATTGTCCTAGTAATCTTTGAATTCATGCTTTGCAGCCGGTAGCAGACCAAACCGTGCTGAGCGTTCCCGCAGCTGCTGTGGGTGTCTGGCCCTGGCCCCTCCTCGAACCATCAGGCCCACGGACTATTAAGTCAATGGAATTCATCGCCCCAGGATGTAGCAAGGAGCGAGGTTTATGAAAACTCAGCAGAGATTAGATATGTGTACAGATAGCAAGACTATCCAGAGCTGCAACTGGGAAGCATATTTAAAAGCACAAGAAGTTCTGATAAGATGCAGGGCATACATCAAGCTTGTCATTAATGGGGGAAATGACAGACAATGCCTGAAGGTCAAGTCACTACATAATTACCTGTTGCAGAGTTTCT
Source organism: Todiramphus chloris collaris (assembly GCA_025345505.1). Lineage (NCBI taxonomy): Eukaryota > Metazoa > Chordata > Aves > Coraciiformes > Alcedinidae > Todiramphus > Todiramphus chloris. The sequence goes on along the minus strand of JANVCC010000010.1, from coordinate 35,415,580 downwards.
CATGTCTTCCCTTAATTTATCTAGGGCTGGTCACTGTCACAGACAGGATACTGGGTTTAGGGTACGGCTTCCTAAGGCTATGCAGCTGCCCAAAAAAAGCAGGCTTGCCTTTCCTGCATGCCCTCAGCTGTCCGCCCCATGCCACTGCAGTGGTCCCACGGGGGGAAGTGAGTCACATCAGCCACTCACCGCAGGAGCAAACCGCCAGGGACAGGGCTGCAGGGATCAGGAAGGAGGGCAGGCTACACCTTTCAGCCACAGCACAACCTTAGATTAAACAGATTTGAAGCTGCATGTTTACTAAGCCACAGTCCAAGCCAAAACCCTAGTTCCCATGGTCTCAGTACTTGGCCGCAGATGGATCTGGGACACCATCGTCTGACGTCTCCTTTCCCTCTTCCCCAACCCCATCCCCATCTCACTGGCCCCTCACAAATTCCTCACCTGCTATGCGTGGCCATTCCTATCCCCCCACACAAGTGGGGAACAGGTCTATTTACGCCAGTTAGGTGCTTTTCCCACACCAGTATGCCACATATCTTAATAAAGTCACCTCAACACCAGCAAAATAACTCACACTGAGAACTAAAACCAGTTACTCAGTTCACAAGGTGTTAAATCTTTACTTTCCCGTCAACTCTGATTCTCTCAGATTTTTGTATGGAGTTTGGCACCTGGCAGATTAGAAGGTTCCATAGCTTTTAAAAACAAATAATTGAGTCTAACATTGCAAATGTGTCAGATCTTGAGCCCACCTGCTGGCACTGTAAAGCCCCATCGTATTCAAGGTATCTTTAAGTTAAATGCCAAGTTACTTAAATACAACTAAAATGTCTAAAGCAAGCATTTTAATATAAATGAGTTTTGTGTTACCTGGGTTGCCAAGATCAGTCCCATGCAAAAAGGAAGTCCCGCCAGAGATCTGCTGGACTTGCCCCCTGAACCTGCTCAAGACCCAATAACCTCAGTCTACAAAGCTTTTGGATTAAATGTCCCTGACCACAATCATGATGAAGGTGAAGGATTTTAAGTGACTCCGAAGTGCTACAAAATGAGATTTGTTTTTTCAGACTACAGGGGTGTTTTTAAACGCTATCCACTGGCACACTTGATGGATTCCCCAGCAACAAAAGGCACAGTGTGCACAGCTTGTTTGCCTGGCGACAGCCTCAAAACTGATAGCACGTGGGTGGACCATCAAGCTGGCAAAGAGGGTCACTGAGACAATAAGCTGCTGCAAGGGAGCTCGAGTCCATCTGTGCAAGATCAGCTGCAATTCCTGGGCTCGAGTTTATACATTCTCTGTCAGCAAGGCACAGCATTCACCTTGTCTGTGAAGCACCATTTATATTGATAACACCAAGATTTACAGTATCATTTTCTTCTGCTGCAACAAAGAACGATGGAGAAAATATGTCTAAGTTTTTGTGGAAGATCTTCTGAGTTCACTCCTCGGCTATAGCTCTGCTCTTAAGCCCATTGATTGTGACAGTGATTTTTTTTTTTCTTTGATTTTTAATTTTTAATTTGACAGTGATTTTTTACTTTATTTTTCAGACATGAACAGTTCACATGAAGGTACAAACAGATGTGATGCCTTTCAATTCTGATTTGCTTAATGCTTGCAAATAATATATCCATATCCTATCAAGTATTTTGCAAGGCTGATACTTAAAGATGAACTGGTACCCCTGTGAATTTCACTGTTCCTAGGCTACTTTCTCTTCATATTTTTAAGGTCTCTGTCCCCAGACAAGTACTTTTCCACCTTCTCAAATTGACTTTTTGAACTTACCTAGCTAAAATTAATCCAAGGCTCTTCATTTAGTGCTACACTGAAACCTCTACACTACCAGACTTGCAATATTTTTGGTTCACTCTGGCAGGCCTTTTAAACAGTCAACAAAAAAACCAAACCAAACCAAACCACTGCAAAATGAAACCAGACAGCCATGTCTCAAAGTTAATAATAAGCTTTCTGAAAGTATGCTTGTTCTTAAGAAGAATTATTGAAACATTAGGTAAAAATAATGAAGTTAAAAGCCAAGGAATGTGGCACAGGAGAGAGAGATTTGAAACATAGACAAGCACTCTGATGCTCTCAACGAGTCCTTCCAAGAAATAATTCAATCCAGTGAGAAATTAAGCTGTCAATCAGCTATCATAAGATCACAGAGGCAACTGGCGAGAAGGGGGAGATGTTCTTTTTAAAAATTTAATAATTAAGCTCAAGTAGCAAGTAGTGTCACAAATGCACCTGTGAGGAAAAGGCGAATCAACTTTTTTGTTTGTTTTTATTAAAGATTGATGACGCAGATAGAATTTCTGAATATTTTTGAACTACAGCCCATTCAAGGCAGTTAAAAGTGGTTACTCAAGTAACACAACCAAAAATAGTAATGGGCACTCTGTGTTCCAAAGCAAGAGTCTCATGAATAAAATATTAATAAAGAGTAAACACAGGCAGATAACCCACATGATATACTTGTTGATATATTTGTTGTGTAGGGGGAAAAACAATATTTTAAATCACTGTTAGATTCAAGGATAAAATTCAACTTTAAATCTGTTTGTGGTTTTGGAGAGTCAGTTCAGAGAAATGAAACATCATGCAAAACTTTCAGAAAAGTGGAAATGAAAGCTCAGCTTCCTAAATGGCAAAACAGGTGTGAATAATTTTATGAATCTGGCAAAGATTAGGACTTTCAACTACCATAAGTGAAATAACCCTTAGAGGCAGACATCGAATTGCATAAAGGTGGACTGTGTCACAAGATCCTGCATCTACAGTTGTTTATTTGTATTAAAATACCACTTTACTGAAGTGATCACAATACCATGGGAAAGTATGGTTGAACAGGATTACAAGGGGTAGTCCAGTAAATTCATCCTCCACTCTGAAGAAAAATCAATGACTGTGCACCATCCCTAACAGACCTTCAGCTAATCCATTCTTGAAACACAGTTCAGTAGTGTAGCACCTCCCCTAGAGGTCAACCCTTCCAGTTTTAAGTTATTTATTGAGTTATAAAGCTTAACACCCCATTTTAAATCCTTAGCCTTGCCCATTTGCTTTTTAGCAGAAGAGAGGTAGTACAGTCCATCCCTGGTTTTTACAGAAAAGTTTTGGGTTTTTGAAGAATCTTTTTGTTCCCCCCATTCTTCTACTTTCAGACTAAACAAAGGGACAACTGATAAAACAACCTATAGAGTTTACATTAACTCCATTAGCAACAGCATGTTGTTTACATGTTTCTAAACCATCCTCTCAGTCGTCTCACATAGAAACTGGGAGGACTTCATAAAATGGGAAAACTACTAAACATTCACCCAGCCAGTAATGCTGCTTTGAGCCCTGGGACCAAGACACTCACTCCTGCACACAAGCCTTGGTCTTTTCTCCAGATTTTTTTGCCAGACTACACCAAAAGGCACTGGGTCAAAGAAACAGGAAAGCTAAAAGCCAGATAGGGCATGGGCTTGTAGAGTCTTGTAGCATTCAAGACCACATTTCTATTAAAACAAAAACAGTAATGTGGAGATCGCAAGAGGAGAGCCTATAGATTCCTCTACAGGGACTAAACTTCCATACCCCCCCTCTAAACCTTCATTAGTATCATTAATGACCCTAGCACTATCTAGAATTATAATTGCAATGAATTTGCAAGATATCCCCAGTGCCTGGCTGCTTCAGGAACCCTTTTGGTCACTTCTGGAGTCCTATGCATCTCTCTCCCACTCATTTTCTACCTTCACATGTCGTTGCAAGCCCTTGCCCTAATCTTGTGAAGGTTTAACCATGGGCATAGCTTTACTGATGATTAGTCCCTGTGGGACATACTAACTCTTAAGATATACTTAGGACTGAAATCCAACAGGGTTCCTACCTAAGAGCATGTTGGATCTGGCTCCTTTGTAACATATTTTTAGGGAAATAAAATTATTCCATTATGTTCATTATGTAAATTATGGCTGTATAGCAAAGACTACCCAAAAATAAGTTACAGAGGAAGAAAAAGAGTTTGTAAAAGACCGTCCCTTTAAAATCAGAATAAATCATTCAGAAATCATGTGGGGTTAGTTTGTTTCTACAGTCCAGTGGTAATTTCAAATGATCAAAGTAAAGCTACAAATCTGAAATACAACCAACACAGAACATCCACTCACTCCTGTAGTTTCCTCACACTAGTAAACTTTCTGTTTACTCATTTCTCCCATTTGTCTTGAATTAATAGCTCAGGTCTGTTTAGTACCACTGGCAGCAATGACAATTACCCTTTGATTCATACTCAGCGACTTGTTAATTCAAAATAGGTCATTCCAGCCACACAAACACATGAGTGCAGACTGAAAACAAACAGGAGCCAGCTAAACAGCATCTCTCCATCTCCCAGTGAAGAAATGCCATGGGGGACATGCACTTGCTATTAGAAAAACAACCTTAGCATTGCCAGGAATCCTTTTCCAGCTCTTAAACTCTTAATTCTGCCCATCCCTTAAGCCCCATCAGTCAACTCTTTTGTCCAAAGTCCTCAAAATGAAAGGGATACCTGGAAACCAAAAATAACCCATGTACTTGCATCTTACTCACACATTAACACGCTTGCAGTCATGCACCGTATCTGTGGTTTTCATCTTTTATATTTGGACTGGTCATAAGATAACAGAACTTCGAGCAAGTTCACCTCCCCCATCCCATTGAGGGATTGTGCTTGGAGCAGTCAGATGTACGTTATTCTGAAGGTGGATAGAGAAGGGATGGGAACAGGAGACTGTGCTTGCCTCCTTTCTTACAATGCTGCACACATGTGGCCACCTGCCCACTTCACAGTCTTACTGAAATCAGTACAGCGGCTCATAATTTTAAATGTGCACGTAGTTCGGAGGATTGGGGACTTTGTCTTGGTTGCTACCTAAAGCTATAAAGATAAAACTATACCTTCCTGATAGTTTTGGAATTAACATCATCCTCAGATTAGAGTTTGACAGTTTCCCAGAATATTCACAAAGTACACCTTTTTGTCTCAAAAAGATGTGAGTGCTGCCGATCCAGCTTAGCAAGGTGATTGGCCAGTGTAAGACTACAAGTACAGCCTTCACTGAGGGTGTATTTCTGCAGTTTGAAGAGGAGTCTGGTCTTGTCATGCGGTGCAGGCACTGACCTTTCCACATCCTGTCCTGACCCAAAACCCACTGGCACCAAGTGGGAGTCTCCCATTGCCTTTGAAAGGATTTTCACAAAGCTTATAAAGCAATCATCTGCTGTACTTACATCCATTTTTCTTTCAGGTTATTTGCATCCCAGTTAGGCAGAACTGCTCTCTAAAACAGACATATTTGCTGGTAATTTTCCTTTCTTCCTCTCCTGTTGACTATAAACTGCATTATTAAACAGGTACTTCCTTTTCACAGATATGAAAAGTAGACTTTATAATACAAACGATGAATAACTATTTCATATAGCTGTCATACATTTAATCAGAAGGTTTCAGAGAGCTGTGCAAATGCACCAAAGGGAGTCTTGGCCTGCCCTTCACTCTCATTTCAAAGGCTGGATTTCTGTGGTACAGACAAATCAGCGGATATGCCAGTAGTAGTAAGAGTTCAATGCTGAGAGCCATGATACATCTGGTAATCCCTTCCCTGACTCAATGGCCTTTTTAGCTTATGCTGTAGCCAGCCCTAACAACGTCAGATCACAAGTCTGTCAGCACCCAGACGTAGCCCAGAAGCCCTGACTCAAGAAACAGGTGAAGAATTCATCCTTACTCTCACAGTCCCATTGATGTGAAGAGTCAGACATAAGTATAAGCTGATGTTGGCGTAAGGGAAGCTCAGAGGCCTGGAAGTGCTGTCGTCTAATTCTCTGTAAGTACCCACGCCTTGCCAGGGTAAGCAATTGAGCTACTATACGAGAAAATAATAGTCTTAAGGAAATATTTTATAATAAAGTGTACAGAAAACAGACATTCTACTTCTAATTCTGTTCCTAATTGCTAACAGTATGTAAAAATACTCATGGCAGTAAAATTAACTAGGACCTTCTGTTTTAAGTATAGAAACCACAACTGTGGAAGCTCAGCATGCTTTGTGGATACCATGAAAATGTGAGCCCTAATGTGCTGTAGCTGCAATCTGATTCCCAGCATCTGTCCTCAAACTGGTGAGTTAGTGGGGGAAGGGGCCTTCTGGTCAGGGAATCACATCCACATTGTCATTTCCTAGACAAAGAATAAGAAATTATCCTGTCATACTATGTACAAGACGACATTTTGCTCTGTTTAATAAATTGGAATGTAATAGACAGCAGAAACTCCCTAGAAACTGTCTGCACAAGTTTAGGACTTTTCTAGTAAATCATCTTGACAACAGTCCGTGAAGACAAGCATCCCAGAAATACACTTCTGTTTGACAGGACAACAGATCTGACAACTTGTTGCTGAAATGCCTGCCTAATCCATCCAGTCCACCCTTATCTGGAAAAGTCTGAAAACATCAGCCTGGAAGTGCAGTGCCCTAGGCCCGCTGAGCCAGCCTTGCCAGCTGAAACACCGGGGTTTGCAGCAGAGCAGCCCCACTGGCATGCCTGTGCCTGCCCACTTGCTCCCCAGCTTGCAAGCCCAGCAGGCAATGGAGAAGCTGCCAGCTGCTAATGGAAAGTAATTCATTTCCCCCTGTATTGCTGCAGTGCTGCATAAGACAAACATTTTTCACACTGTCAGTAGGATGTGACCACCTTTGAGAGTTTTGCCCTGAATCAGGCTTGCTTTTAGCTTACTGAGATTTCTCAGTAACTCCTGTCACATGTGGTCCATGTCCCATTCACTCACCCAACAACTTCTTGATTCCTACCTTTGCTGTCATGCTCTTCCTTCTCCACTGCAAGAGCACTGGTGCAGGAGGAAGAAAAAGTAGGACAGTTTAAAGAAGAGGCAGGAGTGCAGGGAGAGGAAAAAAATCATAAGTGAGAAATAGGCAAATCAGCAAAATAACAGCCAAAGAAAAAATGTAATATTTTCAAATAAGAATCAGGTTTTTATCACCAGACTTTCTGAAAATCACAAAACAAATGACCATGAAGATTTCTGGGTGGAAACAGTGCACGCATGTAGGAAAGCTGAAATCGATGTTTCTGATTTTGAAGGAAGAAGATGTAGAGAAAAAATATACTGATAAATTAGAAAGGAAAATGACAGGAAAAGTACTCTTTATGAAATGAGAGCTGAAGAAAGCATATGTATCAGGGACGAGAAGATACTGGAGAACTAGAAAAGAGAAAAAAAAAGGAAAATATGGTGCTTCTTTTTTTCTTTCAAAATTATGGAATGATGTACACACAGCATCTCAAACCCTTATTTATGAGATTTAAAGTCAACCTCCTGGCTTCACATATGGAGGGTTGAGGAAGGGAGGGAGGGAGCAAATGCCTTACATCAATGAGAAGTCCAGGAGAGATGTAGACTGCACAGGGCTGTAGCCTTGTCAGAGGCATCCTGCTTCCGTACAGCTCTTGCTCTCCTATGCCTACATTTTATCAATCAGATGTAGCGACAGCACTTTGAGAAAAAAAACCAGAGATGACCAGAGAGAAAAAAAGCAACATCTGCACTTGGATGCAGTAGGAAGACCATCCCACCCCGAGGCAAAGAAGCTGTTTATGCCTCTGCCTGCTGCCACGTCTGGTCCTGTAATGGGTGAGAAGGTCAGAGCCTGAGCTCTGGCTGATGCAGGGAAGATGTCGCTACTTATTTTCGTCCATTTCTTTAATGAAAATCCCATGATGTTATAAAAAACAAAACACAAAGGGGATATATTTGGGTCTCAAAGGCAAGTACTCGTAAGCTGGGAAAGGCCTCTTTCATGACTGACTGCCTCGACCTTAACATGTCCCCCCAGCCCTGCATGCAGGGCATGACCAGGATCCTCATTACTTCTCTAGCCTGCAGCATAGGTCAGACATGGGTCAGTATTCAGGTCACAAGGGAAACTGTAAATCTGGTGTTTGATATACTTTGGTCGATTTGTTATAGATAGCCTTTTATACATAACATGTATGTGAATTAGAATTTATAGAACTTGGACCTACACTGTCAAATAACTCAGTTTCCCAGCTTGGTCCCAGGTTCTGGTGCTGTGATGGTCTTATTTTACATGTTAGTTCATTTGGGGGTCCTCTTGAATAGCAAATCAATGCATTTCATTCAAAACAAATCCCAGACAGTTAGAAACAGAAATCACGCCACGCTGGCAGCGTGGACCGCCCAGCCTTCCTCTGCTCTTCACCAACCCCTTACACTACCCCAGCCAAGTATCATGCCCTCAGCCTCCCCTCATCTCTTCCAGGCAATATGAACCAATAAAACACGCACACCCTACCCCACAGTTATGGGGGTGCAGGACACAGCCTGCCCTGAGAAATATGGACCTGAGCTGCTTTGTGCTACTCAGCCTGAGGCCAGGGGTCACTCCCTGGGATGGAGGCCTTTGGCCACAGAGACAAATAGTCACGGCTGGCTCAGAAGCTGTGCTGCATCTACTCATTATTTTTCAGTCTTAACTTTGAAAGAAAAATATTTAATTAGTTTAATGTTACAGTCATTGCTTATGTTTACATTGTTTATGATGTTAAGCTTGTTTTCTAAAATAAGTTTCTAAAATCAGACATAAAACCCCACCTATTCTTACAAAATAAAATTATTTTCTTATTTTACTAAACTTGTATGATCACTCTTCCCTGTCATTTGAAACGGGAGGATCTGAGATTGCAATGTTGTTATCATCTGGATAGATAGAAATGGTGGAAGAATGTGTAAAAAGAGGTTTTACACTTCAGAGCTTTCCATATGAAATTTTGCCAATTGCAGGACATAGCAAAGTGTACAGAGATCCTACAGAAGCAACATCTCTGGTATTTTCCCACAGCAGCAATGTCCAAATTCTGATGCCGTGGCTGTAGATCGATTTTTTAAGGCTTTAAAGAGATGTAAACTCCAAGCTTCTGGAAACCAAACTAGTGGTAAATTAAGCAAGAGTTTTAAAAAAAAAAACACTTGTAATTGTTTCCCAATCCTTTTTCATCAGATACGGCCACAGCCTCATGGCACAGAAGCATTATTTACATGCCACTGTTTGAGAAGGCAGGTGGGTTTAAGCTAGGCACGTGCACAGGGGTGTTGTACAAGAACGGTCTGTATTTGAGTGTTGCCACTCCAGCATGACCTGTGCTTTATGGAAACTTGGTGAAAAATCACAGGGACTGGTATATCCGAAGGAGAAGCCGGGGGAAGGGAAGCAGAGGAGGCAACGCAGATGTGTCTAACTCGGGCTGTTTTACAACCTACGACGCCAGCATTCAGTACCCAGCATATGCTGCATTTTCTACTTGAAAGCTGACTGCCACTTCAAATGAAAATGGGTTTGTATGTGCTGCACCATAAAATTACACAGACACCAAGGTCCACGCTAACTAGCTGTTTACCTCTACGCTTCTACCACAGCACATAAGTTATAATCAGAGGAAGGAAACTCCATGGAGATCTGAAGGCTTTAATTGTTTCAGCGTGCAGATGGTTTGCATTACAGCAAATCGACACAGCTCGAGGTCAATTCATAGTTCAGCAATAGCTGCTTAAGCAAGTGAATTTACTTTGTTTAAGTCTCTTCTGGGGAAGGTTTAACTACTTTGTTCCTTATTTTATAGATATTTCTAGGCTTAAGAAACACTGCAACAGGTGAAACTGGAGGAGCCTAGGTTGCCACAGCCATTTCCTTCATGTCTGGTACTAAGCAATTTTTAGAGCAGCTAAATATAGTTGTTTTCCTACCACATTTGAACACTTTGTTTTAAAATGTTCTCTTTTCTGACACTGTCATAAAAATGCTCTCTTACAGACTCACAAAGACTCCCACAACACTGATTTTCTTTGCTATGTTGAGACGTGCCACACAACCACTGCACTTTGGGACTGAGGGCGGTCTGACCCAACCAGCTACTCCTGCTCTTAGCTATCAGTCTGAGCTGCCTCTCTTCCAGAGGTTCCTGGTCCCTCTGCACAGGCAGCTCAGCTGTTCGTAAAGCAGCTGCTGAACCGCCTCAATTTAGGGCTTAGACGGTTAAGATAAACTGGAACCAATTTTGATTTATTTTATTATTATTTTAATAGCACCAGGCTGAAATCTGCCAGAGCAGCTGAGCCATCCCTCCAGGCGAAATGGAGCTCCCCAGGAGGAAAACAGGCTGGGCATCAGGGCAGGGGGGTCTACTCTAGCAATACTAAGGTGTCATTGGTCAGAGGCTGGAAAGCTCTGTGTAGGAATAGAACAAGAAAGGACTCTGGGGCACAAAGCACCAGACTGCGTGGGCAACAAGCACTTTCTTTTGTGCCGTATACCATCTGGACTCCTGGTCTGTTCGGGTAGCTACCATTACAAAGGCAAACCCACCAATGCCAACTGTTAAAAAATTGCATCCGGCAAAAACAGTGCATGACTTTTGTTCTAAAAGGGATGGTCTTTGTTCCTCACGCCTCATCTTCAAGGTCTGCTGATTGGTACTTACTCCCGTATGCTGCCTCTATCATTTATCCTCTACCTCTTGTCCTGCAGGGGCAGTGCCAGACCCCAACATAATTGTGGGGCAGCACCGTATGTTCCCACCTGCACTCGGTGCCCGGAGTGCCCTGCAGAGAAACCACAGCAATGTGTTGCCAAAGAGAGGTTATGTTCCTGTGACTCAACAGATGTATATATGTGTCCATACGTGCAGGTAATTTAACACTGCGGGTGCTCCTCCCCTGCCCTGACTTGCGACCAAATTAGCAGAGTCATGGACAATTGAAAGATGGGTTGTACCTCAAGGTCCAAAAGTAATCACTGAACTTGCAGTCTACTTGCAGACCTCAAAATGTGTCAGAAATGTCACTGAATGTAACATCACAGCGGAACAACGATAAAAAGCTCACTCTCTTTGCTGTGTGTATTAGGGCACCTACCTTCATTTCGTCTTTTTAAAGACTGTTTCAAAGACCTGTTTTTAAACTAACTTAGGAAAACTCCACAAAACTTTTAAAAAGAGGCTTACGGCAGGGCTGTGAAGATTTGAAAAGAGAGAGGCACACAGGATTGTGAGACATACCTAAGAATTTCCCACCCACGCCCTGGAGGCAATCTCCTGCCACAACACCCCTGCCCCCAACACTACTCTCAGCGGTCATCGATGTGGCTTCAACATCTGCTTCAGCATCTGCTCTTCCGGGAGGATCTGCCTCTGTGTGCTTTGCTGCTTCCAAAGGCCTGCCTGCTATTGCTCAGGCTGGCTGGCAGTGTTCTGCACTGCTCTGCTCTGCGGTTGGGCAGATACCCTTACAAGGACACACGATGTTCCCCTCTCCTCCTCGATGGGAGTCCGGCTGGCACAGCCACCCCTGCAAATCCATAATCCAGCTTTACTGGGTCCATTTAAAATAACTTCAGGAGGCAAAAGGCAGCCGGAGCTTTAGGTCTAATTCTTCACATAGATAATAAGCTGAGGTGCATTTACAGGCCAGAGTGTAAAATTTGTCTAGCTCCTAACTTGGACAAGAGGCTGCAGGCATCTGGGCCAGAAGGCGTGCAGCTGCCAAAATGAAGCAGGCGGCTGGAAGCGGAGCAAACTGCCTCCATCGGACCTGCCAAGAGATTCTGCAGGTCAGCTATTGAAAGGATTTGCACATCAGCATATTTCAAATTTCAGATGCAGCCTTTTCCAAAAGACCGCAGCAAGAGCATTTGGGAAGAAGGGGCTGTTCTCAGAGGAAAGCAATTTCCTAAAGAATCCATTTCCTTAGTCAGACACCAGAAAGGTGGAAGGTTTTCCTAAAGCTGGCACCAAGGGCATATCTGTGACATGGAGATAATTACTGGAAGTAACCAGTGAAACTGCCAAATCCAACTACAGCAGAACTGCCAGAGATTTTTTTCCTTCCTACTTGCAGCCAAAACCCACAGGTGACTTAAAAGAAATGAAAGTGTGAGGAAGACTGGAATGACCAGGAAAGACTTCTCTTACATACAGTGCTTTAGCACAGTCTAGAGGACCTGTCTATGAAATGCTGCCAACTGCTGGAGCATGGCCAACTCATCTTAAAATTCGGGCAGCCTGGGGTGGGTGGGATGGAGGCACGCAGACTTCCCTCCCGTCAGAGGCCCCCTATCTGCTAAGCTCTCTTTCTGGCTTGGGATGCAGGGCAGTTGCTGTACCCAGCTCTGGGACACGCTGTGCTGACTCCACAGCAGGCAAGCTCAGTCCAAATAATCCTCAAAACTGTCCTTAAAGAGTTGAGGACACTTTAAAGTAAAAAGAAGATGGTTAATAGATGTTTACAAACTGTCAGTGAAACTGGATCCGCTGTGGCAAAACCCTGCTTTCACTGACTCCACTTGACTCTACATCTTTTTCCCTCTCTAACCTAATGCAATGAGTCTTAAACCCAAGAGTGGGTCTGTCCTGGGAGGTCCAGACTGCCTGATGAGAGACAGAGGGAGACAAGAATACAAGATCCAGATGGCTTGTGTCAGGCCTTCTTCTCCCTTTTCTGTTTTTCTCTTCCTCTTTCTCTACCAGTGAAGGTCTCTTCTCTCTCCAGCCCCTCCATGGGGCATGTGCACATAGGATGAGCTACTCCTGCATAGGGTGGAAGGACCTGGTGGCAAGGGTGTGAAGCCCAGTGACTCACAGCAGTGTGAATTGATGCAGGGGAAGCTGTGGGGACGGTGCAACCTGGCACAGCTCAGGAGGTCCTGCTGGGAGACGGCACAGCATCTCAGAAAGATGATTCAGCCAAAGGAGAGGACCTCTGGTCTACCCCCAAAGAGTAACGCTAAGGACTCTCCTCAGACAGACAGCAACTTCCTAATTATAACTGGAAATATGGATCCTAGGGATTTCCCAAACACTTATTCATTGTATTAATTCACTCCAATAAATTGTTCCTGTCTCTAGCTATATCTGCTAATTGTGGGGAAAGGAATATAAAAAACTCTGTAAAATCATAGTTCACAAATGCAGCTGTCACAAATACTACTCCTTTCACCCATAGTGAATTACTTCTGAATTTACCCTCTGTAATCCTCAATTTTAAGATTTCACCCTTACCTTCCTTCCTCAGATTACGGATTCTTTAACAAATTCAAGAATATTCATAGAAGTTATGGATAAAGCATGAAGAAGAAACAATCAAGTTCTCAGAATGGAACTCTGTGCCACACAGTGAGTTTATTTGCTCATAATACTTTGCAAGAAAGAGCTCATCCTCTATGCGACTACGAGCAGCAGAAAGGCAAAGAACATTTTCACAGTGTCACCATTTCCAAAAACTTCTACTTCTGACAGCCCACGCTGAGACATATTTGAGGCAAAACGAAATAGCAGGTTTGCATACCATGGGTACCTCCCTCCCCCTAGAAGAAGGAAGAAAAGAAAGCTGGAGGCTAAAGACTAAAAATTAAATCAGCACATCTTGAAACCAAGGCCAAATTGACTTGCTGAAGGCCATATCTAATCAGTCATTAGTAGAGCAAGGACTGCAAATCTGGCTTCCTCGGTCCCAGTTTCACGCTCTAATTCCTACCTCCAACAAATTGCTTTATAATAATCATAAGACCTTACTGATTAGTCATAAATGCAGATAAGGAAATCTCTCTTCAAGGTTACTGTAAAGGAAAATATTAGTCAGGATGGCAAAAGGAAGGTTGAGGGTAGAGGAGAATGCAAGTGGAAAACTCAAGAATGGAGTGTGGACTGGGTAATGTTGCTCTAAACAAAAGTTCAGAGGTATTGGGAAATGTGAAAGTAGTGTTCAGCCTTGCTATACAGTCGCCTCCCTTCCCCTGGGGATAATGCTGCAGAACTGTCTGATAAGGTCATTCTGATAGAAAAGCTTAGTAAAATTAAGACCACATAATTTTATCCTGAAGTCAGCTAGGTGAGGTCAGCCCCAGGAAGGATGCACGGTGCTGACCTCATCCCATTGCCCCATGGTAACTATCACCACTGCTTTGTTCTCATTTAGGATTGCAAAGCAAAATAATCAATGATGGTATTTACCTTGCTATAAACAAACACTCTGTAAGAGAGGACAGGGCCTTTTAATGGGATTGACCATGGCTACGTACACACTTGCAAACAACGGCAGAGAAAGAGATGGAGAAGCATAGGATATGATTTAGTCAAGGCAAATAATTGTGTTCAGTTATCCAGCTAACTGCAGCACATCTGTAGGCAAAATACCTGAAATGAACTTATGCAGCTCTCCATTGGTTCACAAGGCTAGCTGTAACATGTTTGAAGATCTCTTGGGGTCCTGTGATAAACATTTTCTTCTCAAATATAAAGGGGAGATGACTTTTTCCATTTTTCTCCATGGATTATTCACACGGGGCAGGCATGCAGAGACCAGATGGGTTTATCTGGTTATGTCACAGTCCAGCTTCCAAGCAGCATGGCTCCAGGATCATCTGGGCCAGGAGCTGATCCAAAACTCATACTGAGGAGGTGCCTCTTGACTAAGAACCTGGTCACAAGTCATAAGAAATCTAAAGGTCACAGGTGAAAGATGATCAAGATGCAAAACTACCTCCGGATCAAAAATCTCATCTGGAATACCACAACCACAATGTAGGGTGTATATCTTGACTGAAGCAATGAAGGGACTTTATCTCATTTTTGAAATTTTGTATTGTTTGTAAAATAAACCCTCATGGAAATATAAAAAAAAAACCCAACTGATCACCAGCATATCCTTTATAGAACAAATCTAAAAATCTTGTGGGGGTCTCCATTTTGTATCTGTGTTCCTGCGTTCAGACGAAACAACACAGCAGTCTTTTGTATCCAGGCAGCCTCTTTTTCTTGGTAGTAAAGGATCAGAAGGTCACTGGAACCAGAGGTGCAGGATCTTCACTGGGACTTATGCTGCAGGAATGGAGGCTTACAACAGCTTAAATAAAACACAATAAAGCAACTATTGCTCGAGATCTCCCACAAGTGCTGTAAGAACCCAGTATGTTTTGTTCCTGAGAAAGCTAGTGACTTCTTTAAGCTTTGGGTAGGAGCAAGAGAAGTACTCTCCACAAGTTTAAGTAGTATGACTTCATTGACATTGCTTTTAAATGACATACAACCTGTGACAGTTTCCTCCTTCCCAGTAAGTATATTGAAGCATTAACACTACCTCACTGAATTTTTACATGCTTATACACCCTATTTGCAGAGTAAATGGGGAACGTGTTAAGTTCTTACCCACGCTTCTTGTGGAGCAGACAGAAATGGGACAAGACATACAAGGGTGGAGCTTCACTGTAGAATGAGATCCCCAGGAGAAGGGGAGCGACCACGCAGCACACACATGAAGCTGGAGAGAAACTAAGCTTGTGCAAACAAGCGGGCTCCTCTGCAACAAGGATGAGACTGGAGGTCAGCTTTTGTGCAGCGTTCCTGGTTAGAGGAAGCCATGAATCAGTAAGGAAAAACACTACCTCCTGTCATTTGGTTCCTACTCTCTGGGAAACAAGGCTTTACATTCCTGTAAGATAAAAAGGACTGCATCAGAACAACACAGGGTTCTGTTCTCTACCTGTTTTCCTAACAGCTGTCTGTGGAGCTGCTACTTGGCAAGCTCCTTAGATCAAAGACTGGGAACAAATATTTTCATATCTTCACCCAGCAATGTTATCATTAAAAATAATCAAAAACCACTCCCCACTTTCCTTCCCCACCAGGGAAGGTTTTGCATCATGCCCTTCCTGCACTGAGTCAAAAGGCAGCAGCACTCTCTTCTCTGTACAGTTCCAACAGCTGCAAATGCTGTAAGTCAACAAGAGAGGCCAGGCGTTGTAAAAGAAAAACTAAAAGACAGGAAAGATAAAAAAAAAAGGAGAGGCAGTGTGAAGCTCCAAAAATATTTTAGGCAATCTGGATTAGAAACGGGCATGGAGTTTCACAACAGTTCTGACTTTTCTCTTCTAATCAGTTCTTGCTGTCATCTTGTTTTTACTTATGGCCAGTCTATATGGGATGAATTAAGTAGCATGCAATCATGTCACCAGCCCAGCTGCCTTCCTGAACATTCAAATGAAAAATAACCTCAGCCTTGTGAGTAAGTGCACTAGAAGGTATGTGATATTAAATATCTCTTTGGACGTCTGTCCTTCTTGGAAACCAATCACTCCTGTGGATTAATAGATTAGGACAGACCTGACAGGGATCCTGGTAATTCCATTTAGGTCAAGGTGCTTTATGGATATAAAGTAAATAATCAGGCAGCCTGTTAAGCAGGGGGATGAAAACCACTGTCACCCTGTTTACCAGCCTATCTCTAACAGAAAGGTGAAGTTTATTTGCCCACTTGTCATTTGTTGCACACAGACTTTTGAGAAAGTCAGTGTTAGCATTGCACCAGGACAGACTCACGGGGGTCAGTGTTCACCCCCCACTTACCACTTTCCCAGACAGTGCTCATTTTCTTTGTGTGTTCTGAGGGTTTCATAAGGCACTCCATTCAAGACACTATCATAGTTACAGTGATGTATCACCCAGCAACTGGGCATCTTCCATATATAGTCATAATCTACAGCATATAACAGCAAAATGCCCCTCTTCAAGCATGCACATTTTGATGCAGGCAGCCAACATCCATTTGCCCACACATGCCCCATCAAAACCAATCACCCTGGAGATCGTTGCCCTGATCTGCATCTTGAAAATCTACCCTAAAGATAAAAAAGAAGCTGTGCTCTGATCTCTTCACTGCAAACTATCACAGGTCCAACCCTCCGCTTGCTCAGGCAGATCCTGGCTACCGCTCACATCCGTGTGCAGCTATATCATGCTATATAACCTATGCAATACAGAAAACTTCACATTTCAGAGGATCAGTTCTCCTTGAACTTTTTCTCCAACATGATTAAGCGATGCTGTTTGAATACTGGAGAACCACCTGGTATGCACAGGACTATATTACTTGTATTAAATTTGTAATGTGATCATCTGTGTTCTGCTGAGCCTGCTGAGATACTGGGACGATATTAATAACTTTGAATTAGGAAGAAAACTGCCACAATAACAAAATGCAGTTGGTATTTTACATCCTACACCTGGCACAACACAGACAGCAGGAACTGGAAAGGATTGTGGAAAAATATATGCGGTAAGAATAGTCTGTATTAGAAATAAATGGTGGAAGAAGAATGATGTTCTTATAATGCCAGCTGACAAAATGGCAAGTTGAGCCTGGCCATATTACGAAGGAAACACATATAATTTTCTAAGGAGACTACACAACTCTCTTGAATATGAAAACATGTAACTGTGCAAAACCTAAAAGTGCATTTAAAATGTTTCCCTGGTCTAATAGCAGTATTTTCCAGTAATTTGAAGCCTTGTCTGCTTCTTCTAGCTAACTAGAAAATCAGAGCTGTTTGACTGGAGTTGATCTCATTGTTAAACAACTGCTAATTGATCTTCTCTGGGTTTCAGCAATGTGTTCTTTAAGCAGTGAGCTTGCTACCTTTCTGTTTGAAAGGTCAGGCCTGTATATTATCCAAGTACTTTAAATGGAAAAAAACATCTCACAACCCCAACTTAAAGAAAAAAGTTTAAAGATAGATTTACTGGTCAAAATGTGTGATGTTTAAATAATGTTTAAAAACACAGTGATGTAACAACACAACTCTGCTTCTATGGGCTGAAAATTCCTGCCAGGTGCCAACAAGCTGAAGTCCACTCTGTTAAAAACATTAATTCCAGTATTATGTTACTTGGTGGTATGATGATACAGGTCCATTCACTATGAGCCTCATCCAGTCCTTACTTATTGGGCTTTAATATCCAATTTTAACTTAAAAAATCCCTCCTTGTTTAAATATGTCATTTGGATTCATCCTACTTGCAATATTCAACTACTACCTCAGTAACCATCAGGCAAGTGTTTATTTGGTCTTCTCTAGCAAACATGACAGACTATTCCATGATGCCAATGCCAGAGAATACTAAATAAGTCCAAATATCTAAAATGTTGCAATTAATTTATAATGTAAAGATCTTAAGACAGTATTGGGCAAAGCCCGTTTTAATGATACCCCTGTGAAGGACGGCTGCAGATGGTAGTGCCCCAAGAACTGTTGTGGATACTCTCAAATTATTTTTTGAAAGCTTGAGACTGATTTCTAGCTTATATAATCTATCAAGGCTTTTATTTTTGCCAAATGGATTTCCCTAAAAGTAGCCTGAGCAAAATACGTAAGTAGAATGGAAATCAGATTCAGGTTTGGTTTAAAAGTTTTCCCAGTTACTAGAAAAAATGAAATCATCCTCCTCCTGCCAAAATAAACATAATTCAGTTTTCCTCTTTTCTGTTCAACTACTACCAAGCATAACTAGGTTTAAAAGAGGCTTGAACACACAGCAGCCGTAAGAACCATTCATACAGAGTACACACCACTACCAAGAGTTGGTAGAGGAGAGGAATCAATAGCTCAGCAGTAGCTTCCATTACTAATCAAGAGCTGTACAGAACTCCCTCAAGATATTTTGCTCTGTGTTGTCAATATTTTTTCCAAAGGGGTTATTTTTGAAAAGAAGTGTCAAACTACTTCACCTCTGAGTGGAAAGAACTGGAATTACTTTCAGTTCCAGTTACATGTAGATGATACCCTCAGTGCCTATCCAGGCCCAGAAGTGTCTGTGTTTGCACTCTGAGATCCCCTCAGTCTTCTCCACAGACGATTCATGCACTTTGAAGCAACCTGGGGGGTGATATTATCCAAGCCATTTGGGACAGCCTGTATCCCTTTCTACACTTTACCAAGTGGCTCAGGTCTTGTGCAAATCTCATCTCTGACCTGCCTTTGTGTTTGGGAAAATCTGAGTGCAGTGAGACCTCTTTGGGAAGGCATGCCATCTTGAAAGAGAAAAGAAATTGCATCTGTGGATCATCCATAAAAAAAAAAAAAAGTAACAGAAAAAAAAGATCCATTTCAGGGGGGAAATAGGAAAAAATGAAAGTCCACATAATGGCTTTGATACTTCTTAGACTTTGAGAAGCCCTTGGCAGTGTCAGTCAGAAGGTGTTGCTCCTGTCACGGGCAATGTGGTAGCACAGCAGAGGACTGCAGGAAAGGGCCTCTATTTACCCACCTCTGCTATTTCCTGGAGGAAACTGGCAGTTCTTCTTCAGCTCTTCCTGAGTGCTCTGCTGCAAGATCACAGAGAACCTGTATCCATCATATCCTCTTTAAACTCTGAAGGAAGATTATTTGGGGGGAAACATCTAAAACCACACAATTTGCAAAACTCTGTCCCCTTTTCACCTGAGCCATATATTTCTGCCATTGGGTACCTGAAATATGTTTGAAATTATGATCTTCATTTACAAGTATATAACACTGCAGCCTCCAGTGATCTCTCAAAATAGCTACTTACGGAATTTCATAGACCTTTTTATAATGAAATATAAATGTGTATGTATAAATGTGTATATATGTATATACACACCAAAAGGAGCTTGAAGTTCAGGTCTTTTGAGCTCCAATCACTTGTTAACAAAGTGAAGTAGCATGTCCACATTCCAGATTCTGAGATTGTCTGACCACTCACAGTTCCACCAAAGTGCTCCAGTTGCTGGCAGAATTGCACAGGATGGAAATCCCTCATAAATTTGTTGACTCTTTTTGAAAAATTGGGAGTTAAGAGCCTGTAAGAAATTCTCCTTCCCCTTAGGGAAATCCTAATCCCAGAATTTCGAACTGGGGTTCAACAAGACATTTGTTGAAAGTTATCTGGACTTTTAAGGTGTTCCAGCCACACCACGACACCCAGCCCCTCTTGTGCTGACAACACTGTCCACAAGCTGTGTTGCAAACTGAAGAGCTGATTGGGCTTTGCAAGAGCAAACATTAGAAGCCACAAGATTTCCCTCACTCGTATTAAAACATCACTGTTCAAAAGCAGCAGTGCTGGCACCGCTGGGAGTGAAGGGGCAGAGGGGGAACATGTAACGGTGTACGGTCACAAATGAGCATCCAGGACTGGGAACTCCAGCCGAGCCGCAAGCTGGGCTGCACTCAGGGCACTACAAGGTCATTGCAGCAGGACAAAGTGTAGTTTCTATCACCTGGGTCAAGTAGGATATACAATCACCTTGCCTGGGCAGTCTAAAATGTCTTAGGCTGTACAGTTAGCTCTGAAAGCATTTGTCTACCATCATTCTCACAGCAATCATCTTACTCTGTGGAGGAAGTTATGCAAGTATAAAAGGGCCATGTCCCTTTACAAGAGAAGATCTAAGCTGTACCAGGCTATGAATGCCAATATAACAACTTCAAACTAGTGCTTTGCCCACATACAACTTAATTTGTTTAAAAAAAAAAATTACACTTCAAACCAAAATGGTTATCCCAGTAGGAAGAAAATGCACAAAGCCTAGAACTAAGGCTTGTTAGCAAGTCATTCCTCTCCATAAATACTACAAAGTTTGAGTAGTTCTGAAAAACCACAGAATCACAGAATCTCTATGGTTGGAAAAGACCTTTAATATCATCAAGTTCAACCATTACCTAACTCTACCAGGACCACTTCTATACCATATCCTTTAACACCATATCCAGACAGCTTTTAAATACATCCAGAGATGGTGATTCAACCACTTCCCTGGGCAGCTCGTTCCAGTCTTTGATAACCCTTCTGCTATAGGAGTTTTTCCTAATGCCCAACCTAAACCTCCCCTGGTGTAACTTGATGCCATTTCCTCTTCTCTTATCAGCTGTGAGAAGAGACCAACGCCTAGCTCTCTACAACTCCCCAAGATGCTTTCCTCCTGAAAATTCTTCCTATAGAGATTAAAGAGGATATGATGGATACAGGTTCTCTGTGATCTTGCAACAGAGCACTCAAGTTGTAGAGAGCAATAAAGAGCCTCCTTCAGACTAAACAACTCCAGCTCCCTCAGGAGCTACTCATAAGGCTTATTCTCAATACCCTTCACCAGCTTCATTGCCCTTCTCTGGATCTGCTCCAGCACCTCAATGTCTTTCTTATACTGCAGGACCCAAAACTGAACACAGTACTCAAGGTGCTGCCTCACCAGTGCCGAGTACATTCACATCCCTTCTCATTTTAAGTCAACGCTCACTGTATGCGAGACATCCCCAAATACATGTGTAGTCCTTGCAGGTTTGCAGCATAGCTCATGCAAAATTAACTGTTTTGGTATACTGTGTGATTTTCAAAGTCATGATGTAGATAAAGCAAAAGCAGGCATCACTGGAACACTTAGAAGTTTGCTTCTCACTGGGGACTGTTCTGTGCCAAGTATCTGGTGCTTATGTTAGCAAATACTGTGGTGTAACACAAGCAGCTCTGTAAAGCAAAGCCAGTGGTGATGAGAATCCAAAGTCCTCTGTATAAGCACTTCACAGATTTTACTTAGGACAGTCTCTGTTTTGATCCTGTGGACTGAATGCCCATTAGTGGTCAGAGCATGTTAGGTAGGCTCCTGGAGTGCCTCTTCTAAGAGGTTTCAGGAAGCAGCTTCATTTTCATCTGAAAGGGAATTAAGTTTTATGTGCTCCAAGACTGCTCGCTGATACCAACCAAAATAAAGGAAGTGAGGACATTGGAAGATTTGCTTCAGAAGCACACTCTTGCGTCTAACGAAAACCCTGCAGACTAGAGACTGGGCACCATCCACAGAATAAGAGTGCAAGAATAATTTTATAAAGGAAATATATTCAGTCTTTCTCCCGTCCTCTGACTCCTTCACTATCTTATACGAAACACCTACTCAGCTGTACACGTGAGAGCAAGCTTCAAACTTTAAACAGAAAGGAAAAATCACCTTAAGACTGAGACTAAGTCCAGAAAATTTTAGCACAGAAGGGAAAAGTAATTTTGAAAAGGCAGCTGAGGTGGGAGTTTTATGTCCTTAAATAGTAACTTGTACATGACAACTCTTGCAATAAAGTTTCCATTCAGAGATCTCAACATGATTTTAAAGGATTCTAATTCCTTTTTTACCTACAAGAAAAGTAGGTAAATCCTAGAAAGACAAAGTGGTACTGTCGCTGTTTATGCCGGGAGCGGAGAGACGCAGCAACATATAAATTCAGCAAGAGCAGGCAAAAGAAGTAAGTTTATTAATTTACAACCCCATTTTTATACCCCAGCCCCATAGGGTGATTGGTCAGTGATCACCCATCTCCCAGGGTGATTGGTTAAAGTCCTACAGCACCTATTTCAAAATATTTTTCCAATGTACCATAAACAAAACTTATCGAAACACCATGTGCTAGTCTAGTTTACAAAACCGTCCTACTGTTTCTCATAACACGTGTGAGAAAGGCAGGGTTCTCACAGAATATTGTGAGAACCTAGGAAAATTACTCTGCTAGCAGCTTTTCAGCATCCACATGGTACGAGTAGGTAAGTAGCAAACCTTGCAGCCTCCAGTAGTAGCTGTCTGTGCTGTACAAGCAGAACAGCCATGCACGAAGAAAATGACTTCTCCCAATAGAAAACATTCCAGGTTTTGTGCATGTAAATGATTGTTGCTTCAAAACCCATGGATGATGGATGCTGAAAGTAGCATCTGAATCCTCATTTATGTGTATCAGCTGTCAGACACCCAGTGACCCAGACAGCTAGTGAGGAAAATTCCAACAACTGTCATCCACAGCAACCAGACAAATTGTGACTTCGTCCAAGAGGAAGGCATCAGTAGGAAAAAAAAAGTACTTCTTAGATGCAACCTTGTTGCACATAAACAAATGCACACAAAATTTGGCTTCCCTGAGTACTGTAAGATTCAAACAGCAAGAAACAGTTTTCTCTCTCAGTATTCACAGCCACTTCAGCTGAGACAGCACTAGCTCCTTCTCAGATCTTGCATGGCCAAGCTATATATGCATTTTTTAGTATAAACAGCTTTTAATGGCTTTCGTCTTCGGCTCCTGTGGTATTTTCTTGCTAATAGTCACACACACTTTCAAAACCTGTATTGCTATGTCTTTCCTCCTCTCCATCCCTCACTACTCTTCCTTTCAGAATCTGAGTTGTTTCCCTTTGCTCTTCCCAACGCAAGTCATGAGGAACTCATGAGAGACACCATGTCCTCAGCTGCAGTTTGGGTGGGTGGAACAAGCATCTCCCCTACCAAATACATATTGTACTTCCAAAGAAAATTCAGTGCTGGACTGGAACACATACAGCAAGCTCAGCAAGGGCACTGAGAAATTCTAGTGCCCTCTCAGAACTTTCTACTGGTTAGGTGTGGGTGGACTTTTGTGGAGGAAAAACGGTAAACATATTGGAAAATGCAAAGAGGCATGAGCTAAATAGCACAATACAACCTTCATCACAGCACTAAAGGTCTACAGGGCTCGTTATCACTGTATGAACTTCTTTCTCAGGGGAACCCCTGCTCTGTCTGCAAAACTGTGCTGCTTTGATGCGTTCCCTGAACAAAGAAAAAGGGCCTAATGTCAAGGGTGAAAATGGAAGAAGTGATGCTCTGTGGTGGTTTAAGGAAGGAAATGAAGAGGCAAACTGCGACCCATTGAAGCTGCTAAGGAATCCAGGTGAGAAAATGTGAAATTACCCTAAGAGAGATTTGATGAAAATTGGGAAATTAACACCAAACCTAGTAGAATCTTTAAGGTCACAAATAGCCAAGCCCTTCATTTTATTTGCCCCCTTGTGACACTACACTCAGCAGCACAGGGCACCTGGAACATCGAGCTCGCTTTGTGAGCTGCTTCATGGTTTGGCAGAGTCTATCTAAAGAGGAGCTCTGTCCTCACATTCTTATCCCCTGCCATACATGCCTGCTCTGACCCCACAGTGACCCAAACCAACAGGAAAAATACCTTCTTGTAGGACTATTTTTCAGCCAGTTTAGCTGAAAACTAATTGGAGCAGGAGCCACCCAGCTGGCAGCGGGCAGTTGCAGCTCGACCCAGCCATACTGTAATATCACAGCTTCATTGGCCATGCCTAAGTGAGACATTCTTCTCGAGCAGCCGGGTGAGGCAGGCAGACCACACTTCATTACAGAGCTGACAAGAGAATGCAGTAATTACATGAACACGAGATCTATTACCTGACCATTGTTGTAAGAGGGATCTAAGGTGTCATGTGGAGTGAGGCAGTCCATTAATTTTCCATTCCGCCGGCAGCCCAGGTGCACCAGGTCTCGGCAGTGAGCATGGCAGGTGTACTTGCAATCTGAAAAACGTACACAGATACACACACACACACACAAAAAATGAAACAGAAGTGCTGTTTAGATATGGAGTTGCTGCAGGCAGAACCTAGGAGTCAGACACATCCTCAGTTTGCTACGTGACCTCAGAGAAAATACCACCTCTCGACTGAATCTCCCTATCCGCACGTAAAGATAATAATAGTTACATATTATTGGAGATGTAAATTCACCGGAGTGAAGGTGACAGTGCAGCACACCTCCCAGGGTCACACTGACACAGCTGCAGTGATGCAGTTTGTAAGTTAGGTCAGGGCTGCCTCGGTGACATGATTTTTGCAAAATGTCCATGCCACAAACTAGGTATTAACCATTGTAACGTAACCATGAAAGGGGTTGTTCTCAGAAAAGACACAACACTTAAGATTTACAGATAAAAAATTCTACCCACCTACAATCACTGCTACATGGTTTTACACATTTTAAGCACGAGGTTCTCTTAAGAATGTGCACATCAATATTGAAAATAGAACGTGAAGCTTATCTCAAGACATAATTAACCTGGTAAATCACAGTTGCCTTCAGGAACAATTCAGAAATCTCACTTGCTGTCTAGCAAAGTCAATCAAGATGGTTATTAGAAACATAAATTCATGATAACAGAGGCAGATGGCCTCATCTCTAGTAAGAACTCAGATGATTCATACAGCCTCTAATCTCAAAGAGGGAATCGCTTTAACAGTATTTGCAAAAACAACCTCTGTTTGTTCTGAAGCCTTGTTGTGTTTGCTGTTCTATGGAAGCTGGGCAGAGTTCACGATACCACCTTTGTCCAGCACTGAATGTCACTTTCTATTTTTAGGTTTTAAGTTGTTTATAATTTTGCCAAAGAGCAACCACTTACACTTCAGCTATCGACATTGGGGAACATCACGCTGTTTGTTTTAGAACATTTTGGCTAACACAGCTCAGCCATTTCCAAGAATGACTTTCGGAGGAAATCCTTTCATTTTCCCTAACTGAAGTACACTTCAAAATATATTTTTGTTACAAAGCGCTACACTTTGCAGATTTATAGCAAAAGCTGAATTCTGGATGGGCTTTTTTTGTTCCCTTAGCAGCCTCTCAAAAATCTCAGTTTCCCTTATGTTTGATTAGATTCCTGTTACAGCTCCTCAAGATTAAATTCTTGAAGGTTCCCATTTCCAATTCATACACATCAGCTGTATTATGGGGCAAGACAGCAGAACGTTCCCTGAAATGCTGCTCTTCTTGGCTAGAGACTCGATCTTTAGTGTAAGATCCCTGCACTGGAAGATCACGCAGAAGTAAAAATTGTAATGTGGATAAGGCATAAACATGCAATGACATTTCTGTGACTGATACAGAATTTATGCTACACTTGCATTAAGGCAAGATGAAATGTATTTTTTTTTGGCACAAAGTCTGCCAATACAAAGTCAATCAGTCAAAAGTTTTCTAACACCAGGGACCCAGCAGAGTGAGTCCATCCTGGATCACGTAACTAGGATGTTTCTGATCTTAAACCAGACTGACTATATCACAGTATGTCTCAAGTCACACTCCTCTTGGGGCATCAGCAAATATCTTCCAGATAATTATGGGGCAAGAAGGACCCTGTTGCAGTATAAATCGAAACACTGAAAAAAAGGCTCTAACTCTCTAAAACCAACACTGTATTCAATGCAGAATTTGGAACACATGAAGTAAAATAGGCAGATGACTGGGGGGGGGCAGAAAACATAGTTAAGGCAGCTGCATGGTGCCCAGGAGAAATGATAGGTGTTCCTGCACCCTGATGTGAAGCTGGCAAGTCATGCCAGACATTCCCCAGTTGCTACCCTATTTCTCCTGAGTGGCACATTTGAGCTACTTCATCTGATTTCCAGAAAACATGGAGCACAACTGCAACCAAAGCTAGGGAGAACTGTGCTTTTAACCCAAATGAGGTTTTTCCAGAGCTCTGTTTTATGCTTATGCAGGTGGGATTATTTTTCAGATGACTCACAACACCTCACAGAGTTGTTCTGGAGAAGAAAAGACACTCAGGTTTGTGGAACCCTTGAGAAGAGAATAATTTTGCATTTGTGGAGGGACCCCATAAGATGCAGTTGAAAAGCCTCACCCATACCTGACAGGATTAAATAATATTTGGAGACATCATCCAACAGTTGAGGGAGCAGGGCAGCTCCATGGGAAAACCCAGATGGGTTAATTAAAAATGACATTGTAAGGCATATGCAAAAGAAGACCAAATTAAAGTAATACTTGAATTTATTTTTTTTTTAATTTCCGAGTTCTTTACTTTGCAAGTTGAGTTACCTTAAGAAAAAATACTTATGATATTGCACTGTATATCTGCCTTTCTGTTCTCGTCCTGTAATTCCAAGAGAGCTGACCAGTTTCAACCACAAATGGTCTAAAAGCTAATTAAGTTCATATGAGTTTTATATAAAAATTATCTCCTGACTAAAGGAGGGAGACCCAAACTAATATGCTCAGGGCAAGGCAGGCAAAATTCAGCCATTACACCACTGTCTGGCAATGTCCAAACAACCAGTTACTAAACTCATCACCTCCTTGGTAAGGAGGTTACAGGGAAAGGGGCATAAATCTGTAGAAAACCAGGCTTCACTAATTCCCCAACTTTCTATGATTACACAAACATAAATACCAAGCATGCACCAATTCTAAAGATGCATTTTCACAAATAATACTAGGAAAAAATCTGTTAGCTAGACAGTGTTCAAAACCAGGATCACTAATTCAGTTAGGAAACATTATCTCTCAATGCTATTTTGTTTGTCATTTATATTCATTTTAATTTGTGAGTCCATAATGTCATTTGTAAGACAAGCCCATAATTTCTGCTTGGCTAGTATAGGCATAATTGCAAAAAATGTAAAAGCTTCATCTCTGAAACTCTTTCAATCAAAACTATATTTTAATACACTGATTATAAGTTTATAATGAGCAAGACAAGAAAAGAGGATGCTTTTTTTTTTTTTTCTGGAACAGTACTACTTAAACCTTTTTTCTATATGCTTTAACTTTAAACACATCATTTTTTTTTCCATTCATGGCATACAGTATTTCATAGATGTTCAGGTAGCATCAAATTACAAATAATATCCTTTTCTAGTGATCCTCTACTGGAGCACTCCCAAAATTGCCATGAGTTCAAAATTAAGCTATTATTCTGGAAAGACTCTTTTGGTCATCAGATTGTGGATTGCCATATTATCTGTGCTTGGAAAGCAGTCAGAACCAGGTGATCTTTTCTGACGTGGTCTGAAAAGAAAGATCTGGGAGTTTTAATCGGACATGGTTGATAAAAGCATTCACTGACTTGTAGAAAAGCTAACAGGTTTATTTTACTACCACTCAGACTGTCCTTTGAAGTTATTTATGAAATGCACATTGCATATGCTTAATTGTCCTGCATCATTAGGAAATGCCAAGTAAGTATTTATTAAACATAGAAATATTATCCTTTAAAAGTTTCATTGCCAACTACTGACACACAATGTGATACCTTATTACTTATTATTCTATTGCAACAATGCCTTGACTAGAATCATAGAAAAATAGAACTTAGCAAAGATGAAAACAGGACTACTCCTATCCTGCCTTCACAAAGGTGAACTGTAAAACTTGAATACATCAATTTTATGTGAAGACTCCCTACCTGATTTTTGGCTTTTCTTCACCCAAAACTTGATTTTGCATGATAACTTGTAAATAGTTGTTCCCATAACAGATTTGTCCCCAGGGCAGCACAGCAGAAAGCAAGCAAGTAACCAGGCAGGCAACCCAACATCAGACCCTACTAACTGATCATTACTGGATCAGGAAGAGGCAGGCAGAGGCTCAACACCAAAGTGTATCTGCTGTGGTCTTCCCTGCCTAGGAAATGTGTGTATTCATTTCTGCAATGGCCCAGACAAATTTAACTTCCAAATGGGTATGCAAAATGTTTGTTGTGCCTGAGCAACTGAAGCACATGGAAAGTTCAAAGCCAAATTTGTATTGTGCTTGCATTATTTATCAACTGCGGTAAGACTGAAGAAGTCTTTATTAGATGAGGAGGGCATATAACTTGGTCCTGCTACTGTGTATGTGTGTTAGGAAGTTAGCAAGTAAAATCATCTTGACTCAAGAGCCTGTGGTGTGGTTCCCAGCCACCAGAAGAGATATTACTGCTGTGCTTGCTCTACGGAAAGTATGCCTGTAAAGCTTCTTGGAAAAACGTTCAGACTACATAAGGTTCTTAATGCTTTAATTCTTAATCCATCTTCAGCCAGCAGGTCACAAAATGAAGGAGAATGAAGTTCAGCAATATTTCTCCTGCAAGGCAGAATTGCATCGCATTTCTACAATACATTGATATCAACATCTCACATCTCACATTTCAGTTGATACATGTTGCCTTGTTCTCCTTTTTGCTGATGCTCAAATGTCTGCATTCTAGTTTGATGCTGAAGTGCTACCAAGATCTTTTTTAGCAGTTTCTCTAGAAGCTGTAATGGAACAAGAAACTTATTTGGATAAACAGCCTTCATAAACAGCCTTTGGATAAACAGAAAGCATTAAGCACAGCTGCGAGGGGGCCGAGATCTGCTCTAACACCGGTTTTATCTCCATGCAATTCCCTTTATTTCTGATTATTTGTTTACTTATTAGTCTCACTTAACATCAGTCTGAGATTAAAGTAAAGTTCTTATTTCCCAATTAGTGAGTCATGGGTGATTTTTAAGGGATTCAAATCATCACAGATGAGACAGACTTTCTGAGCCCCTTATGGTCATTCTTTTCCCTGAGGGATCTCTGTGCACATTTTGTGCTCTTTCCATGTGGTGGAGATAGGCAAGTCTCAGATCAGATTGTAGTCCAGCCAAGTCCACATATTCCAAACCACTGTAAAGCTGTGCCTATCCACAAGTACCACTTTACTACTTAAGGTCTTCTAATCTGCTGTTTCTCTGTAAACTCTGCTTTCAACGGGTACACTAGTCATTGCCATGGTCACTGGCCATGATGCCCTTTATGGGTTACACAGTTCCCAAGAACAGAAAGCCACCATAGAACTGGCTTAACTTGTTTCCTTAGGAAATGCTCCAAGAGGCTCTCTAAAAAGACAGTGAAAGCATCTTGTTTCTGGAGTGGCACTAAGGAGAATGAATTAGACCAGAAGATGTAACCAGATGTGTCTTGTCCTTCAAGCAGACGAGTACTGTCTGCTGGACATCAGGTGGTCTCTCTCATTCAATTCCTGCTTCCTACAGCTATCATAAACCATTTGAAAATATTAGCAGGCAAGCATGGATAGAAACAGGAAAGGATGAAGACTTTCAAAGTGCTGGTGCTAAAACTAGGCTTCAAGATTTATAATTTAAATACCCGCACAGGTCATCACCAGAGGCAGCGACACTCACTGCTTACAAAGCACTCAAGAAATTTTGGGTGCTCAATATCTTGGAAAAACGAAGTCATTAATGTGCAAGTGCCATGGTTGTAAAGTTGCAGCCACTGTGTCAAATTTTCCATCACCTGTTCCCCTCCTGCACTGCAGAGCAGAAGTTACAAATTCATCCTCAGTTTCCTTCCTTATGTAAATATATGAACTGCCATGGATAAGACACCACAGGCAAAGTATCTCTATTCATCCTTTCCTTACAGAATAATAACAAAGAACAGAATATTTTATATACTCCTTTTCAGAAACATAAGTGATGTTCACTCTCAGAAAAGTACTACACCAAACTTCAAAGATTATTAACATTCATAGCATCTTAGTATCAAGAGGAGAGGATGGTAGACCTGTAAGGCAGAAGAAGGAGCACAGAAATCCAGGATGCTTTGAGCAGGAATGCAAAAGAATCAAATGAAAGAGGAGGGAGATCAGCTGATAGAATAGCCTTCATTATATAAATGCATCTTTTCTTCAGTGTTGCTAAAATCCTCATCTGTTTTCACACAACTGGCAAATATAACTTCGATTAGTAAAAAACAAAAGCCTATTATCACTACATCTAATATATTCACACATTTTACTAGTTAAATAATCTATAGAATGTTATTTGTGACAAAACTAAAATGGAAGCTAAAAATCAAAATAATATGATTACAGATAGGTGGTTTATCAAGAGTTAAACTGTGATCTACTGGTGACCTTAAAGAACTGCAGCTTTGTTAATACAATTCCATGAAAAGTCATCAAACTATACACTGCTTTTTATGTTCGATACTGATTTAGTGAACAGAGTAATTTTGAACAGATAAAGTCATACTGAAAAAATAAATAAGACCAGTTATTGACTGTACCAATATTGTCCTTGATGGAGGATGTACTGGGAACAGGAGCAGGTTTTACATTACACTATAAATCACATGCAGACATGGCACTTTAAAACATGCTCGGTTCAATTGGGCTTTTTGAGGACAAAAAGTTACATGTCTACATATGACACAAAAGTTACTTTCAGCTGTAAATGACTATCTGGAAATAACTGTATTCCTGTAAATTTATATCTGAGACTGTTGTTTGACTTCTATCTTTTTGACTTTAGGTCAAGAGAAATAAGAATGACTCTGGATCCTGTCTAGAGAATCAGAATTTCAAGGCTCCTCCTCAGAAGAGCAGGAAATTGTTAAGAAGACACTTGAAGTCTGGTTTCCATCCTGCAGTCTCACCAAAACAGGCACCTCTGGAATTTTTTGTGCTTTTGAATCCTAAGAAATGACTGATGTGCGTTTACACTGATGTGTTTGAAGATGCCTATACTAGCAGTTCTTTTTTTCTGTCTGCTAATTTTTTCAACTGTTGCATCCTAACATTGTGCAACCCTAAACATTTACACATGCACCAGATGAAACTGAATCTCTGCTAGTCTTGCAACCCCATCTGTAACTGCAACAGCCCCACTCAGGCTCAGGAACCTCAGCCTGGAAACAGGATAAACTCCTGTAACAGGCCCTATTAGGAGCTATTGATGGTGATCGACATAAAATTAACCAGAATGCCTATGGCACAGACCTGCAAAAGAATTTATTTGCATATATTTGGACTTCAGGAGAAGGCAGGTGCTTTAACTCTAATAGAACAGTCCATGACCATGACCCAACCGAAAAGCTCATCAGGCTTTTGTCTTCAATGTGTCTTACCATGCTAGAGTTTGGCTATTGCACAAAAGCCCGTGTTATATTACTAGAGAAAATAAAGTATTAGGATAACAATACTCAGAGTTGTAAGACAACTCTTTATTATCTAGGCAGGTAATAATCTGCCTTTGCCACATTCAGAGGACATTACATTTGAGAAGCAGAAGGGGACAATTGGCCTTTTGGTGAGAAGACAAAAAAACTCTTCTTTGAGTAGATTACTGACTCACAACTTCACAGAGGCTCCAAGGAGAAGATGAGGTGTAAAAATCAGCAGCCTACAGAAGCATGTGCTGTCTAACATGCCTGCTGTCTGAGAACACATGGACCACATTTCTGACCACGTGTCAAGTAGCAAATCACTGGGTAATAAACAAATTTAGCTTCCCAACTGCAAAATAGGATGAGGTGACAGGCATTTTAGATTCAACAGCCTAAACCAGATTTGTCTCAGTTTCTGCCACTGATACCCTTATAAACCTCGACAATCCCATAGTCTATTTTGGAGCTTTTAAATACTTATTTTTGCATGACCTTTTCTGGTTTGTGCAAGAGGATTCCCTAGATGACTGGTAAACACCAAGACACATGAGTTCTATGGACGTGGTCATCCTTAGGACGTGGGGTAGTGAGACAGGGTCGCCAGGACTGACAGCCAGAGCAGCTCAGCCTGCCCCCACGAGTGGAAGGAGACATTGCCATCTAGCTGCATGTTGAAGAACTGGGATGTAGGAGTTTGCATGGATGAAGCGGCTACTGTTAGCCAGGTAAGCTTGCTGATAATTGCCACAGAGAAGGTCCCTGGCCGCTGAGGGAGGATTGTCCACTCTTCATGCCAGTGACTGTAAAAGACACGCATGAGGAAGGGTTAATGCCTCTTTTTCAGCTACAAAATTCTACCCCGGTTCTCAGATGCTTAAATATCTCTAAGCACCAGCCCTAAACGATGTAGAAACATAAATCCTATTCATTTATGTTTATCCTATTGACTCTGTAGCTATTAAAGAATAAAAGTCAATTTAATCTGTTTGTAAAGCTCATTTGTATTTTTATCAACATGACAACAGTCTTCAGTCTTCTCCCTCCTTGAAGTGCTTGCCAACAGGCTCCAGCTAAGACTTGTCATAGGAAACTCTTGCACAAACCTGGGATCCATTGCAACCAGCCTATAAACAGGCCGATGTTCCTGAAAACTACTACACCTCTTGGGAGCAGATAAGCCTCTGTGTGCAGTCCTGTTTACAGTCACCACTCCCACAGAAACAGAACACCTGGCGTTTGCCAGACCACCCTGAAATAATCACAAAATCTCTTTGCAAACAAGGCTGAAAATATTTACTTCATTCTCTGGAGGTAAGGGTTAAACCATAAATTTGCAATAGTGGAAACACTTTCAAAATAAAAGCACAGGACAAGAAAATACAAATTTAGATGATATTTACTTCCCACGATCTCCTTCGTCTGTTTCAGCATCACAGCCAACTGGAGACCCAGGCCACATCCCCTCTTGAGACCAGCCAGGGCTATGGTGTTCTTAGATCTACCTGCTGCTGGGAGGCAGACAGAGGGGAACAGGCTGAGCACTCCTCCCCCAGCCTGAAATGCATCCTCCCTGTAAGGGCTCCCCTGGAGTTAACTGGGCACAGGAACACCACACAAGCACAGAATCACAGAATCACAGAATGTCAGGGGCTGGAAGGGACCTCGAAAGTTCATCTAGTCCAACCCCCTGTCAGAGCAGGACCACCTATAGCAGATCGTGTCCAGGCGGGTTTTGAATATCTCCAGAGAGAGAGACACCACAACCCCCCTGGGCAGCCTGTTCAGTGTTCCGGCACCCTCACAGTGAAAAAATTCCCCCTCATGTTTACAGTCATGCCAGCATATGAAGAAAAGGAGATCCCTAATTTCTCCTCCCTCCTTAGATCCTCCTGATATACACACATCGCATATACAATATTCTTCAGCTAGTTTAACTTCCAGGATACAGCTTTAAGCTGACTCTGCTTGTAGAGCCTTTTGAAAAAGTGGTCTGAATTGCAGTGCACACCTTGAGAAACAAGCTCCTTGGGCTGATAACATTCCTTCTACTCTGAGCTCGGAGCCCAAATGTGAAATGATGACACCAGGAAAGTGGGGTTTCAATCAAGCAAACTTCTCCTCCCCATGTACCTGGCTAGTTTTCTGAGGTCTTCTTCTAGGGACACTGTCACACCCTGCCAAGAAACTTAAGATAACCTTTAGATTTAGTAGGGTTTTTTACACACCCCGTAGCGCTGCAATTCCTACCGTCTTCCAGAGTTCCACACATGAAAACCATGAGACCTGGTAAGACTCAACTTGTTAATAAATGCAAAGTCTAGCAAATCATACCCGCACTTCGCAGCAAATGCAAAGGGAATGACTAAGCACTCAGCTCACACTAGCATCTTTCCAGAGACGAGATCTCAGAGGGACAACTGCTTGTTCCAGCTAGCAGACAGAGCCTACGTCTCCTACTTCTCCATGCCAGATAGGGGTGGAGAGGCCAAATTCCTCTGTGCAGTAACTTCATACAAGGGATTAGAGACAAAACTCGTCAGATTTCTTGATGTGTCACCTTATCTGTTCTTTAATGACAGACTTCAGAGAGTGTGTTTGTTCTCGTGACACAGTGAACCATGCAGCCCTCACATACAGGCTCATGGGGGAAAACACCAGGGAAAATCTGATGGACCTGGAAAGTGACAGGCTTTACTGACCTCATGTGGCAGTGACAAAACCAAGACACCACAAAGCAGCTCTGTCTCTTCTTCTGTTCAAGAGCAAAAGGATTACATTTCTGGAACAGAAAACAATCCTTATTCTTCGTTTCTGATGTTAACAAACTGCAGTGAAGTTATGCCACAAAAAGATAAAATCCTAAATTCAACCTGCCCCGGAAAGCGATTTACAATAATTTATTCACGTCTGAAATACTAATTCTCCCTTTTGTGCTTCTTTGTGTAAGGCTGCAGTAGTCATTAGGCATCTCTACAAATTGCTGAGCAGCAGGGGAGAAGAGCACGGGGCTGAGCCCCTGGCTAGCAGCAGGCTCGCAGCCCTGCGCTGTGCCACACAGTCCCCGGAGCTGAGCTGGCAGCGGGCAGTGGGATGGGCACCAGTGGCTGCCCAACAACCACTGCCTGCTTAGCTGTCTTTTCCCACCTGTTCCAGAAGGCCAAGCAGGCCGAGGGAGCTGTGCTGCTGCACTGAGCTACGCTTGCAGCAGAGACCTGGCAGCAGTGGCTATGATAGTAAAATAGAAGCTACAGCCCTATTTCCTCTAACACATCTGCATCTGGACCCTAAGTTCCAACCTAATCCACCGGGCTCAGTACATTTTAACAGTTCTTAAAAGCAGCCCAGGTTGTCTGTAAATTAAATTATGTTTTCATGTGGAAACCACAGAATGCAACAGCCCAGAGCACGTGATAAATTCCTGACCTCTGAGGGAACAGAGCCTGAATGAGGACGGGGATGTGGGTGCACCAGCTCCTCATGCCTGGTTGTTCTTTTGTGGCAGCTTCAGAAAACGCATTTGAAACACCTTTGACAGAATTGAAGGCAACAGGAAAATCTGATGTTTACATTCAGTAAACACCTGGCTTGGGAACGCATGGCTATGTACACTTCTGCATTGCAAATGTGATGGAAAGTAACAGAAGAATTCCTGTTTAAAAAGTCAAAAAGTGGTCCAAAGTATTTATGCAGTTCTACTACTATGTGCCATGTTGGTATTTTGGGGCGTGCACCTGCTCTGACTGTTAGTCTCTCTCCAACACTAAAAATGTAAACAAATGGGGAGAAAAACCCTTCCACATAAAGAGAAAAAACAAAACAAAACAAAACAAAAAAGGTGAGCTCTCTGTATTCAAAAACCAAGAAAAATACTGCTTTTAGAAAGTGTTTACTCTAGGGCCCTCTATTGCTGAACCCCCCAAACAGCCAGCACAAAGTTCAAGCTCAAATTGTCACTTTCTTCTGGTTTTCCTTCAGAAGAAACCTGACCAAACAGTAAGAAATGGAAATAAAAGTATCATTTAGGTCTAGCTGCCTGTGCTTCTGAGAAGCTCAAAGTTTCTGACCAGACCTGAGTTAAATAAACTCCCTCTTCTTGCTGGAATTAGTAGTGGACAAGATATACCACCTTTGGTTCACGGAGGGGATGGATTATAGAAAAGCGCTCCCGAGGAGAGCTCAGAAGAGTTCTCATTTCCCTGCTTTACCTGGCCACAGTGTTTGGGAGTTAATTCTGCATTGCTGCTGAAGGATCAATGATCATGCTATCAGGGGAGATAAAAACAGCAGTTACATCCTAACAAGACACAAGCCAGACCTTTAACTGACATCATATGAAATTTTAAAACTTGAACTTTCTGCCAAACAAAATCTGCAGCCTGTGATGCTTAATGTGAGATGTGAAAAAAAGTTGAATCAAAGCCATCAAATTAAATGAAGCTTAATACAAAAAGAGTTGTGCTTGTGCAGGTCACTTCTGAGTACAGCTCGATTCTGAGCATGCTTTCGCATCCAAGCTCAGGCTATGTTTACGTATCAGGCTCTAATGTTACATTATCTCTTTAAAACAGGTAATTCCACACTACTAATTTATTAATGTTCCTCTTCCTAAATGACCAATCCATAGCTTTTATTTCAGATGCTATAGGTCCTCATTCCCACCCTGACAGTGGACCTTGAAGCAGATGTACTGGAGAGGTGCTTAGTTTAATGCACGTAGCTGGTCATCCTCTTTCCTTCCTCTTGTCTTCCTACAAGGTCTGAGGGCATCAAAGGGATGCAGGGGAGAGAAACAGCATCTTCCAACTTCTATTGCTTGACATTGTCAAGGGAAAAAAAGAAACAGGGCAGCAGAAAGTAAAATTAAATCTTCCAAAGTACTGCAGAACAAGCTCACAAAGAGCCATAGGGTGTAGTAGCAATTCCTGGTGATACTGACATATCTCATGTGTTCACTTCAGTAATCCTCATCCAAGCAGCAATTAAGCCCATGAGATGAAGTTCAGCCTCAGAACACATTTTTTCCCTCACATTTATTACAGGCTTATGAAAATCTCAATAACTCTCTGGGTAAAAATAAGGATTTTCCTTTGTAAAGGAGGCAAAGTTGGCAGATATTTGTCTTGTCTCATGTAAAACTGTTAAGATCCAAGGAAAAAGGAATTTGGTGGAATGCCACATTTGTCTCATCTAATTATCTGAGAAATGGAATAAAACAACACACAGTGTAATTTGCAAAAGCCATATAACTGTAAGAGCTGTGAATGATAACCACTATGGAGAAAAACAAACCATGGATTAACTGAACACCAACAGAATGCATCTCCCTTGAAAAATACAGACTCAAAAATAAAGGAAAAAATGAAACAGTTATTTAATGGATGGAGAATTACACAGAAATCAACAATAGTGAAAGGGGTCTACATATTCTTTAGCCTTTACCAGTATTGCACTTGAAAACCACAGTAACAGATGGACCAGGTTAGACCAAAGATCTATCTAGGCCAGTAGCCTGTCTTGGGTAAAACTTGCCAGCAGGTGCTTAAGGAACATGCATGAGGAAAAAAAGTGAATTTCAAGTGGTATTTCCCCCCCTTATGCCCTTCTACTCTGCAACTTAAAACAAATGAGCCAGAGGCTGTATCTGCATCTTTTTATTTAATATCCCCTGCTGTCTCTTTCCTCCATGAATTTACCTAATCCTTTCTTGAATACATTTACATTCCTAGTCTCCTAAACATCCTGTATCAGTCAGCTCCTGAACTACAGCTCAATTACATGCACACATACACATGTGAAAGAGGAGCTTGTTTCAAGATTCTTGTTTGGCCATTTCTTGGCATGGCCTTTGACTTTTACACTATAAGGAATGGTAAATTACTATGCTGTTTTCAATTGTCCACACTGCTTTTAGAAGTACAGAAGTATATTCTCCTGCAGCTGTCTCTTACT
The DNA here is from genome assembly GCA_025345505.1 of Todiramphus chloris collaris. Taxonomy (NCBI): domain Eukaryota; kingdom Metazoa; phylum Chordata; class Aves; order Coraciiformes; family Alcedinidae; genus Todiramphus; species Todiramphus chloris. Next base: position 35,378,177 of record JANVCC010000010.1, on the reverse strand, counting down.
GAGTGGAAAAGTCTTAGTCTGTAGAGTTTACTAATCTCTTTGGTAATCCAAAGTCTTCTCTTGTATCTTCAAATACCACTATACCCTTCTTAAGTGGGCAACGTGACCAAACTGCTTCATATCACGTGTGGGAAATGCACAGTTTTCTGGGTTTTCACTTAATTTCTTTTCCTAAAGCTTCCATCTATTCAGTTCCCTTTTACCTCGAACATTGGGAAGAGTCTCTTCAGAGAACCATCTACATGATTAATTCTGTCTTCCAAGTAATGAAAGCTAAATTAGAAGGCACTGCTCTATATGTGCACTCAACGTTTTCCCCGTATGGTTTAGTTAATATTTAGCAACACTGAATTATGTTTTACTGCCCATTCACTTGGTATAATGTGTTTCTTCCAGAGCCTACTACTATTATCTTTAAACTACCCTGGTGACCTGCTAACACGGACATCCTGCACCCACCCTTTTTCATTTTGTTAAATGCTTTTTTATTCCAGATGCTGACACAGCTTCCTCTAGAGCTAGCTAAGTGCACATTTAAGTAAATCGTATAAGAAAAAATAAACATGTACATACTTAAAATGAAAAGAGATAGGAAAAGCACATACGGGTTTGTTTCTGAAATGGAAACTAGAAACTAAAATCACGCTTTCACAACACAAAGGGTTTTTAAACGACACACGCCCATGAATAATCTATGTATTCTTAAATGAACACTGGACACAAGCTACTAAGAAAATGCAAAGCAAATGGGCTGAAATGTCTGAAGCAGATGAACAAATCTGAACTGAAAGGACTGCACCCAGTCCTAATGCAGGCAGAAAACCTGTATGTATGGTCTGCTGGTAAAAGGACATCTTCTACCTGCTTCCAATCTATGGCAGTATCCTACCCATCTCCAGCACTATATAGATCACAGCCATGAACTAGACAGTCAGGAAACAAACAGATACAGCAGTCTGAAAAAGTTGGATCAGAAGCCTCAGTTACCCATCCCAGCAGGTCCCAGCAAGATGCAGCCTTGGGTTGCTGGTGCCAGAACAGCCACCTGCAGTCATAAGCTCACCTTGTTTGCTACCAGGTTAGGTTTAACTATAACTGATTTACATTTGAGCTGGCTTCCACTGAGACAGTGTCCTTCTGCTCCTTCTCCTTCTAATTAATCCTTCGAATGATATTCCCTTAGAGGCAACCATCTTGTCCACCCATGTAAGATTGAATGCTCCAAAGCCACTGTTCCCAAATGCCCCTACATATTTATCATCTGTGTTGGGCCAAAGCTCTGTCCATCATTCCCAGAGACGGATGCTCTCCTCCTGAGCATCCCTCTGCAAACACTGCAAGCCCTTGCTTGGCCTGATGTGTCCATCACACCACACAGTATTGCTTCTATGCATGATCCTCAGAAGAGAACTGGGGCCTCAGTGAACTGCGAGGATGGCCAGGTCAATGTTTTCTTACTAAAAACACAGAAGACATATAGGTCCTCACTGGAAAGTTGCATGTATCTGCACAGGACACATGGACCTCACTACAGGGACTGCAGAGGTGTGACAGGCCAATGCCCTGAGGGACCAGGAGAGTCAGTGACTTTCACCAAGTGGCTTTTGACAAGAACACAAATACAGTAACATTATCTGTTGTCACGGTTTAGGGTCAGGGTGGCCCAGGTATGTGGTCTCACAAATGCTACCTCTACACACCCAAACTGTTCCCAGAATAACCTGATTAAAGAGGTCGCATAAGGACACACGTGCTTGCAGCATAAGCCATTGTGTGTTAGCTGGCCAAATATGAAAATAAGAAATGAATTCCCAAATATTTTAAACTAAGACACTCCAAACAGACATACGATACTAAACTTATGTTCTCCCTTCCCTTATGTGCTATAGATTTATTTTGTCAGCTGGGTATATTTTGGAGAAAGAGTTCAAAGGTTGACTTTTCTCTTTGATCAGTTAAACCTTTATATGTGAATTCTTTTAGAATGTAGCAAGTTTAAGGGATATCACCATACCTACGTACAGATTTCCATTGATCTTGCATAACACATATTCTTACATAAATGTGATTTTACAGTGGACATGACCATTCTGAACAAATATTCTTCAAAATCGTAGAAAAGTTGCAAAAAAACCCCAACCAGCAGTGAAGGGTAAAAATCAACCTCAGAATATGTGAAATACAGTTTGTCAACATACTCTCAATTTCTGCCTTCTGAGAGAGCCTTCCTACATACCTAGTCAGGATGGTAGTTCACAGCTGATGAGGACCCTCTCCAGCCACGAGCTGAGCGTAAAGCTCTGCGTGAGCCAGTGGGATTTGACAAGAAACATGACCACACCAAATTGCCCGTCTCAGACTGACTTCATTTGCCCTGTTTGTTTATTTATTTATTATGATGGCTTCAGAGCAAGCTGGGTTTGCCAGGGGGGCGGTTTTGTCAATGTAAAAAAAAATGACAGCAAGCACCGTGCTTTTCATGTTTTCCACAGGATATTATGGGATGCTTTTCTGAACGGGTCTAAAATCTGTTTTTCTCCTGCATAAGCCTGAGAAATGTCATAAAGGTTTAAATCGAGGCAGAGTGCAGGATCATCTCTGCCAAGGATGAGCATTAGTTACTTTGGAAGAAAGTGCAAGAAACAAAACAGTTGTGGGATCTGAGCCACAAAATTATCTCAAACTAATCCCTAATTGTTAAAAATTAGCTTAAACCCTGAAGCAAGAAGATTTATGTCTCTTTCAAAGCTTTTCTTGTAGCCTCAGTTGTCATAATATTGAATATTCTTATTCTTCCAGACCCTCTTTAAATCTTGTTACATTTCTGACCTCAGCAGCATCCTCTGGTAATGAGTTCTACAATTTAATTACATGCTAAATAAAAAATAATAAAAAAAAATCCTTTCATCTGACTTACATTTGTCACCCCTCACCTTATTCCTCTGCTATAAGACAGAGAAAATAGGAGCTACTTGTTCAGTTTGATTTTTTTGATCATTGCTTTCTATAGTCTTATCATGGCCCTCAATGATACTTTCTTCTAATTCCTTTGTGTTTCAATACCCCTCTCTGCATGCATCTGCTTTATCATGACAAAACTTCTAGCCACATGATGTGTCAACACAAATTCTATCAAGATGTAGGAAAAAATGCAAACGTGTTTCAAAGAAATAAAGGCTCCAGAAGCCTAAATACTACATCCCTCTGTTTAAGCCTCTTAAAAAATGTTATGTGCTATTGATTAAACTAAATGCACTTAAAATGTTATCGGTTACATTTAGTACCTTTTGAGCCATGGCTAAGATTATTTTCAGTACTTTTTTTTTTTTTTTTCCCAATCAAATCCAGTTACTGGATTAGAGCACCCTAAAATTTTCTTCCTTCTTTAGAGCTTAGGAAGGAGCATGTGAACTGTAGGCAATAGTCCATGGCAAACAATCCCAAAGTATCCATACAAGGACCGTCTGGAAAACTAAGGATTTTTAGGGACAGCAACCTAATTATGCTTTGATAGCTCTTTGTGAAATTGCACCAAATGCAACTTTCTGAACACTGTGACTTACAAGAATACTAAATTCATTGTCATACTTAAAAACTAATTTTGTGCTTCATCAGATTTTGTTTCTGTGTCAGGCAGAGAGGACACAGCATCCTGAGACACGGAGTGACAGAAGCAGAACAAAAGCAATGAGTCTGAGGGTAGTATGCAGAGGCACAGTGCCGTCTCTTGGTTCAAATGATGTATGATACCACACAAAATCTATGACAAAGCACATTAGAGAATGTAATCTCTGCTCTTCCTAACATGTCCAAATCACAAAAGTCTCTCTTTTGTTATTGTTAAAACATTAATTTATCTGTTAAAGCCCAAGTGGCTAAATACTATCAGTAAGTACTATTGAAAGCTTTAACTATCAGCTGGGTTATTCATCTGTGGAACAAGCCTAGTGATGCAGAATTGTTCTGCTGGCTCATCCTGGCTGAGCCAGCCAAAAAATGCTGTTAGTGCCAATACTGGAGCAAACCCTGGCAGAAAGGCAGAGGCAAGGGCAAAGTTGGAAACTCTAGTGTGCTGGGTGTAAGGGTAAATCTCTTTGTGTACCAAGGTAACTAGACGGTCAGCACTGCTCAGATGAGGCTTATGTGTTGGAGAACTCTCTCAGAAGGACAGAAGGGCAACTTGGTCGAGAGTTACCAAAATGTGGTGTTCCAGAGTTGAGGAATCATGTGAATAATTTGGTAATTCCTCAAGAACACAAGGAAAATTCTGTCTGCTCAAGGAAAAGGCAGAAATGTTCATGGGCTTCAGTGCAGCTAAGGTTTCATGCCACTTGCTGTTTTTTCAAAGACTAAAGAGCAATCATCAGTGCAAACAAGAGCTGTATCCCCTCCTCTGTGAGAGAAACACCAGGACTTCAGCTTCCAGCTTATTACACGTGTACTAGATGAGATTGGCTTCTGTAAAGTTATGAGAAATTTGAGATTAATTTTTACACTGAGATTTTTTCTGCTTGCAAGCAACCTTGTGCTAAAAACCCCACAAATTTGTGATAATCATGTCATTGCACGGGTAGAAAAGTACTTTTAGGGCACTTCTGACACTATTCACTAATTCAGTTCAAAAAAGATGCTAATACAGACATTCAAATGGTAGTAGAAAGGCAAATGTTATTCAAACCACTAGACGTAGAGGGAGAAAAACTACAAGAAGTATTATTTTTACATCACTCAAAGTTCACATTGTTTCTTGTTACAAGTCATGGATGCAATTATTCCTTTGGAGGGAAATAACTGATATGTAAACATTCTAAAATGTATGTAACTCAGCTAGCAATTGAAGCTCTCAATAACATTTATTTATACTTCTTAGCCACTTATGTTTTTACAGTAATAAAAGCAGTGCAGGAATGATCCGATGTGTCAGAAGAACTCATGATGATTTGATCTATTAGGAGGATTTGAGATTACCAATATTCAAACAGAGGTTAATTACAGCTCTAGTATCACTCTAGTTTTGCCACAAACTTTAATGAACTGGGATTTCCCTCTGGATACTGGAAATCCTTTCTTTCAGGTAGGAAGAAGCCACATGTCATTTAGACATGTGGCCCAACAATGTTTCTGTGACAGATTTGAGATGGTACAGCTTGTCCTTCCCCTCCCAGAGTCACCAATCTGTTACTTGAAGTACCACACTAGATTGCTCAGCTGCAGAACTGACCCAAATCCCATCCCATACAAATGGAAAGTTGGTATTAATGTTGTAATACTTGCAGAACTGCCCAGTTCACCACTTCAGTCAAATCAATCCTCATTAAAAGAAAACCTGTCTTGTATAATTGGTCCTTTAAGAAGAACAGAATGAACTCAGCTTCCCAAGGTATGTCAGTGCGTGTTCCTCCACCCACCCCAAGAATATGCCTTGGTCCCAGCTTTAACAGGCCACTCTAGTGGGACACAACAGCCTCTGGGCTTCCCTGGTAGTTATAAGAATGTCAACCTGAGAGATGTAAATGCTTCTCCTCCAGGACTGGACAAGGATCAGAGCACTGAGTTGTTAGGAGCAATGTCTTTTCATCACTGGTGACCTGAGTGGTACTGCATGTCAGCTGATACATGGAAGCGAAGGACAGTGCATCACTGCTGAACACAAGCTCTCTCTAAGCTGCTCATTGCTTTATGTGAACACTGGTACAATGAGTTAAGGTCTTTAATCAGTTCTATCTTCACACAGCCTTCTAGATCAATTAACAGGTTAAGGCAATACCAAATAATTTTCTGGCAGGTATTTGAGTCATATTAGAGTTCCTATATACATACCTAAGGGAGAAACAAGGTCTATAAAAACAAGACATGAAAAATCACTGACGTGAATGTTAATATGAATAAATTATACAGCATCAAGAGAATTCTTCATCTGAACAAGTCTAATGAACCTTCTATTACATTTCCAGAATATTTTTACAGTTTTGCCTAATGAGTCTCAGAGAATGGGAAAAGGCAAACAATGCTGGCCTGGAAAAGTAAACCAGCTGAGAGAAATAAATTATTTTTTCCGTTTTAATTTCTTTTTAACCAGAAAAAAATGTCTCAAGAAACATAGCAGCAGACTTACCAGCTGACTTCCAGAGAAGTTTTACCGTCCTCCGCCTCCTCGAACTGCTCAATGATTTTGGAAACCAGTAAAAAAACCGTGCTATCCTCCTGATGGTTTTGCTCAAGTCATTTCTTATTGCCATAGCTGAAAGGGCTCCACGGCTACACCAGGAACAACAGAGACAAGTATCCAGGCGAAGAGAGGAGAGTCCATGAATACCCACACAGAGTGTGCTCGCTCTGAGCTCAGCGTCAGCCAGCACGTCTCAGGACCACCTGTTAGTCCTAAATCCCCTCCCTCCCCGTCACTCCGCTCCGAGCCCTCCAGACCTCCCTCTTCACTATAAGAAGCAGCTATATTAATAGACGCTTTGGCTAAAGACAGACCAATGCTTCAGAGTCTTAACCTGGTACTGTGTTTCCAGTGATGCTAAAACAAGACATGTTTTTCCACAGAAAGACTTTGAAGGGCTCATTTGTTCATCTCTAGCTACCTTTTCTAGGCTGTAAACAAATAAACCTCAAAACTGATCGGGACAAGTCCCCTCTCAAAAGCCCTTAATTTAAATCAAGAGCATTTTCTCTAGAGACAGTGTTTCTCAAAGACTTGCTTATGAAGGTTCGTAGCAGTAAATTTACCCGAAATTTCTACAGATACACAGTGTTAAGAATGTGACTTGTAATGGATTTTAAGGCCAATGTAAGAGTCAAATCATTCACTGCGACAGTTTACTTGAGAATTGAACATCTATCAACATACTGCTATCCAAAGAAATTAACAGCATCGCAGACTACACATGCTTCACGCATGATACATATTCAATTATAAATCCAGAGATGCTATGAACTAATATATGCCCCACCTCAAACATGCACTAAGAATTTTAGCATACACTTTTTAACAGCAAGACTATTTCGCCATTTCCCAAGCTTAGCATGATTTCCTCGACTATGTCACACGTTTCTCTTCTGCTTCTCACATTTTATTTGGGCTTTTTTTTTTTTTTTTTTTTTTCCTTCTGCTAGATGATCTGGATGGTAGAAAACACTGAAAACCAAGACTAATGTCATTATGAAACAAAGATCCTTTTATATCAACCTTTAAACTACAGAGAGTGAGGGCTTTGTTACACTAGCTACATTCACAGCACACAGTTAATAACTCTTCTAGAATTCACAATGTATTTTTCTATGCTAAAATATGTGAAGTATTTAACCCTGTTTTATACATCTGACTTTTTTGACATACTACTGCTTCTCAGGACCGAGCCAGATTGCATTTCGTCTGGTCAATATGTCTCTGAAAACAAATAAACATTTCCATTTATACTGTATCTGCCAAAATTCTTCAGCCAGTGTCAATGAAAGAGCAGAAGGCAGGACTCGGGCTGCCAGATTTGTCTCTTGTTTGAGCTCCACCCATCATACCAGCGGGAATTTAGTAGCAAAGTGACGGGTTTAGCACAAGTAGGAGGTCTGCCACCCATTTCAGCACATGCAGGAGCAGAGTTAAAGGCCCAACAGCTAAATTGCTTCTTTCAGGAAACAGCATGGGTTTGAATGTTTGAATGAAGAGCATCTGCCAAATTCTGAACCAAACAATTACTTTTTTTTTTCTGAAACGTGTATATATATAAATGTAATGAAAAGCAAAGTGGCATAATGCCCCCCCCTATTTTAGACCACAAGTGAATATATGGTAAGATGGCTAGTTTTATCATTTGGTGAAGAATCCATATAGATACGTATAGTCTTTAGCAGAATGTGAAGTGCACAGGGATATCTTTTTGTCACTTAATGGAAAACACCAATACAGTATTTTTGTTATACCAGCATTTTAGAAGGCTTAAAAAATATTTGGTAAAACACATCAGAATATAACAATATAAAGGAGTAAACAGACTTTGCTGATGAGAATACCAAGCCTGTGGAGGTTTACACCTTACAGTGTTTATTTCCTTACTGGAACAAAAAACAGGCAGGAGCATAAAATATTGCATATTACTTTAAGGCAAAGAGAACTTATTCTGTAAAAACAAAAGTCAGTTGGATGAATCTGACAATTATGCTATGCAACAAACCAGCTAATACAGATGAGAACACGGACCTGAATTCAAGTTGAACTGAGCAGCAGTGGTAATCAGCCTTGCAATAATGTCATGACTCCTCCATCACTTTACATTTCTAGGCTCTAGTTAGGCCAAAATGTAGAGCTAATGGCCAACAGCCTGTCCCTCACAGCTCACAGATGAGGGGTCTGTGACGGTGACGGGCATTCCTCTCAACCTGAGCTGTTAGGTTTAGAAAAGCCGCTGCACTGTGCACAGCAAGGAGCGCTGTCAGCCTGCATCAGCCTGCATCAGCTGGGTGAGGGAGAGTTCCCAGAGCCTCTCCTAAGAGAACTCTCATTGCTTACATTAAGCTGTAGCATTGCTGAAGTTAAGAATTCACTGGATTAAAAAGCTACTACCCAGGGCTACATGTGTACCTTTCAATCTACCCTAACAAAGAGACAGCACATGGAGATGCTTTCCAAGGAGGAACAGAAGGACCCGAAATGTGAGCAGAGGCACACTCTTGATCCCTGCCTCTCTTTAAGGAAAAAAGCCATGTAAGGCTTTTTCCTGCAGCAGATTTCAACCCCCAGGTCATCCTCTGCTCATCTAAGCAGCGTGCTGGAGGAGGGGAGGGAATGATTGCTGCCCATGCTGCCATCCCACCTGCCTGGGAAGGGAGGTGAGCAGCTGTCCCCTCTGCTATCTCTGACCTCCTACTTCCCTGCAACGGTGCAAAGGTCAGGTCTCAGAAGGGCTCCGCAAAGGGCAGAAATGGCACGTGCAGACTCTATGTGTGTAGTGCTCATCATATGTGCTCTCCAGACGTGGATCGGGATGTGGGGCAAGTCACTGCCTTGGCAGGAGAGCCGGGCACACCACGCTGCTCTCAGCTTCTGCCCCACAGCCTGCTTTCCACGTGCAAACCTGTGCACACTGGCTGGAAAGCAAAGGGGTGCTCGTGAAACATTGCTCTCTACCCCAACCTACATAGCTGGGCAGACCAGCTTTGACCAGAGCTACACAATGACCCAGTGGCTGCCTTACCGTAGCTCTCCCTTGCCCACTGCCAGAATGGAGGAAACTAAAAGAAACAAAAAAAAAAAAATCCCTATTATGTAAAATACTCAAAATATTACATAAAATATGCTCTTGGAGTGTACTAAGTTATATATTTTTAAAGCAAATTCTTTGATGATAAGCATTTGTCAGAGCAACGCAGCAGTGCTGAGATACCACAGAAATGAAGTCTAACAATAGGGAGCCCAGAAAGTGGTACCAGATATGGGGCAGATGCAGAATTTTCTCTGCTCTGGGTCAGAAGAGCATTTTTTTCTCAGTGAGGAGTTACTGCAATTTCCACTCCCCCCAGCTCTTAGGTAGCAAAGGACTGGGATAAGCAAAGGATTTCATTTGCTTTGACTTAACTGGAACTACTCCATTTAGTTTGGTTTCAGGAACGAAGCTCCCTACGCACCTAGTCACAGTGGGAACTGTGCACAGGAAGAGCTAAATGTATTAAGGAGTATCTGCTTGCCTGCATTAGCAAATGTCCCTATTAGCAGGGCTCAAATTGAGTTTTTGCTGTCTTTGTAGACAGTAATGCACTTGGAAAACAAGGTGGTGTCTTTTGAACCTGTGACAGCGTGTGTACGTGACACCATGCTATATGCCACACCAACAGGCAGAGTTCAGTGTGGAAAGGTATTCACAAGCCAGTCTCCACAAGGCTATTTTCCATATCCATGGAGCTCGAACTTCCAGAGGAGAAAGAGACTTCAAGACCTTGACAGACTGTTTCTCTTTGGTTTTTGCCTGACAGAGATCTGAAATGGACTAAAAGATTTAAGCAATGCAGAACTGGGTTACGCAGAGAAACACTGTACCTATGCACTGGACAGAACTGAATGTGTGACACAGATTTATCTAGAAATGATAAACAAAAGCTGCGACCGGCCTTAAACCCTGGTCAGTTGTGTGTCAGAGTAAACTTCATCTTAGCAGAAAGAGAAGGGTCTTGCCTAACTAGTCCCTGGGCTTCAGCTTTAGATTTCATACTAAAACATAATTTATAACATCATCGTGTGTGACAAAGCTATGCAGTTGCTGGGAAGCTTATAAAGAACACAATACAACTACTAAAAGTGAAGAAACAAAAAACTGCTGCATTTGAGCTGAGTTCAGCAAAACTAGCATAATACTTCCGATTTCCAGCTCAGCTGTTCATCCCTCTCTAATCCAAATAAGTAGCTGTATTTGTGAGCTTTCTAAAAAAACTTTTCTCAGCAGCTGCAGATACACAAAAAGAAGGGATTAAAAAAACCCCAGTAATTTGCAATCTGCGACTTCCAAAACCCTGCCTCCATTTGAAAGATGGCAATTGAAGAACTACAATACTCAAGCTGATGTAAAACACATTTGTTATCAGATTTAATGATCTATTACACAGCAGATAAATAAGGTTAAAATAGAATTGTATACACACCATTTTAGCTGTGACATCAAAAGTATTTCACATGTTCAATCCTCTGTTATCAAGGCTCCTAATAATTTCTACACTGACAAGTAATAAATGTGATATGAAAGAAAACTGACAAAAAGGAGAAAATGTTGAAAACTTTATGCAATGCACTACTGATGACAGTTATGCTAGGAGACAAAAATACCATAAAAAGATCACTTAATCTAAACCTTGCTGCACATCAAACTGAACCACTACCAAATCTATAGCACTAGAAATTCACATCCAACCTTTTTTTTTTTTATATATAAAAACAATGCTTCTAGTCCAGACACATCACTATGATTAGGAAGACTTTTTAAGTAAAACAGTGTGAAATTTGGATTAAAATCCCGCAAAACGGAGAGGAAGCAAATGAGCATTAGATGAGCATGAGCAGTTTCAACCCTTTTTGATGGGCCTACGGAAGTCTCTGTACGAGCAGGTAATTGGGCTTCATCTAATTGAATCGGGATGTCTGCAGCTGAGCTGGTTGTCATGGCTCCCTCTGCAGTCAGCAGAGAAAGACCAGTGCCTCTTGGCCATATTTATTCCCATCCTACAGGAAAGAATCCATGAGATGAACTGTGCCCTGCACAGTGTCTGGAGAAGCCAGGATGCCAATGTGGAAAGCAGATCAGGGGCTGGAGAGTAATAGTCCTTCTCTGAGCAGCAGCAGGGACAAGAAGTGGTGTTCTGACTCTTCTATGGCACACTGAGCATATCTGAAATGGAAATCCCTGAGGTTTCTCACGTGTGACACCTCTGTCAAGGATGGAGGACAGAAACCAGAGTGACTGAACCCAGAGCAGCAACCAACATCTCCAGGTCTCATTTCAGGGCTCTGACATAAACCACACAGAAGCACTCTCCAAATACAGTGGGATTTTGGTTCATCTTCTTCAGGTCCTAAGTGCTGTTTATTCAGAATTAAGTATGTAACACAAATTCAGCCTATCAATAATGTCTCAAGGTCCTCTGACATGAATTGCTTCTTTCTACTGGATATCTATTGGGGAATAACTGGATTTCTCCCCTTAAGAAGTAAGGAGTAGGAAGGTTTCTTCTGAGCCACAGCTCCAATGAAACACATCCTAGATTTTGAGGAAGAAAACCACATTTGTTCACATCAGGTTGGTTCCTATTTCGCTCTACAACATATTACACTATCAGAAAATATTTTCATACATTGTTACATGAAAAAAAAAGGAATATATCTTTGTGCATTTCAGCAATATTTCTGCTTGATTATTTTCAGTATTGTTCCATTGTTGCCTGTTCAGTTTCAACCACTTCAACCTGTAAAATTTGCTTTAAGTTCTTTTGCAGAGGCTGGAAATGTGTGGAGGCAGACAGGACCAGCACAGTGCTTTGATGGAAGCGAGTGTGTGAGAGAGGGCATTGCCGTGTGGGTCCAGCTGAGCATCAGGAAGATAATGCACTGCTTCCTGGAGACTGCTGCCGGTACAACGTGATGCACATTGCCATTTTTTATGTACTTTGGTTACAGGCTTACTGTAGGTATGTGGTTAGGCTTGTGCATCAAAATCAAAGGTGAATTTAAATTAGAAAAGCTAAATGCAGAGAGTAGTAATTTAATGTGAAAATAACAGATTAGTGCTAATATTAGCTTTGTAGTAGATATGGTACTAGTAGCAGTAAACTCAGGAAAATGATTGAGCAGTCTTTAGGAAAAACACAATTGTACATACACAGCTACACTTTAGAGTACAAGGAAAATAAAACTCAAGGCTAAACCTGGAGAGAAGATACTGAGTTGCCTTGTAACATGGCTTGACACATAGGATTTGACTCAGCGGATGATAGACCAACTTGCCTGTGGGCTTCGGGTGACTTTGTGCCAAAATTAGTAGACTTCTTAGTGAGAGCTTGCACGGAACTACCACCAAGGGAAGTGTGTTAAACGTTGCTAAAGCAGTAAAGTTTATTCATTCTGATCTAGTCTGCTTAAAACAAAAGTAGCCTGATCATTTTTTTAGGGTACAAGAAAACTGTGAGCATCCTTCTTTAGATCTCTGCATGTAGTATGAGTGACTACATGCTGCCTGCACTTGAGATTAATAAGGGTGCACCTGGTATGTTTATTCTCCCTTAGAAGAGTAGGATGTTTCTTACTTTAGCCATGACAACTACTAGATAAAAGGCAAATATTTAGAACTGGAATATAAGAGAAAAATATCCAAAAGAGATATTACAGAGCTCAATTTTCATTGTAGCCCTTCATACTTTCTTTCAACACTTCCTATGCTCACTGTCAGGCTACTGTACCCAAGCTACTATACATGATGTGCTCTTCCTTTACTGAACAAAATCTAAAAGACATTCATCAGTAGTCAGTACAGCGTGGAGAATAAATATGTGTCTAGCAGCTCATAAAGTCACCCAGCTAAAACTGGCAGCATTATTTTCGTTCCGTAGTGCAACATGTAACTGTCTGGATAAAGAGATCCATCCAAGCAGGCTGAAGGTTGCTGGTCAGTGCTACTTAGCAACAGAAGGAAGACATGACTACAGTCCCTGGACAAGAGCTGCACTCTAACGCTGGCTTGGCCAGTGACCTCCTGGGTAACCTTCAAAAAGTCACTTCACCTCTCAGTGATTTCATCTCTGTTTTGCTTGACTGCTTCTTCTGCGCAAGCACACTGCCTATGAAGGACAAGCAGGCCATCAGGAGGTATCATGCCGCAGAGTAACAGCAACATGTTTACTACTAAGATCTACTTTGCTTTTGTAAACAGATTATTGCTTTGCCATTTAATTACCCACCTTGAAGACATCCTAAGTTGTGAACACTACCTGCAGAAACACTTGTTTTATCACTTTTTTCATTAGCAGACTCATTTCTACTCCCATATCAGCTCTCAAATTTTTGTTTAAAACCAAGCCTTATGGCATCTCGCCCCCTTCCACCCTGCATGTGAAATGTCACACAAGGTATCTCCATGTCGAGATGCCTTAGGCAGAGGAGACCCACTCGTGACAGCCTCTGCAGGAGCTCCCTACAAACTGTCTCCAAAGCGCGTGGGGAAGACAAGCAGGAAAACCATGCGGTGTTTACAGATCCTTTTTGTTTTTGCATTCAAATGTTATGGGATGATTTTTTAAAATTCTTCTCTTCACTGCTATGCAACCTCAATAACAACTGCTTGTGTTCTCTCTAGTCTCTTAGGGTTGTATCTGAAACATCCAAACTCTGAAGAACACCGTAACTAATAATGAACTGTTCATGAGACGGTGAAAATGAGAACAAAGAATGATGCTCAGGGGATGGGTGAAAGCCTCTATGTATGACAGTGTATGATTTAGGAGTGGAAGATGGGATCTGCACAGGAAAAGAAATGTCTGAGGCCAACAAAACAGGGCTCATAGTAATCAAGGAGCTCAGCGTGTTCTCTGCAAACAGGGAGGGAAAGGGCTCAGCTCTGCAGCAGTGGGAGCCTTGCTGTGGCTGCGAGGCCAGAGATGACCCAAGAAGTGGAGGGAAACTGGGGAGGACACCAAGCATAACCCTTGAAGAGCAAGCTCTATCAAAGCTTCTTCTTGCTCTCCATTTCCACGCCTCTTCCTGGCACAAGGTCCATCTCCCCCAGCCCTGCAAGCTCCAGCAAATGCCCCACTGAGGCAGCAGATCACCCACACTCCTTCAAACCCAACAGGGAAGAAAATGGCTCTTTCTCTGAGCTGAGCTCTACCAGCACAACCCAAACCCTGTTGCCTCCTGCTGCTCCAGCCCACATGGATTACGAGAAAATTTGGTAATTATGGATCTGAAAGAAAATAACATTTTCAGAGCTGTGCATAGTTAAACAACTCTCCACAGAAAGAACAGGCAGGGGAAGCAGGCTCCCAGCACCACTATTTCTAATTCCCCTGCAGTTCTTACTCTTTAGATAAAAATTCCAGAGACTCCTTCAACTCTGAACAGTTTTGGTAATTCAAGTCGTAACTTTAGAAGTAGCTTTAGCAACTTAACCCCCTCATTACACGTGATTAAATATGAACGCATCCCTACCGCAAAGACAACAGACAACATCTATCCTCTTCTTTAAAAACATGACAAAGTATGTTAGCCAAATTTGATGGTCGAAAAAATATCCTTCTGAAGGCAAAAATACCACTAATAGCTGTGTTTGTTTCTCCCCTCCACAATTCACCCTCATTTCTGTAAGGGCTTATCTATTTCTTTACCATTCCTGACAGAAAGCATTCAGATAATATACTCTAATTTGTTCTTAGCGGATAAGGGCCTGGGGTTTTGGTTTGGGTTTTGTTTGGTTTCACAGATACTTAAAAAGCCCGGTAATAAGAGAGCTGTATCACATATTAAAACACCTCTATCCTTCAACTGCACTAAAGCAGGAGTCAGCAGCTGCATATTCAGAGGCAACATAAAAAAGATGTTAGAAATTGAACAAGGCTCCCACTAAAATACCCATTTCAGCAGAGGAAAAAACCAGAAGGCCCTCATAGGCCCCCAAAACTGTGCTATACACTTCATGAGGAACGGTCGCTCCAAAGTCCAAGTCTGAAAAATGGGTAGAAAAGAGAAGGTTCAGTGAACAAAGCTGAAATGACTGCCTGGTAGATTTGAGAGGAAGAAGAGACTTGCTGTCTTATCTGCTCCAATGGGCTTCTGCACCTCTGCAGAGCACCTTGCAATGGGAGAGGATTCTACACCGAGACAGGGGCATTTGTCTGCCTGATCACACTACACCCAGATAACATTACAGGCGCAATGCTGCAGGTATAGAAAGCAACACTATGGGGTAAGAGTAACAAACAGCAGTTTATTGAGGTTATGCTATTAACAAAAGCATCCATGAATTCCCACCCATGCCCCGTCACTAAATACTGGAAAGGAACAATCTATTTTTCATAGTGCCTCTAGATAACTTTTGCTTAAATATCTTCAGAAAGTTTCAACCACACATCATGTAGGACCTATAATTTCTCTATATTCTCTTAAATGAAGAGTAAAACTTCTGAAAAAGCCTGGCAACATACCTGTTTGTTTCAATGAAAAAGTGCATTGGAAACAAAAGTCTCAAAATGCAAGGAAAAAGAAAAAGTTACAGAAATTAACTATGAAGTCCAGAGCAAGTAGTCCACAAAATAATTCCTTTCATGCCCCCACCATCAATGGACACCCAGTCCGTGGACCAGACTACGGGGAAAGTAAAACTGTTCAGAAACTGTATTCCAAAGCCTGGAAGTACAGGCCTTCATCTAAAACCATAAGAAATGCTTCATTTTTCAAATGCCAAGTAATACAGTGAAACAATGCAACAACTTTGGGGCTCCTACACTACATAACGCCACGCACCATGAAACCAGCAATATGTATCATACAAGAAACCAAGAACTTCCACTCCAGAGCACTCTGAGACTGAAGGAAAAATTGTACGTTAGAAAGGAAAAACAACTCTTTACTGTACATCATTTCAGTGGTATACACTGGAAAAATCCTGACTGCTTCTGTTTCAAATGACTTTGGAGAAGTCAGGTCAGGCAATGGCATTCCACATCTGTACAGTATCACCAGGTTTTTTCCCCAAATAATAGAGGTGAAAGGGTGAATGGTGGAGCAAGTCTGGACTGCTAAACCAATTAAGTTGATCTTGAAAAGGAATCTAAAACAACAGCAAGAGCTCAGATACTACAAAGCATCCTTTTCAGAGGTATTTCATTACGCTTGGCTTTCTTCCTGGGCTACGCTCCAGAAATATCAGCACTGCCTTATTTTTTTTTTCCAAGAAATAAGTTGCTTGAATAATGTGCACCTTGTGCACCGCATTGGAACAGATGATCTTTCATCTCCTTAATATTTTTTCCATTCTGATCTTTCTTCCGTGAGTTATCTGGAAGCATTTTTCCAATTTTTAGCAGAAGCCTAAAAGCCAAACTTGTGAATTACAAACAACACTCTCACAAAAGGAAGAAAGACCTTTTCTGGGTAGTTCTCTATTCACTCCAGGGATCCCATGTCACTTTATGTGTACCAAGGAGTGTACAAAATCCTAAAGGTGACTGTAGCCCCACCGTGAAATGATGACAGAAAAGCCCAGCCTCTACTGAAGCTCAGCTCAGGAACAATCCATCTCCCTGTGGGGAAGGCAGGACAGAGACACTGAAGGAAAACCCTGCTCCCATAAAGACTTCACAGATCTTTTCTCTTAAATCAAAGTCTGCTCCTAAATACTTTAAAAGTACTCCTTTGATGTGCCCTTTGACTACTTCCCTATCCCAGAGGGAACTATTCATGCATTTTAATTCTTATCACCAAATTCAGCACCTCTGATCTTGTCTAGGTGATATCTATGACTCTGTGACTCAGAATCATGACAGTTCAGTATGTAGCTGCCTCTTCATCAGCAGTGGACCATCTGGATGATGCTGTTGCATGTTGCTTCTTAGATGACATAAAAGGAAAGTCCCTACCACTCCTAGCCTCTGAAAAACACAGTTACTCAGGAACCTTTCATCCTCCCTTGCCAGACAGATTAAAATATTTGAAAGGTACTTGTAATTTTAACCTCAGTTGTAATCTCTGCTGCACAAGGGATAACCAAAGGAGACCATGACATTTTCATGGAGGCTACCACAGTAGCCACAGATTCAGCTGTAGTCCTGGATGTATCTACTGCAGTTCTGAAGGCAAGTTGAGACACACTTCAGCCACTAAGCACAGCTGCATCTGCTGGTTGCCCAAAGAGGGGTCATCTTTTCCTTCTGTATTCACTTACAGAGGAGCCTGCAACTATGGGTACATGTGGATGCTGAAAAGCTGCTAGCAGAGGGATTTTCTCAGGTTCTCACAATATTTGGTGAGAATCCTGCCTTTCTCACGCAAGTTATGAAAAACAGTAGGATGGTTTTTGTAAGCTGGACCAACACCTGGTGTTTTGCTAAGTTCTGTTCATGGTACATTGGAGAAATATTTTGCAATGGGTGTTGTAGGACTTTAGCCAATCACCCTAGGAGATGGGTGATCACTGACCAATCGCCCTATGGGGCTAGGGGATAAAAAACGGGGTTAGAAATTAATAAAATTGCTTCTTTTGCCTGCTCTTGCTGAATTTGTGTGTTGCTGCATCTCTCTGCTCCCGGTATAAACAGCGACAGGTACAGACTGATGTTTGTCCACACAGTGGACTTAGCAGCTCTAAGATGCAAGGGCATCTGGCCATGTTTTTCTTCATGCCTCTGAGCTGTCTTTACACAGCCACTGCCGTCATTGCCCTCAGCAAATTTTTCAGCCAGATATGTTCATCAGTCTGGCTCACTGGTGTGCCTGCAAACTGGGAAAGAGCAGAGGTTCTTGGAATAATCATGGTGCGCTTTAGCTATTGTTTCCTTTCATCTCCATAGCACTTTACAGCTTATAAATATTATATTCATGCGAGGTCATAAATGTTGAATGCTTTCTCTGCTACTTAAACAGCAATTTAAGAGAGCAGCTTGAAGTACTATTTCTCATAAAAACGAAGCTTGTCATGGAGGAGAAGGAAAAAACACTGTAAGCTGTAATAGCTCTGCAAAAACGTTGCTGGAAGATATATAATCCAACATGACACTTGAAGTTCTTGCCATGGAGCATTTGATCATAAAATAAAAAATATGATCTTTAAGTTCTATTTTCACATCAGTGCACTACATATCCTGTCAGAACAAACGGTGCCCTAACTTAAATAACAAACATTTTATTTTCACAGCCAAAATATTTCCATTCCAAGAGCAACTGTAAAAATAGAGCTACAGAAAATGAGTGTAACTGTGAGAATGTTGTATCATAATAGAAAATTTTTGTCTCAGTAGAGGACAGTATGAAGTTATTACATCTCCTTAAGCCAGAACAAAACAATAGGAAAAGATTAACCTCTCTGTCCCACTTTGAGTTTCAAACACCATGTGTTTGTTACACAAAGGCTCAGTGATACAAATCAAAAGGAAAGCACACACCCTAAGATGTCACTCCACTAGGGATAGCACTAGTGGCCTAAAAAGCACAGCAGGACGGCGGCTGTGGGGAAGGAACAGACGGGGAAGCAATCGCACCTGTGGGGTTCTATGTTGAAGCCACTTCCAGGGTCACCGTGAAACCCAACAGTGTGGCCAAATGCCACAAACCAAGGGATGGCAAAAGTGGTCTTTTCACCAGCACCAGGTTATAGATATTCTCCTACCATAAAGAACAGGAGCTAGCAGGTGTATGAAATCTCTGTATTTTAGAGTACAGCAGTGGTAACAAAAGGGCAGAAAAGCAGAAAAGTTGTTTTCTATGCAGGGAAAGGGAAATGCACCTTTGCCAACTATGAATCAGAGCCCAGAGAGCAAAAGGATATGTACACAGTGTGTACATAA
Source organism: Todiramphus chloris collaris (assembly GCA_025345505.1). Lineage (NCBI taxonomy): Eukaryota > Metazoa > Chordata > Aves > Coraciiformes > Alcedinidae > Todiramphus > Todiramphus chloris. Next base: position 35,359,145 of record JANVCC010000010.1, on the reverse strand, counting down.
GATGTGCAACACTCCTCCTACCCGAGGGATGAGGGAGAAGGCTGTGTGGTTTTTGCAAGGGCTGGGAGCCCGTAAGAACCCTTTGGGGCAGAGCTACCTACACCCTCCTATAACATCTCTAACCTTTCCCGTTGGGCAGAGAAGGACCACTTTGGCCTGGATCACACAGCACCCATGCCACACCATCACCTCGTGCTGACATCACCCCATGGTACACCACCACACTATGCTACGCTGTCACCCTACGCTACGCCACCACACCGTGCCATGCCATCACCCCACGCTAACACCACCACACCGTGCCATGCCATCACCCCACGCTAACACCACCACACTGTGCCATGCCGTCACCCCATGCTACACCACACCACCGTGCCATGCCATCACCCTACGCTTCACTGCCATGCCATGCCATGCCATGCGGTCACCCCACGCTACACCACCACCCTGCGCTATGCCATCACCCGATGCTACTCCGCCGCCGCAGCCATACAGTATGAAGGGCCACTGCTTCGTGTGGGGAACTCCGGGCTCCCCTTTGTGGGGTAAAGGGGACGTTTCCAGCACTGCTGGCACGGGATGAGGAGACACCCAACACAGCCCCCCCAAGCCGCATAACCCTCATTCTGTGAGACCCGCTATCTCCCAGCTCGCCCGCCTCCGCCGCTCCCCACGCCCGACACCGGTTCCCGTCAGAGGCCGCGGGCGGACCCGCTGGGGCGCTCACCCGCGCAGCGCAGGCCCCGCAAGAGGACGAAGCGGCAGCAGAGGTCGCACCACGTTCCTGCCGCCGCCGGCCCGAAGCGGTGCGGCGGCTCCGGCGGCGGCGGCGCCTCGAAGATAGTGCGGACGTGCCGGGGTCGCGGGGGCGCCGGGCGGCGGCGGCGGCCGCCGCCGTACGCGGGGCCCGAGAGGCCGGGAGGCGAGTCCGGCTGCGGGAACACGGCCCGCGCCGCCCGGCCCCGCGGGGGCTTCCCCCGTCTGCCGCCCGGCGCCGCCGCCATGCGGAGCCGGGCGCGCCGGCCGCTGCCTGCCTCTCCCTGCGGAGCGGCCGGGGCGGGCGGCGGTTGACGCCTCACGCACATGACACCCGCGGGCGAGGGGAGCGGGAGGCGGCGGCGGCGAAAGGGGGGGACGCGGACTGCACCGCACCCGCGTCCTTCCCCGACGCGGCGGCGGCCGGCTCGGCTCAGCGCTTCCCCGGGGGGGTACGGGCCGGGGAGCGTGGCGTGGCAGCCACCGGCTCTCCCTGAGAGCCGCTCTGCCGCCGCTGCCCGAGTCCTCTCGCTCCGAAGGGTCTCGGGGAGGAACAGCCGCAACCGGGGGCACGGAAACGCTCCCGGTCCGCCAGCCCTTCCCTCGGCCCGCCACTGCAGAAAGTAACCAGCTGTAACCAGCGCTTTCTACCTGCTCCTTTTGCAAGGCGGTCACTAATAATGAGCATCACAAACAGAAAACATGAAGCGTTTCCAGCAGGTACGTTGCACTACCGTAGATAAAACAATTACGACCTAGTAACACCCTGCTTGTGGCG